>MU853752.1:629887-1117394 GCA_033297225.1 Diplogelasinospora grovesii
CCTTTTTGTAAAAATAAATAAATATTTTTTTTAATTTTTTTTGGGCAAATTTTTTTTTTTTTAAAATTTTTTTTTTAAAAAAAAAAAAAAAACCCCCCCCCCCCCCCCCCCCCAAAAAAAAAAAAAAAAAAAAAAAAAACCCAAAAATTGTATTGTTCTGCATTCATAATCATAACGCAGACTCTCTTCCACCGTGACCACTTAGAAACTCAGAAGCTTTCCACGGCCCCTGACGGAACCTTGCAGACGGTTGGCAAGGGCCCTCACCAAAAGTTCCGCCTCATGCAGACGAGACGGAGACGGCCCGGCGGGAGAAGACAACGTGCTCACGGTATTAGCAGCAGACAAGGAACATCTCCGTACCCCCGCCAGGAGGTTAGCCAAGGCATGCATCTGGATGCATATGAGCACGCGGACCAGACACTCCCACTCGGACGGGTCCGTCTGGTAGCGGCCACAGAATAACAAGGAGGAGGAGGAGGAGGAGGAGGAGGAGGCCGAATGATGATCCTGACCCTGCTGTTGGAGAGCAGAAGCGCAACATGATGAATCTACTACTGTCATGCAGGTAGACAAGTTGGAAGACGATGACGACGTTGCCGGCGTAGGTGTGTTTGTCGATGCCGAGGAGGAGGACGTCGTCCTTTGCTGTTGTACAAACCGTCCTCCGCCGGTAGGATGATGATGCTGGCTCAATGAATGATGGTTGCATGTGTGGTGCTGGTGCATAGTTTGCTGCTGCTGCTGCTGCTTCATGCTCAAGTTGGTAAAGTTGCCGCTCAGTTGGACCGCCACTGGCTCGAGGTAGGCGGTGACGATGCGCTCGCACAGCCGCGTCAGACCCTCGCAGACTCTTGTAAGGAGAGCCATGTGCTCGGAACGGGCGCGGCAGCGGGTGCAGCGCAGGATGCCAATGGCCTGGGATACCGACGACTTGTGGGCAGCTAGCACTTCGTCTAGGGTAGCATAGGAAATGCAAGGCCCGGCCGCGGGTGCGAGCTCGTCAAGCTCCTCCAGCAAGCCCACGATCGTGGTGAGGCAGCTGCACGGCGTGCTGATCTCTGCTGCTGCTTGCGGGGGTGCAGGAGGAGCAGAAGCAGGAGGTTGCGTAGTAGCGAAGGCAATGCCGCTGATTGTGGGTAACGGCAGCGATACAGGCGCTAGGAAATCGAATTCGCTCCCTGAGTCGATGCTTCCGTCTTCCCCAATCGACAGTTGCCCCGCGCCGGCGAAAGTGTCCGAGAAAGCCCCCAGGGAAGAGTCCATGTCCGTGACCAAATCGGAGAGAAACTCATCTCCGAGTGATACATCAAGAGAATCATACGGCATTGATTGTGTCTCGAGAGGAGGGGCCACGGATCTGATAGGTGAAGTAAGCGCTGCTTCGGATATCGGCTGCTGCTGCTGCTGCTGTTGCTGTTGATGTGACGATGCTGGCGGTGATGGCAGTTGCTCCTGCCTCGGCAGATCCTGTTCGGGTTGCTGTGATGAGCCATTACGATTGCCATTATTTTGGCCATGGGCATTCTTTTGTCGATCTTGCCGGCTTGTTGACCCGTGACCGATTTGAGACGGCGGTCTGTTCTGATTCGGCTCCTGCTGCTGCTGCCATTGTTGCGGCTCGGGTGAGCATGCTCGCTTTCGCAATCGTGATCCTCCAGCGCCGACCGCGGAGGTGGAGTATACGCAGTTGGTTTGCACTGATTTGCAGCGATCGCACCCTGATCTCTCACCACTGCATTTGACCTGCTTGATGGAAAGTCGTATCAGTAATTAATCTTGCCGTGCAGGCCCGCCCGTGGTGTTCCAAGACTACGTGACACCTGACTATAGACGCCAAGATGGGGGTGGTAAGGGCACAGACTTCAACTCTCATTCTCGTGAAGCATAGCAGGTGCAACTGATCGGGGGTGGGTCCTACCTTCTTTGCCCTGCATGAGTCACATGCTGAATACTCGCTGGCCGCGTTTCCAAGCCAGCTACTCGTGCGATCGATGAATTCTCCCTTGTTGCCGCTCGGGTTGTACTTTAAAGTGCCAAACATCTTTGAAGCTGCTAAACTCAGAAACAGGCTGTGCCGCTACCTCCTCCTTTGTATCGGTAAGATCCCTGGGACTTATGAAAGATAGGGTCCTCGAGGCTCCCGCTAAGGGGTGGCGACATGGTGCCCCAGCATATATTCACAGCTGCTACGCCGTGGGATCGCGCCTTCAACCACAGTGATCGGTCTAATATGTGCCGTATCCGACTCGAGCTTACACATGGCGGATGCGCCATGACTGATCGATGTACTGTGTGGAGGGTATGAAAACCTGTGGGCGGGTAGAGCAGGGGGCCCTGTCACGGATTTAGGGTTCAGTTCCTTCGCCAAATCCCCCTTGATTTTACTGCTTTTGATAGCTCGGTTTACCTTTCCTAGAATAGAAAGGGCAAGTGTCTATGTGTAGTTCCTCTGATCAAAGCTTCGTAGCATTCTACTTCTACCAACTCGGGTGCCCTGCGCAGACGATTGAACCGTATTAGCGGGCCCCTTACCAAGAGTTAGTTCGATTTAAGGTTTGCATCCCTTCGGCTGAGAATTAAGTCAATATCTTGCCATGACCACGGGACAGATTTTCAGCTGGCGAGCACCATGGTGCTAAGGTGCCAGAAAGCTACCTAAGCTTTTCGGTGACGAGGCTTGATTGGAGGGAGAAATTGGCACCCAAAGGGATCTACCCACTCAGCGTCCTCTTTACAGGGATTCCTTTGTTCGCGAAGCTGACGTGAGTTTCTTCAGCCCGGGTAAGCCCAGGTCGACGTCAACCTGAGCAGGGCCTGCCGGAAGTGGTTGCGTTTGCGGAACCCACTAAATGCGCCTGCCGCATGTAGTGGGGCTACTCGTGCATAGCTAATCAGATCCACCGCCTGCCATTCATCAATTCGAAAAGCAATACATTCCTACGGCCCGCATCAGACATCTTCCTATCTTCCTCCAATTCTTCCTGCACCACCACCAGGGCCTTGATAGGTACTCGGTGAAAGGGTATTCGGCCCGTGAACAGGAAAAGACTGGTGAATATCAAGTCTTCACCTACCTCTTGAGGTAGTAGCGCTTACACACACATATGCAGATAGATACAGTGTGGTAGATTGTAACCTTCAAGCCCCGCCTAAGGTGGTTTCATGTAAGCATCACGGCCGCTGAGACATGGAAGGCTCCTGGGCAAAACTCGCAGCAACACACGTGGACATGGTTGACGGCGCAAGACCTGGCGTGTGGTAGTATCTAGACACCTGTGAGCCTAGATCGCTTTGGGGGTGGTCTCGTTATCGTGGCGGCCAAGACGCCAATAAAGGGACGTCAGGATGCGCGTCTACGGCAGAAAAAGGGTCTAAAACGGAAAGGCATGACGGAGAACCCCAGGTAACCCGCGCTTGACCCCTGCAAAATGCATCTTGACCGTTACAGTAACGTGACCGTCCCCAAAGCGATCCGGGCCGTGGCGACATCTGAAGTCCCCCCCAGAAGCTCGGATCGGTCTAGGCCCCGGCATACTTCACCTTCTTATCAATTGCTACCTGGAACCATCGAGCGCCGGCAGCATACTTCATTCGGATCTTCCACCATGGGGATGAATGTCGAAAGTCCGACCCGCATTGTTCCGACGGCCCAAGCTGCCTATGTCCATGTTTGCGCTAACCCTATGGATACATAGTACCTCCGTAAGCTCGGAGTCAGATGCTCCCTGAAGGATTGGGATCCTGGCCTCTTCCTAAGGGAGCTGCAGAGTCGTCGCGTACTCATGTCTCAATATGTCAAGTTTCCGCAATATTGAAGGTTTGGTAGGAAGTACTACCGTAGCACCGCTTATTTTCAGAATTTCCAGAAGAAGCTAATTTGTGCCAAGCTGCCCACCCCGCCTTTTCAGCCCTGGTTCGCTCTAGCCTCTAGCAGATCGGAAAGTTCGGATTGCGGGTTGCTGGCCGACACCTGTCAATCGAGCGCCAAGGTTTCTGGTCCGCAAATCAGGGACCCACATTTTACTCCCTTTAGGGCCTGATTAGGTACGGTAACGCGGCGTTACCATAACGCCCAAAAGTGACTTGACCCCCTGGTCAGATTGGGAGCACTAGTCAATGTACTGCCCGCAGCCCTGTCGCTGGCTTTACTGGCTTACATCAGCAATTTTATGAGTGCAGGGTTAGGGTTCTGCGACGGTAACGCGCAAGAATCGCTGGTAACGCTGGAATTCCAGCGTTACGAAAAGAGGGTTTTACAAGGGTTGGTAACACGCAAATGTGCCCATCTTTTACTAGATATGGTAAGGTCTAGTGGCTGCGCTAGAGGGTACATTGGTCACAGGGATGTTGCAGGGTTGTTTCTCGTGCATAACTTCGATTGCGCGTTACGGGCTGATTTTCTGTCTTGGCAGCCATTTTTGCTGCCCAAAGGAGTCAAGCGGGCTCGAAAAATTGGTCTTGGCGCTCGTGCACAAAATTTGGGCGTTATGGTAACGCCGCGTTACCGTACCTAATCAGGCCCTTAGGCGGTTAGACAACAGGGCGCGACTTGGCTGCGGAAGATCAACAATCAGCTTCTTCTGGTAGGCCACCTCGTATCGGGCCTTGCGAGCTACCCCCGTCGTAGAACCCGTCAGCTAAGCCCTATCTCTACAGGGGGCTCCCCCTTACATCCACGTGACGTGACGTATGCCACGGCTTCTTTCCTTTCGATGTTCTTGCTGACTTCTTAACCGCTGGTAATTACTACTTCGAGGAGACAATGTTAAGAATCAGGCACATCCTTGACCGCTACCTTCTTGCTCACCAGAGCTGTATGGGAGTCCAAAGTACCTAATTAATTACTGGATCGGGTTCATGCGAGGTGCGGAGCCATAATCATTATGGCCAGACACCGAGCCTGAGGCCACCGAGGTTGCCGACCAGGCGAAAACCACCGTGGTGTCCGCACTCTCTGTGCAGATTGCACCACAGGATGATCCGCCTTCGGGCTCGGGACGTGCTGCCACCCCTTCCACAGTCGGCTCACTGCATGCGACTATTCCTGGACTAGACTCGGAAGGCTGCCTGACTAGAACAGATTCACAACGTTGATGTCTGTCAGTCGCGCAAGTACCGTCGACATGGACTTTTCAAGGTCTTCCGCCCAGCAAATTTACAACCTTCGACTACTGGCCCAGATGCCCTTTTCCCTGCACAGTCATGAGCAAGTTTACCGTGATGCAGGACACACCAGAAAATGTCTTTGCACTCTCAAACATGAACTTTGAGTGGAATGTCAGAAATCAGCTTTTCCTCTTGGTGGGTATCTCGTTCATCGTCACCATCTTCCTAGACCGAGTTCTTCAGCAAAGATACGACAAAGATGAACCTCCTGAAATCCGCCCAGGGGGGCCATTCCCGTTTGTTAGGCATATGTTTGGGCTGGGTCGGTATCTGTACGACTACTATGTCAAATTAAGGTTCGCTGCATTATCTCCACAGCCTTTGCACAGTCCGGGCCAAGTACCTCACCACTGACTGAAGCGCATCGCGTCACACAGCCAACAATACCCACTTCCAGCATATTCCATCAGCCTCTTTCGCGGCAAGATATACGTCGTGAACGCGCCCGATGTATCGTCTACAGTCTTTCGTCACACAAATGACCTCTCCTTCTACCAAATGGCCGTTGAGGTCATCACTCGGATTTCCGAGTCGAGTCCCGAGGCCAGACGGATCATGCTTGAGAATGCGACGCCCGAGGGCTTCAAGCGCATACACTCTGCGTTGGCTCCTGGGCCTGGTCTTGAGCGCACAATCTCGCTCGCGACCACAAAGGTTGCCCGTGTTCTTGAAGAACTAGCGCCTGGCCCAGGCGAGCGTGCGAAACCGGTGATGCTGTATGACGCGGTAAAGCATTTGGTTGTCCAGAGTACGGGTGAGGCTGTATATGGGCCACTGAGCCCATTTCGTGACCCCCTGGTGGAGAGAGCCTTTTGGTCAGTCCTCCTCCTAGGCCTTCGTCCTCTAGTGACCTGCCCCATCCATTCATGTCTACATACGTATGTGCTAATAATAGATTGTGCGTGCTAGGGACTGGGAGAAAGCCTTCACGTCGCTAATGATCAATGTGCTCCCTGCGCTCACTGCGAGGCGCGGTCACAAGGCACGGCGGCTCATGCAGGCCGCTTTCAGGGAATATTTTCTCAAGAAGGGCCATCTCGAAGGATCAGACCTGACAAGAACCAGATATGAGGACGCTCAAAACCTTGGCGTATCCCTCGAAGATCATGCGCGTTTCGAGGCAACCTTCACAGTCGGCATCTTCGGGACTACCTCGCCCTCCACATTCTGGATGGTTTTCTTCATCTTCTCTCGACCTTCACTGCTTGAGAAGCTGAGAGCCGAGATGGCAGCAGGTGCCCTCACGTCCGCAGCCGCCGACGACGGGGTCCTTCAGCACACCCTGAATCTTGCCAGCATCCGGAGTTCCCAGCTCGTCACCTCCATCTGGCACGAGACGCTTCGGCGCTCAGGGTGCGGCACGTCAGCTCGCATGGTCGAGAATGACGTGCTGCTACCTAAGCATGGCCTTCTCCTAAAGAAGGGCAACGTTGTGCAGATGCCGAGCCGCGTTCTTCATATCGACCGCAAGCTCTGGGGTGAGGATGCAGAAAGCTTCGACCACGGTCGCTGGGAGGGCAGCTCGAAAACTGCCCCGCAGGGCGCCTTCCGCCCGTTCGGAGGCGGCACCACGCTGTGTCCCGGGCGGCATTTCGCCGCGGTCGAGGTCAAGGCCTTGGCTGTGATGATGTGTCTGCGCTTTGACATGACGCCGGCCAATACCGATGGGACCTGGAATGAGCCCGGCATGTATCCGACTAGTGTTGCGGCTGCTATTTATTCGCCGGTGAAGGACGTTGCTGTCAAAATTACCAGACGGAAGGGCTATGAAGAGGGCGTGTGGAAATTCTCCTGAGGTTGGCACTTTGACTTGCGAAGAAGTATTCAAGGTTATCGTTCTGTGTTATTGATGAGTAATATACGTGTCTATGATATATCGAAAAGTGCCATTTCCTAAAATGTCTACGGATATGTTGAAATCTAGCACACATCTGTCGATATCTAAGGACGGGCGAAAGGAAAAATAAACCTTGTCGTCGCCTATCGTAACGCGGTATGCCTGATTTCACAATATACATTAACATACATACATACTGAAACATTACACATAATACCTGTTAAAACACAACATATATATATACAGAGACATTACACACATACCACGACATTACACATATACATGCCGCGACATGACGCATATATATCGATGTTATTACTGTATTTAATGATACGAAAGCTGTTTTCTCGGGTTTATTTTGCATTTATTTCGCATACGCGGACATATAGGACCTAGCTGCGGCTGTCTTCATAGCTAGCTACATGTACTTTGCCTCTTTGTTATCGAGGTAAGGATGCTCGAAATAATATCTGGACGGCTCCTTACGGTATCCTATCACTCCAGCCTGGATGGGTTGAGATTGCTATCCTCTCTTAGCGACTTTGTAACTTGTGGGCTCCTCTCTATTTTCCAAAAACACGGACGTGGACTTATAACCCAGACACTGAACCTGTTAAACCTTTCGGCATCTTCGACAGCCTATAATAGAAACGTGTCTAAAGACATGAATCTTCAGCCGCTTATCTGCTTTAATAACGAGGCGCTTAGTTAAGTATCATGTCGGACGTAATACAGTTATTACTCTCAGCCCGAGATGTGTGGCCTTGGTGTTTTGGGACTGAGTCGTGGTTGGTGAGGTTGTGGGACGTGGGAGAATAGCCCTTTCGTAATATACTTCGATTCTCACTCACATGGAGATAGGAAGGACCGTAATGGGACCTATCCGCTCCCTAATAAGCAATGGACGGTCGAGTCGGTGTATGAAACTAACAGTCTGTCATTCGGTATCATTGTCCTTTAACGGACCTTACTTCTTATGCGCATGGCAAGATTTTCCAGGTGTACAAGATTCACATTGGCTTTTTCTCGAGCTTCCAGGGTCAGGCAGTCTTAAGAACTGGTATAGGAATACATTGGTAGAGATATCGCGAGACACTTAAGATCAAGTCCGTTACCCTTCCTTCCACCTGTCGGTACCAAACGCAGCAGGTTATAGTGCTCTTGCGCTCTAGAAAAGCTAAAGGATCTCTTCTGCTTCAGCCGACCTGGGTGAGGATTGATCCGGCAACTTCAGCTGAAGCCGAATTAGGAACGAGGCGGTTAAAGCGCAAAGGTAGCCAATCTGGAACCATGTAAGCAAGGATGGGCGCCATCCAGAGTACGAGATTCAACTGACCGAACACACTAAGAAAGGCAATCCCATCCAAAGTCGAGGTAACGCGAAGGAAATAGCAAGGATGCCTTGCAACAGTGGCTCCCATGCGAGCATTCCAAATAACTCGACGAGAAGAATGGCGCTATAAATCCGAGCGCGTACGCTTGCATCATGCCAAGAGGTAACGAGCGAGAGCAATGTTGCCCTTGCACCGAACCCGCAAGCATAGATGGCGAGTGCTTTGGTCTCTTAGCCACACTACACACGCAAAGATTCCTAGGGGACTTACAAACGAGAAGCTGGGCCGAAGAGTTGGAAAACGCGATAAGAAGAGAGCCTCCCACCAAGACGCCGAAGCTGATTCGGATAATACCCAGGTTCAGTGATTGTGGGTGCGGCTTGTACTTCCCATTAACAAAGGTGATGATAGTCGGGAGGATAAAGAAGAAAAGAATTAAGTTGACTGATGCAACTTCCGTAATGAGGGCGTTGGTCTTGCCACACAAAGTTAGAGCTCGGAACAAGGCAACTCGGCTGAGAGGTCCATGGTATACGTACATCAACAAGCTCCCACCCCAGTCGAACATGAGTATATTGGAGGAGAGCGCGAATAGAAACGTTTCTAAACGTTCCGGCAAAGAACATAGGAAGAGCCCAGTACATATTCCAAGAATTGAATAGGCCAAGAATAGAAGACAAACGCCTATGCATGTTCGGTATTGAGATAACCCGATCGTTGCTCTCGACTTCTTGGTTAGATGCTGTTGAAGCTGCAGAGAGGCTCGTGCTTTCTGGCATGATGGCCAATACCGGGAAACAGGCGCACAAACATATTACGCCGATTGCAAAGGGAATCCAAATGGCGATGCTGGCGGACCATCTGGCGAACGGCGGACCCACAAGCTCGGTGAAAATAAACGCGGAATACATATAGTAAAGATTCCGAGTTCTATCTACCCAGTCAGCAAATCCTCTTCAAGACATTTTGAGCGGGAGGGAAAAGGCAGAGAGTCTTTACCTGTCAGCCTCTGAGCAAGAATTCACGAGCATAACGCCTATCATCATTTCCGCCGCATAGTTACCTCCTCCGCATAAATAGAAAAGAGATGTCATCCACACGAGCCGGATTGGGACAGCCGGGATAGCACAGACAAGAATGGTCCATAAAATGGCAGCAATCAATCCGCCCAAGATGAAGGCGAAAGCCTTGCGATGGCTATGATGATCCGTGATGTAACCCATAGGAAGGGCAACCAAAAGTGCTAATTCAGGCGAGTCTCAGCGGTGCACGAAATATGCATTTGCTGACCTGTGGTTACCTGAAAGGCCGTTGAAGAAACCCTGCCATCCTCGCACAAGAGCGACCTCAGCTTGTATTAGTGGCGTTTTGCATCTGTCGTCGAGCCCGGTAGGCCACTGAGGCGGGTCTTGACCTGCGTAGTATCTGTCGCAGATCACTCTCTCGTACAGTGATATTACGGGTACCGTAAGAATGGCGTGGGATGTCTCGAGAAGGATAGTAAGAGCGATACAGAACCAGGCCCTCCGGGACAGACGGCAGAGCGGCATCGCGATAGCGCGCAAGTAGTTATGATCGCGAGCCTGCCCTGAAACCATGTCCTGCAGCTCCCTGCGGAGCAGATGGGTCGTTTCATTGGATTCACCCACGAGGGAGTGTTAATATGATGCCATTGGAACAAGTGAGCTGATTCTCAGTTTTGGATAGCGATTGGAGGTAGATGAGGTAGGATTGGGAATGATCTAAGGTACGTGGTGAGGATTGAGCAAGGTAGGTAAGATTCCAGATGATTTGGGGAGGACGGAGGTTCCAGGTCGGGCCGCAAATTCCAGCCAATTGCCCTGTGTGGCGCAGCCTCATTTCTGCAATGTCGGTTGCGGCCTCGTGTTCTCCGACAGTTTCTCAGCTGAATCAGATCAGTGACAGCAATGAGCTCTGTACGGAGGTGCATTTCAAAAGTTACGTCGCAACACCAAGACGCTAAAGGCGCCGCATTCTCTTACTTATATATTACACCTGCCAGCCGGTACATGTCAGTCACAGTGGCTCACAGCGCGAAGCTCGATCGTCACCCACTCAATTAACGGCGCACGTCCAGTATAATTCCAGGTTCCAAAGATAATGGCAAACATCAAGTGGTCGCACTGAACGTGCTTCTATATTAGCCTATGTATTAGGCCTTTATCGTATATACACTACATGCTCTTAAAAGGGATATAAA
This sequence comes from Diplogelasinospora grovesii, assembly GCA_033297225.1. Classification (NCBI taxonomy): domain Eukaryota; kingdom Fungi; phylum Ascomycota; class Sordariomycetes; order Sordariales; family Diplogelasinosporaceae; genus Diplogelasinospora; species Diplogelasinospora grovesii. The sequence goes on from MU853752.1 coordinate 640,449, forward strand.
CGATAATACTTATACTTTAAACAAAACCTCATTCGCTATTTTACGGCACTGTAAAGTTGTCACGGTCTGTGTGTCGTGAGCGTAATAGTAAGGGTACAAGTTGACAAGAAAGGCTGGCAGCTGCTGTATGTAAGTAAAAGAGTGCGGCGCCTTTAGCGTCTTGGCGTTAAGATGTAACTTTTGAAATGCACCTCCGTACGAAGTACTCCTTCAGCTTTTATTATATCCTAAGTCGAGTGGCCGAGACCCGACTCTACTAAACTTGAGGAATTAGCTAGTTTAGCCGATACCTAATGATACCGGAATGGGTATATTTGAAGTAATTGATTGTATTATGAAGGAGTTGTTATGTGGAAGAAGGTTGCAAGGCCGTGGGCGCAGTAGAAGTAGACTGCGTGCAGCTATCCCTTTGGGCGTTATTAATGACATTTTCTTGGCGCGACCCACAATACAACCAGTCTACATTTAAGCCACCCGCAGCCATGCGACACTTACAAAAAGGTCACTATTTCAGTACTGCCTTTATGACCCAAAACAGCGTTTAAGAAATCAGAGAAAAATTTAAGAAGATAAAAAAAGGCCTATAATATTTTTAATTGGCCTTACTAGTTTTAGTAGCGTCGGGAGCTTAATGGGTAGTTATGTGTATTTGCGGTTGCAATCAATCATAGCAGTAGGGCTGGTTTGTGAGTGTGCTCTTCTTTCGGGTGACTGGATGTACCGAAAAGCCCCGCTTTTTAGTTTTGCGCACGCCGATTGGCCATTGAACCCTGTTGCCAAGAAAATGTCATTAATAACGCCCAAAGGGATTGAGCGTACCCCGCATTCCCCGCGAACCCCGCACCTTATCTAATCGCTATCTAATCTAGAACCCTCGCACCTCAGGAAATCCCCCATCACCTGAACTCATCGCCCGCTGACATCAAGAGGTAATTAGGTCCAGCCGACCCTATAATGGCCGGGCATGACGAACGCAGGGCATGTGCTGGTAGGACAATTTCGGAGTTCTAGAACACACACGTTATCAGACTTCTATCGGGTTGGAGTGTGGCACGCCTGCGGCGTGCCTGTGCCGTGCCTGCCCCGTGCCGTAAGCGCGGCGGGGCGTATGGGGCGTTAGTGCCGGCTGGCCAGCACTGCCAAATGGCCGTGCGTATGTATTTGTGGGTCGAAAAGGTGCTTCAACCCACAATTCGCCGTTTGTTTTTATCGAGACCTAATTGGCTGGAACCCCCTGTAAAGCCGTGCGCAGAAAAGATACATTGTGTAAGCCAGCGCAGCTGGCTGCACCTGTTAAGAAGCGCACACTCAAACGGCGAAACGTGGTCTGAGGTACTGAGATAACACACGCGGGCAAAATAGGCGAGGTGCTTCTTGTGTTGCACACCACCCCGCTAAAGTCTTACGCCAAATGTCGGATGTATGTATGTAACTACTGTACATACAAACGGTTCTGCCAGCCCTCACCGTATACAGGGACTTCAAGTCGCGACAGACCGCACAAAGTACACAGTACCTAAAATACCAGGGTCCCTACTTAAGCGCGTCATGGCACTGGCATGCTAGTGATGGTCCCACGGCAATTGTGGCCACGACCCACTTTTCGCATCGCGCATCGCCCATGCGCATGCACATGCCTATTGCCCTGCCAAGTGGTGAACGAATTAGTGAAGCCAACCCTAACCGGTCTCTCAGAGTGCTCTATGCACCACTGCCAGTAACAGTTGGCTTCACTAATTCGTTCACCACTTGCCCGCGCACGCAGCTATATTGACTTATCTTAGCGAGCTCAAACTTTTATCGGGTTAGAATGCCACGCGGGCGGCCATAAGCGCGGCGGGGCTGCCGGGCGCATAGGGCCGTTAGTGGCGGCTGGCGCGCACTGGCCAGGGCTGTTAAACGGCCCGTGCGTATGTATCTACACAATTCGCCGATTGTTCTTCTCGTCCCCTGATTGGCTGGAACCCCCCTGTAAAGGCCGTGCGCAAAAAGATACATCGTGTAAGCCAGCGCAGCTAGCGTAACAGCTAGCGCAGCCGACTACACCTGTTAAAAAGCGCACACTTAATCGGCGAATTGTAGTCTGAGGTACTGAGATAAAACTTATGGAGTGAAGCTCGTTTATTCATTCAGTGCAGTTAGCTGCGGGCAGAGGGCGCCCTCTGTTTTGCCGCTAGAATGGCGGCGTGATCTGATACGTTGACGGTCGCGATGGCTAGCACCTGCCCCGCAGTACTTTGCGGGGGCGAGATGATCCCTTTGGGCGTGAACAAGTCCTTTTTAAGCGAGGACCCACAGTACAACCAGTCTACCTTACAGGCCCACTGGCCAGTGGCTTTTTTGGCCCTGCAACCAATTTAACACGTCTCGCGAGAATGCCACGCCTACGCGTTACTGCAGCCAAAATGAAGGTAGTTACATTCCAACTCGACTGCGTGAACTAATCTGACATCACAGTACAGTTAAGAATTGACTGTATTGACGATAACTTCATTTTTTGACTTGTTAGCTGTAAATTGGCTTGCTTTGACTGTCATGCGCTTTGGCCCGCTGGTGCTAGGTAACTGGATGTATCGAGAAGCCCACTATTTAAGGTTCTCGAACATCGATTGGCTGTAGACCCGGTCCTCGCTTAAAAAGGACTTGTTCACGCCCAAAGGGATACTTACCAAGGTGTACTGTGGGGCGCCGGGAAAACAAAAATCCAAAAAACAACAGTGTCCCCTATAGGCCTCCATACTCAGAAGAGAAATAGTTGCTGCTGGGGGGTTGGCAATTACCTGACGAATGTGACAAATTCCTACCCGTCCATAGAATTCGTTCGGAATGGTGAAACGTCGGTAGCTTGCAGTAGATTTGGAAGATTCTGCCTTGCGTGGAATCGGAGCACATGAAATTCAGTCGGTCGTACCTCCGTTCCATTCTGAATGTCGGTTGCCGAGCTGCTCTCTCCAAAACCCGCTGTGGTCCGAAAAGGTTCGCGTGGCTTGTTAGTCAGCACGGCCGAAGGCGGGGAAGAGAGCCCTGGAGGTAAAGAAGGCATTGGCATTTGCTGTTGCCCACTTTTCTCCCCCAATTTCAAGTCATCCTACGTACTCATTCTCGTGTTCTCACCGCCCCATTCGATTCGCCTGCTTAGGTGTGTGAGGAATGGCTCCAAACCTTGAAATTGAAAGAGTTGTCACCGTAGGCACAGACCGCTATGTGCTTACGGCCACTGGCTTGGTCTGCTGGCCCCTTTCGCAGAATAAGTTGACGAGATCGCTAATTCGTTTGTTACGCATGCATAGAGACTCGAAGCTTCTTGTATTCTGAGCAAAATTCCGCCAGTCCACTCGCAGCCAGTGCTACTCTTCTCTACCTCTGACACCGCTATCGATTCGAAGTCTATAATTGGGGAGATCCGGCGCTTCAAAGATATAGACGATGTGTTCAATGAAGACTTTCTCTCCGAGGTGCTTCTGATCCATGAGGGTAGCTCTCGGTCTAAAACGACGCTTAAGGCGTTACGGAAGCACCTGAATGGAACTCGTCCGCTTCTCAACAAGCAATGGAGGCTCAAGTCGGTGTATAAAACAACCAGTAGTGGCATTGTCCCCAGCGGACCCTACTTCTTGCGTGATGGCAAGATTTTTCAAGTGCGGAAGATTCACATTGATGTCTTCTCGAGCTTCCAGGTCACCGTCCTCCCGGACCCGGGGCATTCTCTTTATGGGTGCGTTGTCTAGTACAAACCTGATATGAATCTGGGTTTTGGCCTCAGTTGATAATTGCATCAGGTTCAAAACCTCGACTCAGTCGGTCCGGACGCGGAAGGCATGTCCGTTGCAGTTCCCAGCCGCATGTATAATCGACCTTCAAAAGAGAAGCCGCTGGCTGGTGTACGCATTGCCATCAAGGACAACTTCAAACTTCAGGGCACCAAATGTTCCATGGGTTGCCGATCATTCCTCGAAACCTACGAAAGAGACGAGGAGACGGCCGATTACGCGAAGATGCTCATTGACCTGGGAGCAGTCATTGTGGGAAAGACAAAGATGACTGCCTTCGCGTCTAGCGAGAAGCCTTGCGATTGGTGGGATTTCCAGTGCCCATTCAATCCACGCGGGGACGAGCATCTCACGCCTGGCGGGAGCTCGACCGGGTCGGCCACAGCGACAGCGGCTTACCCCTGGCTCGACATCTGTATCGGCACTGATAGTGGGTTTTATCATCATCACAGAGCAAACAGCGTGGCGCGTATCTCTTTCGCTGATTTTTTGTCCATAGCTTACGGAAGTGTCCGGGAGCCAGCCGCCCAAAGCGGAGTGTACGGATTACGATGCTCAACTGACCTCTGGGGCTCGCCCCAAGGGCTCTACCCCAGCTCACCGTGAGACTTTTTTTTTCATTTCTCTGTTTTTCTCTTATTGATGTTCAAAAAAAAATATCTTATTAAGAGGTTGTTGTTGTCTAGGGTTTTCGACACAGTCGGATTCTTTGGAAGAAGTCTGGAGCAGTTCCAGTTATTCTCCAGGTGCACATTGGGCCGCTATCTGAAAGAATTCGCAACCGTGGCTAAATGAACCCCTTCCTCTTCCTCTTTTCCCAGCATATCCGACTCGCTAACCAAAAGTCGTCATAGTTCCCGCGATCTATTCTGTACCCAACAGATTTCTTTCCATCTCCCGACGAAGTTCAACAACACCTCGTCGACAACTTCGTCAACCTTCTCGAGTCTTTTTTGCAAGTCAAGAAGACTAGCTTCAGCTTTGCGGAGAGATGGGCCCAAAACCCGCCCGAAGAAGCAAAGGGCAGGTCACTCGCCGAGTACACTCAGAAGGCATGTTCCTACAGCGAATTCAAGATGTGAGAACTGGGAGCTCACAATTCACAACCTACATTAGTCTGGATATAACCCGTTTTACTACGACGGCTATCATGAGTATGGCTACTTCCGAAAGGACCACGAAGAAAAATTCGGCAAGAGGGTCTATGTATCGCCGCATATGCAGTGGAAATGGTGAGTTCACACTTCACACTATTGCACGCCTTTCAGAGGACAGGTTGCTAAACAACCGTACCCTGTTTTAAGGGACCTCGGAGCTCAGGTTAGGAAAGACCAAGTTGCGTCGTCGCTCAAGGAACTCGACGTTTTGAGAAACTGGGTTGCCAACAATATTCTTCGATCAGATGACTATTCGGGCTCGAATGCCGTATTGATCCTCCCCGTTGGGCCAGCTCAGCCAATCTACCGAGACATTTACATCCCCCCTAAGGAAAGGGTTGGGATGGATGCCCTGAGCCTCGGGGCATTCCTACGAATCCCTCAGCTCGTATTGCCGAGTAAGTGACACTCTCACAGAAACCCATCTAATCTATTCTCACAATGCTAATGCGGCCTGGCAGTCGGCCAATCGGAGTACTTTTCACGCGTCAGCGGAAGAAAGGAGTGTCTTCCTATCGCCTGTTCTATCGCAGGTGCACCCGGTATGTGACCCAATGGTCTTTTTACAGACTCACGAGCTCACAACTCTCCCAGGAAGTGATCTGATGCTCATTGACCTCGCCAGGCAATCTCTGGCTAGGTCCAGGTTTCCCACAGAAGTGGCTTGTGGTCGATATGCATTTCCCCCCGAAGTTGAGGAGGGCCTTATCCCGAAGGAGCTATTTGGTCTCTAAGCTAGCAATTAACCTTGAGGGAGACTCCCGTCGTCGAACATTGCGAATCGTCAAACGACGCCATGGAAAATGTGATTTTTGCATCCAAAAAGCCCACTTTCAAATCGCATCAGCCACTTCCACCACCGGCTTTATTTCCACAGCAGGTTTAGCCAGCCTTTTCCTCCTAGCGACGTCATTACTACTCGTGCCCGCCCCCTTGTAAGTTCCAATTCGCTGCAGAAAGTATATTCTTTGAGAGATGAAAAGATGATGGGATTCGTATGGCTAGCTGGCCAAAAGGGCCCAGCTAGGAATCTGGTGAATACTTGAAATGAGCTTGATGAGACCAAAATCCTCCGCCCACAAAGATTTTCCATTTTATCGTCATACAGGTGATCCATGTTCCTTCCCTGACGCTCCCGCATTTGGAAGTCGCGAACTACATGTACATACATACCTATCTAGGGTTAGGGTCTTCTGTCAGCTAAACCCGGCATATCGCATACGAAGTAAACAGCCACGATTTTCTCAGTGATAGGGGAATGGAATGTACTGGGCTGGCCGATAGATAGCTGAATAGATAAGGTGCGGGGTACCGCGGGGCACGCAGTGCAGGCTCCACAGGCTGCACGCAGGCCATTTCTGCTGCGCCCTCGCCCTGTAGCCTTCTTCCACATAACAACCTCCATATCAGAAGATAATCACCACTTCCTTACCGTTCCGGTAGCACTCAGCCATCCTCTATCCAAACTATTGAAAATTATAACAGTAGGAAGATTATATAGTAAGCAGTAGTCTGAAATTCTTTTCATGTACGCAGATTCTTTTAGGCAAGTACTATTGGTACTGTAGGACATCTACGGTACCAATAGGCAGCCATTAAAGTGGAGCCGGCAGAATGGTAAATAGCATTTCCAAAGTACTATTTTGTACCAAAATGACGCACATTCTAATGCAGCCAACATCGCCAACACCCTACACATGAAAACGACCACAACCTGAAGCAATTCACAACGCAATATACAGGCAACACTAGTAAAAGGCGCCCCGCGGGCCAATTCGTCGATTTCTGCAATAATAGTAAAAGCAGTTTTACAGTCACGTGAAAATTGCGTGCAGGGAATCCATCTATCTATAGTACAGTATAGTTATACATCATTCCAGAGGGCTTAACCGTCGCTCCGACGGCTTGGGGAGCCGCCCAGCACGCGTGGGCTTAGCCACGCCCACAGGGCGCTCCCTAAACCTCGCCGCCGTCGGCTTGGCTGTAGCCTTGTTCTTCGAACCTCAAGGGCGCCCGCGAGGTTTCTGTGACGGTGTAATAGGTACGAAAAGATACTTTTTCTTTTTACGTGCACATTAAGCGGTAAGGAGAAATTTATGCTGGGTTAGGGTTATGTATATGCAACCTATTGGTACCGTAGATGTCTTACAGTACCCATAGTACTTGACTTCTTTTATCATTCTGTAATATTAGAATCTATAAATCTGGGGGCCGGAAACCACAACTAACTGCAGCAAATTAACCTCGATTTCTCAGCCACCAGCCGTCTAAACCCGTCGTGATATATACCACTGTATGACTTAATGGCTGTCACATACTCCCCAAGCGCTTGTACTGCCCGGACCTATTGCGGCTGTGGCTACAGAGGCTGCCAAAGTCTAAGAAGTGGTGCTTTGGACAGTTGTCGTGGGTGAGCCTCAGCGAACTGGAACTTGAAACATGTAAGGTACGTATGTTGAATGCCAGAAATTGGGATTTCAGCCTGAAGATAAGAAATTTCATAAGGTACCTAGGTAACTAATACCTACGGATAATTACATAGGAAATCTTCAAATGTATAGTAACGCAAGAGTCTCTACCTATTCAACATGATCGTCATGATGATCCGTGTACCGCGGCGTCGTCTTGCTCCACATCTCGTTGCCGCTCATCTGGTACTCCAGGCCCTTCATGTACGCCAGCACGTCGTTGCGGCAGCCGCCGGGGGCGGCCCTGCGGAGCCTCGCGCACATGGCGTCGTGCACGTGCTCCCACTCGCGGACCATGGCCCACAGGACCCTCTTGGTCGCCGGGACGCCGAGGGAGGTCTCCTCGGCGACCACCTTGACTGCGGAGCAGAGGAAGGCGCCCTCGGCGTGGCCGGTCCTAGAGGCCAGCACCTCCTTCTCGTAGCTGTAGATGTCGTTCACGATGGAGATCTGCTTGGAGCAGTTCTGCTCCAGCGGCTTCAGCCAGGCCAGCTCCTCGGCGGTCAGGTGGATGGCCATGCTGAAGCGCATCAGCGCCGACAGCAGCGCCTTGCCGACGTCCCGCTCGCGGTACACCAGGTACCGGCCGAGCTCGTTGATGGTCAGGCGCGCCCGGTCCGTCTGCGAGCGCATGAAGGTGAAGGTCGGCTCGAGGACCTCGTCGGCGAGCGCCCGGTCGTGCGCCCGCATGCTCTCCCACAGGTCGTAGATGACGTACTCGGCCGGGATTGTTCCTTTATAATAACAGGGGTCTGGTCAGACCAAGCAAATAATAAGCGAAAAAGAAAAGGGGGGGGGGGTGCATACGGTTCGGCAGGATATGGCCTTTGGATAGCTCGATCAGCCTGTTGTTGAGGGCCTCTCCGTCCGTAAATGACATGTCCTCGAGGAGATCTGTAGCGATAACAACAACATCAGATAACGGATAGTTCTAGGGAATTTGTTGAGTGCTTTTTTTACCGTCAATCAGAAACAAAACCGTCAGCAGCCGGCAGGCAAAGTGAATCCTGTCGTCCTTGGACAGAGGAAAGTAGAGACAGGTGACCCTAGAGAAGCCGGCCTTCAGAAACGTTTTACGGGATGCCTCGTTCGGGAAGGGCCAGTTCTCCAAGAAGTAGCCGTCGACCTGCCGAGCTACCTCTTCGGCATGGGGGTGGATGAGGGGCACCCAGTTTGACGCGGGAATCTGCCACGGCTTTGGCTTATTCTGGTGGCCATTTAGGTGCTGCTGCTCTTTGTTGGTGTGGTGGAATAGTTTCGGTTCGTGCACATCGATCGGTGCTGCAGTTTGGGTTTGTACTGCCATTTTTTGGAGATCGATGACTGAAGAGTTTTTTTTCCAGCTATAATACCCTGAACTCAAGCTCTCCAAATTATAGAGGGGACTAGATTTCTCTTCTACAGACGGGGCAGGCAGGCAAGTGATATGAAGCGCTGGGAGTTGAACAAGTATAGACGTTGTTTCCAGTCCAGGCAATGAACGGCACGTGTCAGCGGTGGACAAGCACTCTCAAGTAATTAAGACAGTTCCTTCGAGGTCCCAGAATCCCGGTTTTGCTCGGAAAACATCTGAAATAAAAAAAATTATGTTTGCTATGTCATTGGTTCAAAAAGGGGATATTCCCTTCGAGAAAGCGCGTGCTACAAGATACTAGCTAAAGTAGGTATGCCACCCGGAGTATGCTCTTTCAGACTTGTTGTGCCCGGGACCGGACAGACTCACAACTGTTCTTAGCAAGTCACCGTGTCACGCCGGGACGATAGACGTTGTGTCTACCCAGTGGGTCCGTGATGATCCGAGACTATCTCTCAATGCAGAATGTCCCCTTTAGGCAAGTTTCCGTGTAACCTGATTTGCGGGCTCTCGAGAAGGATTGAGCTGAGAGGAGGCTTAGATCCGCCCAGCGCCGCACCACAACATGGGTTTCGACAGGTGGAAGACGTGAGAACCTTGAATTTCAGCCCAGGTATCCGTTCTCAATTGGGCATGGCATGGCGCCACCGACCGTCCACACGCTTCAACATGGCCCCCTGGAAATGACATGACAGAGCGGAGTAAACACTGCCTTAGTCTACGGCGTAAAATTATTTTTTTCGTAATCGGTAGACCTTGTAGACTGTGTCAAATACTGGTTTAAATCCAGGTTGGCAGAGGGCATGAGAATGCGTTGGATTTTTTTTTTTTTTTAGGAATCAAGATTCTCTCTGGTGTGCACGGAGACCATATCCAGAGGATCCAGGAAAGTTTGGATGAAAATGCAGTTCCATACCACGTTCGGACTGTTCCTGCAGTCTTTTCTCCTGGCCCGCAGCTTGGCATTGGCAGCAGAACCCAATGACAACAGTCGAAGGGCAAGCAGCGCATGTGCGAAACTGGCCGCTCAATACCCGTCCCTGACATTTATGCCAGGTACTGCCGAATATGAGTTGCAGATCGCAAGTAGGTGTTCCAACCGATTTCCCACTTGCTGCTTTTGCTGCAATTTACTGACAGAACAACGCATGTGAAGATGCATGGTCGCCGACATGCGTCTTTCCCGCTCTTTGCGTCTTCGAGCCAGAGTGCGCACAAGATGTAGCCGGGGCCTTGGCCATTCTCCGCCAGACCAACACCCAATTCTCCGTCCGCGGAGGGGGCCATCTCGCCAAGCCCGGCGCAACGGGCATCACGAACGGCGTCCAGATCTCTCTGAACCGCATCACCACCATGGCGATGGCAGAGAACAACACGGTCGCCCAGCTCGGCCCCGGCCTCCGATGGGTCACCGTCTACAACTGGACATCGTCCTTCGGCCTGGGGATCCCCGGCGGGCGATTTGGTGATGTCGGCGTCCCGGGACTTCTCCTCGGCGGCGGCATCAGCTGGTTCGGCTCCGAGCTGGGCTGGTCCATGAGCAGCGTGCGCAACTACGAGGTCGTCCTCGCCGACGGGCGCATCGTCGACGCCAACGCCACCGGCCGGTACAGCGACCTGTGGTGGGCGCTCAAGGGCGGCTCCAGCAACTTCGGCATCGTCACGCGGTTCGACTGCGCCACCTTCCCCGTGACCGACATGTTCGGCGGCGCCAAGCAGTACGCGTACACGCCCGCGAACTACGACGCGTACATCGACGCCGTGGCCAGCTACATCGAGCCGACGGGGGGGTCGTCCGACGCCCGGTCCTCGCTCGACCCGCTGACCGTCGTGTCGCCCGAGAGCGGGCAGGTCGTCGTCGTCGGGGCCTACCTGTCCCGCCGCGGCGGCGACGACCCGGACCCGGCCTGTTTCGCCAACTTCTCCATGCCCGCCGCGACGATCCTGGACACCACCCGGGTCAGCCCCAGCCTGATCGACTTCCAGGCCGAGGGCGACGCGGCCATGTACTCGGACCACACGCACAGGGAGCTGATCTGGGTCACCGGGCTGAGGGCGCGCGCCGCCTCCGTGTACCTCGCCAACGCGACCTTCTTCGAGTGGTGGCCGCGGCTCGCCAGTGTGCCCAACCTGACGACGAGCATCACCTACCAGCCCATCAGCCAGGCCTGGCTCCAGCAGGCGCGGCGCGCGGGCGGCGACGCCATCGACCTCGACCCCGCGGACGGCGGCCTGATCGCCCTGCAGTTCGCGACCGCGTGGCTGGACGCGCAGTACGACGCCGTGGCCGCCGAGTGGTCCAGGAACGTCACTGCCGATCTCGACGCGCGGGCCCGGGCCGCCGGCCTGTCGTATCCCTTTGTGTATATCAACGATGCGGGGTTCACGGAGAAGGTCTTTTCCAACTACGGCGGGGGCAAGTCATTACCCAAGATGAAGGCCATCGCGAAGAAATATGGTAAGTTTTTTTTTTTATCTTCTGATCATTGTGTCCCAACTTCTCCTGGGAGAATATACATCACTACGTTATGCACGATACTAACCACATTTACCGAGTGTTAGATCCCAGCGGTGTTTTCCAGACGTTGATGCCCGGTGGATTCAAGATTTTTGACGAGTAGTGTCTTTATGGTAGATTGTATGTTAGATACCTTACATACGTAGGTAGTTACAACGGCGTTCCCATAGTAGGGGCAGTCCATAAAATATAAAATACTTTGCCATGCAATTCCCCAGCAGCAGAAACGGAGAAAAGCACTCTTCCGACTCTAATTGTTTACAGGCCAGAGGTATTCAGATTGTCATTGAGAAGATAGATATGCCCCTCCTTCCAAAAGAAAACTGGCCAAGAATAACAAGAGACATACATCTTTCCCAGCGTCTGTCCGATTTTGTGTGGTTGTGCATTCCTGGCCACCTGCTTTGATCTCGACCCGCATCTGGTACGTATCTAATTAAGTCTGTAGGATACTAAATGGCCGCCTGTCTCCAACGAGTGTGCCTCTTTTAACTTTAGAGATAAGGTGGTACGGTGGGTGCATTGGTAAGAAGTTGAAGGCAAAAAAAAAAAGTCTCTCATGGGGGAAAGAGGAAGCCAAAATCGTAGATGTTAATAGCTTCTTCAGAGCTCACATAAGCATGTGCACACAGCAATAGCTCACTCCTGTCCCATTTTTTTATTAAGATAAAAAAAAAAACCCCTTTTAATGAGACTGCCACCAACCCTCATGCTCCGTGTCTCATGCTCACGCTGACAGAGATCTTGGGGAGAATCGAACCATGGCCGCGGGCTTCCACCACATGACATACATCAAGCTCTCGCCCTCCCAGTCTGTCTCGGGGTTCGTCAACTCCAGATCGTACGTCCACAGGATTTTGGCCAGCAAGAGGTTGATTTGCATGTAGGCGAAGCTGTCAACAACGTCAGCGTAAAGTTGCATCCGGCGTGTTGGTGTTTTGCAATAAGTGATGAGTGACGACTTACTTCCGGCCCAGACATCCTCTGGGTCCGAGGGAGAACGGCTGGCTTGCCTCCTTGATGTCGGTGGACTCGGGGTCTAACCACCTCTCCGGCCTGAATGCCATGGCATCCTTGAAGTTTGCCTCGTCGTGGGTCACGGTCCATGCGCTCGTGTACACCTCCACCCCTCTCGGGATGTAGTGCCCGTCGATGGTCGCCCCTGGCGAGACTCGAGGGAACCCCTGAGACCCGGGAGGATAGATGCGAAGCCCTTCGTTGATGACGGCCTGGAGGTAGGGCAGCTGCTGAGCGGCGGTGGAGTTGATGTCCTCGTAGCGCGCAAAACGCTCTCGGATCTCTCGGGTCAATCTGCGGTAGGCGCCGGGGTTCTTGAGGAGGTAGAAATTCACGGACGAGAGGAATGTTGTTGTTGTCTCGCCACCAGCGATCCTAAGCAAAAAAAAAAAAAAAAAGTTAAGTGATTAGCCAATTTGATAGGAATATGTCTGTGCCGAGTTCACTCACACCAAGGTTGACGAGTGTGCCGTGAGCTCCTCCTTCTCCATCTCTCCGCTCTCGTACTTGGACACCAGCGTGGTGAGGAAGTCCTTGCGGGATGACTTGGTTGCAAGACGTCTGCATACAAAAGTTTAGCACATTATGTATCGTGCATAATAAAGGGGTTAAGCTATAGTGAAACGCTGGGAGCTCAAAAAGATGGACGGGTATAATTACTTGGCGACAATCTCCCTACTGTACTTGGAATTCCGGTTCTGTACAACCAAAGTCGACGGGAATAACGTCCTCACTATATAGGGGATGATAGGGAACCGATGGAGATTGTCGGCGAGCGTGATGAAGTAGAGATGATCCAGGACCAGTTCAGACCAGAAATGAGGTTTCCCTGCGCGCCGAGAAAGCATTAGCCATGTGGCTCAATGGGACAATACGAAAGTGAGGTAAATCTGAACGAACCATTTTGGACGCAATGGAAGGATTCTCCAAACGCCATCTCACCCAGGATGTCGAACGAGACCATCTCATACCACTTGGTCACGTTGACACCCTTGCTCCCCTCCTTTTCACCCACCTCCCCAATGCGATCGATGAACTTGTCGACCACTTGATTGACGATGTGCTCCTGCTCTGAAAGTGACTTGGTCGAAAACGCCGACGACAGGGATTTTCGCATCTGTCCATGCCTGTGAGGGTCGCGTTCGCTGCCGACGCAGAGGGACTTGAAGCCGGCTCCGTACAGATCGTAGAACTCGCTCTTCACCATCGTGGGCCGACCCCCGGTTGGGTGGCCGTATATATCTTTCCAGGAACTGACGGATGCAAACGAAAGCTCGTTCGGCGACACTCGAAAGACGGACCCTAGAGGGTGTATTTTCAGTACATACACGACATGGTTACACATCAGACCTTTTCACCGTGCACCCCTTACCATGTTTCTTGTGTTCCCGCTCAATAGCAAGATGCAGCTTGCCGCTTAGCGAATTGAACAGTCTCCAAAGCTAGAGCATAGCATCAGTTCAGGCACGATTTCCGAACGTAATGGTCGCGCGCTATTGAGGTACCCATGGGACATGTCAAGCTTACCAGGGAGCATCTTGCCCAGAATGGTCCCGGAAACGAAGCAAGCGGGTGGAAGTACAGATTGTAGACGGCAGTTGCGGCGACGTAGATTGAGAACTACGTATTATTGGAAGCCTTGTTAGAATCTCACCTGTCCCGAAACGAGAAGCAGAGACACACCAGTAAAATTGCTGCAAGTGGCAGAAGAAGTGAAATGTTGTAATTTGACAAGATGAGCGTGAGTCGGTCGTTGAGAGTGAAGCTGAGCATCGTGGGCAACGCCAGCCCTGTTTATCAGTGCAACTGAAAGGGAATATCTATTGTAATACCTTATCTATACAGGCGAACGCAGCAATTTTTAAGTGTGTAGAAGGCATCGAAGCAGGAATGTTACGCCGATGAATGTGCCCTGTAGGTGAAGCCGGATAGGTATGCACAGTACATGCACGGTACGGGTGAAGGAGGTGTTCCTAGAAGGGACGGAGTGCGAATCGGGAAATTTCCGAAATCATATCCCTCCTGACGTTGCAGCCGTTTCCGCATTTTCGCGGCCAGCGGACGAACTCCGGACACATTTTCGTCTCTTTCTGGTTCAGTCTTAGGATTGTCTCACTGTTGGCACAATGGCAGAGCGGGAGTTCAAGCGCCATCGCCCCCCAGTGCGACTTCTCATATTCGGCTGTTTGCACTGGATTCTCCCCGACTCGGAGACATCTCATGGATTCCCAAGCGTCGCTTCACAAAACGATAATCGGCCGATGAGCCTCAACCTGTTGAGAAACATGGCTGCTGCTAACACCGACTCACTATTTTCCCACTGGCCTCCCTAAGCACACAGCTTTGCCGTCCTTTTGTCTCTCCTTTCACACTGCTGTTCTTATACTCGCGTTAATTATTGAGATGAAGAATGATGATGCCCAAGAGGTAATTGACCGCAACGAAGTTAGCCTGGTCGACCTCACGACGTCATCTGCGGCTTCAAGGACCATCTCGAACGAGACTAGGAGGAACTTGAACGATTTCCACCATTCATCACCAAGCCTGGACCCCAGCGCCGAAACCCGGCAACAACCACCTGTTGATGACCCGCCTGTTATTAATGATGGGGAGAAGAAGCGAGCCGCAAGCACTTTCGTGGCAGCGCTGCTCACAGCTGCGCTGTCCCTAGCTACGTTCACAATCGGATTGGACAATACCATTATTGGTAAGAGGCGCATCATTTTTACCAGAAAGTATCTCAACGAAGAACTGACATGAAGCCCGGCAGCGACTGCGATACCCAACATTACCAGCAGCTTCGACTCCCTGGGCGATGTCGGCTGGTATGGCAGCGCCTACCTGCTGACCCTGATGGCGCTGCAGCCCACCTTCGGCAAGATCTACACGTATTTCGATGTCAAGTGGACGTACCTCGGCGCCCTTGTCATCTTCGAAGCCGGGTCTGTCATCTGCGCGGCGGCGCCCAGCTCTCCGGTATTCATCGTCGGACGGGCCGTCGCGGGCGTCGGCGGTGCGGGGTTGGCCTCGGGCGGGAACAACATCGTCGCCCTGGTGGTGCCCATCGACAAGCGCGCCACCTACCTGGCCTTCCTGACCAGCACGTTCGGCATCGCAGCGGTCGTCGGGCCGCTCCTCGGCGGCGTGTTCACCGACAGACTGACGTGGCGGTGGTGCTTCTGGATCAACCTGCCCTTTGGGGCTGTTGCCTTCGCCGCCGTGGCCTTGATCTTCAGGATCCCGCGGGAACGGCGCCACACGACACTGACGCTGAGAGAAAAAATAGGCAAACTAGACCTTCCCAGCGCCTTCTTCTTCATCCCTTCCATCGTCTGTCTTTTGCTGGCGCTGCAATGGGGCGGCGTCGACTACCCGTGGAGCGACTCGCGGGTTTGGGGTTGCCTGCTGGGCTTCGTCCTGATCTTGGCCTGCTTCATCGGCGCACAGATATACCGCGGAGACGAGGCCACGATCCCGCCGCGCATCATGAAGCAGCGCACCATCTACACGAGCACGGCGTTTATCGCGTTTCTCTTCACGGGCATCTACGCCCACTTCTACTACCTGCCGTTCTACTTCCAGGTCGCCCAGGGCACGAGCGCCGTGGACTCGGGCATCCGCAACCTCCCCTACATCATAGGCTTCACCCTTTTTGCCGTGGGCGTCGGCATCGCCATCACGACGGTCGGCTCGTACGCTCCCTTCGCCTGGGTGGGGGCGTCGATATTCACCGTGGGCGCCGGCCTCCTGCACACGCTGCGCGTCGACTCCGGGTCGGGCGCGTGGATCGGCTACCAGGTGCTCGCCGGCGTGGGGTCTGGCATGGCGGTCCAGGTCCCGTTCATCGCGGTGCAGTGCGTGGTGAGGCAGGATGAGATCCCGATCGGCAATGCCCTGGTGGGGTTCTTCAACTCCCTCGGCTCTGGCGTCAGCGTCTCGGTCGCGCAGAACATCTTCTTGAACTCCCTAGAGAAGGGCCTGGAGGGGATATCCGGCATCGACCCGGCGGCGGTGATCCGGGCCGGGGCCACGGGCGTCAGGCTCGTCACCCCGCCGGAGCTGTTGCCGGCGGTGCTGGAGGCCTACAATGAGGCCATCATGACGACCTTTATCTGGTCGATCGCGGCCGGCGGTGTTGCGCTGCTGTGCAGTCTTTTTATCGAAAGAAGGTCCGTCAAGGGGGTAGACTTGCAGATGACCGTCTAAGGTGTCAGAAATCACAATTTATTAAATACTCCTTCGAGTTCAAGTTCCATGCAATTCAGACTTTTCTATGAGAATGCGCAATAATTACACAAGATACTAAAATTACGCAGGCCGCGTGTCGGTCAGCTTCTGCTGGAACGCCGTCATCTCCGTATTGTACTCGCCGAACCACTGGGCCTTCAGGGAAGCCACGGGCTCCTCCACCTCGGTCCACCGGTCGCCCAGCGTCACGATGCACCGGCCGTTCCACCTCTGGCCGTCCCCTTCGATCTTGTCCCGGCTGTCACGGCCATACCCCTCCACCTGGCGGGGCTGTCTCGCGGTGGCCGAGTAGGCGATGGCCAGCGCGACGTGGTGCGCGCTGCTGACCGGCGCCCCGGCCGCGAGGATCGGCCCGGCCAGGTCGGCGGGCAGCAGCTTCGTGATGGTGGCGGCCGGCGCGACGGCGTTGATGGTGGCGCCCCCGCACCCGCCCGCGCCCCCGGCCCCGGCCCCCGCACCATAAAGGGGCATCTGCGCGCGGAGGGCGCGCACCAGCCCGACGAGGCCGAGCTTCACGGCGCTGTAGACGGGCAGGCTGTATTCGGGCGAGTACGCGGTGGCGCTCGCCGTGATCACCAGGCTTCCGCCGGCGCCGCCGCCTCCTCCTTGCCGGCGAAAGGCGCTGATGGCGAGCTTGGTAAAGTTCAAGACGGCGCGGAAGTTGACGTTGAGCACCCCCCAGTTGGGCTCCTCCAGCTGGCCCGTCCGCGGATCGAAGGTGTCGGCAAAGTAGTCGCACTCCTGGGAGACGCCCGCGTTGGCGATGGCGATATCGACGCGCGGCGTGGCGGCCGCGGAGAAGGCGGAGAGGAGCGACGCCCAGTCTGTGACGTCGCAGTGGGTGTAGATGATTGTAGGCGGCAGAGGTAGATCGTCGTCGTCGGGTGGGTTGATGTCGAGGATGTGCACGGTGCAGCCGCGCGAGGCGAGCAGCTTCGCGGTCGCGAGACCTATCCCGGCTGCGCCACCTGCATCATCATACGGTCAATATTATTAACTTGTCGAGAGTCGAGCGGTTATTACACACCGGTGATGATGGCGACCTTGCCATCCAGCCGAGGTATGTCACTCTCGGATATGTTGAGAGACGTCATGGTTTTTTTTTTTTTTTTTGAGGGTCAACTTTGGAACGTAGTATCAAGCGGAAGCCCTACGGAAAAGGTGTTCACGGTTCACAGGGCCTTTAAACTTTGCAACATCATATTCTTATGTCCATATGCTCGTGATAAAGTACTGCTAAAGTGCTGCAAAAGTCAATACCAGAAGTGCATTGCAGCCGGATCTATCCTAACCATGGCAACCAAGCGAACAAACCACGGCAAGTTGCCCCTTTAGGTAAGGCTGCGCGCGGCCACCACCTTGACCACGACCGGTGGCTTCTTCCACAGCAAGTGCATTTCCGCATCTCGGTGCAAGTCTACCCCTGTTTCTAACACCATCTCAATGTCATATCGGAAATGCAACTTTGCCAGCGCGGTCCGCATTTCTAGCCATCCTAGCCTGTTTTCGTGTCAGCCAAGCAAGGTACAGGTACTTCTGCATGTAGCGTCCGGTCCAGGGGACTCGACTCACGCTCGTCCAAGACAGACTCGCGAGCCCGTCAGGAAGGGCTGGCTGGCTTCGAGGTGATTATTATCGGCTTTGTCAGATGAAAGCCACCGTTCAGGGTTGAACCGCCAAGGGTCGGCAAAGTTGCCCGAACCCAAACTCGCGGCCATTGGATGGGTTGATACTATCGTCTGTGAGGTGTTAGCAAAATGTATTAGTTCCTTCAGTTGTAGTGTGCTCTCTTTGCTACGTACTCCGCCAGGGATCCAGTGGCCATCCACCGTATCGCCCGCCCTTGGCACGACCCGGGGAAGCCCCAGGGCGAGCGGCGGCAGGATGCGCAGCGCCTCGTGGCAGATGGCGTGCAGGTATCGCAGGTTGCCCGTCGTGGTGCCGTCGATCTCGTCATAGCTCTTGAACGCGGTGCGGACCTCCTCGCGCAGACGCTTGAGCATCTCGGGATGGCGTCCCAGGTAATACGTGATGACCGTCAACGCGGTCGCCGTCGTCTCGCTGCCGGCGATGACAAAGTCGGACGCGTGCGCCGCCAGCTGCACCTGCGAAAGCGTCTTGCCGTCGTCGTCTGTCGCGTTCTCCAGGTACGATAGGAAGTCTTTTCTGTCTGTTGTCGTCTTCAACCGCCTACACAATTAGGAAAAGTTTCTAGAGCTGAGAGAATTTACACGAAACTCGCCTCTCAATCAACTCCAGAGTGAGCTTCTCGTGCTTCGCCGACCCCCGGCTGAGCTTGTGCAGCCATCCGGGGTTGAGACGCATGTACAGCTTTCCCAACGTCGGAAACCTGCCGATCGTGTCGGCGAGACTCGCCTGCCCCACGCTCTCCGAGACGACCGTGATCCAGGGGTGCAGCTTGCCAGACTGGATCCCTCCGAAGCTGACACCGAACGCCAGGTCCCCGATGATGTCGAACGTCATCAGGTTGAACCAGGTCGTCATGTCCACCTCCCGCAGCCGGCCGACCTGCTCGACGAACGCGTCCACGTGATGCGCGACGAGGTGCTCCTGCTCGCGGAGGGAGCGGTCCGAGAACGCGCTGGACAGATAGCGCCGCATCTCGGCGTGCCGTTCGGGGTCGCGCTCGCTGACGATGGAGTGCACGCCCTTGTCGGCGAAGCTGCCGCCGTCGTAGAAGGCGCTCTTGATGAAGGTCTCGTGCCCCTTGCGGTGGCCGTAGATGTCCCTGAACGACTGGGCCGAGTTGAAGGACAGTTCGGTGGGGGAAATGCGGACGACGGGGCCGTATTTCTCATGGAGCTTCAGCATATCGTAGGGTTGACGACCGCCTAGATAGGATGCAGAGTATGGAAACTGTGACCCCCCCCCCCCGCGGGTCCGGGTCAGTATCACTAAACACTAAGCTCCGAGGGCAGTTGTAGTAAACTCACGTTGCTAATGGTGGCTAGGAATGGCCCAGGGAACCTAGCCAGCGGGTGATTGCGACGTTGCCAGATGAAATAGCCAACCCAGACAGCGAGAGCCTTGAGTCGAGAGTTTAGACGGAGCTTGAAAGAGGGTTTTTGGGAAGTGAAAACACATCTCACTCACAGCTAATGCTATTGTCCCCAGGCGTAGCCACAGCCTGAGGTCTACGCCTGCGAGGGCGGGGAGACTCTCAGGGAACAGCATGTCTTGCAATTGGGTCTTGATACCATCCATGGTGTTGGGCTGATATTTCTTGGAGTTGGCAGCCGGGCGAAGTTGTTCTCATATTACAGAAGAAAAGATCCAAAGCAGGGCTTTGAGTGTCCGACATCTATGTCCAAGGTCAAGCATTATGAAAGACTGAGGGTGATGGCTTCTAGTTGGATTAAAGGGTGGGTGTGGTTGTATCATCAAACTCAGTGGCTGAACGTAATCCGGAGACTTGCCAACGTCGTACATGTAAGCGAGAATGGTGCCGGATTTGGCATATTTCCGAGTGCATCTTCAGTGGAACGAGTCCGAACACGCATGCAGCTTTCCGTCCCACATCTAGATTTTCCAGAAAATATTCTTGTCTTCAGAAGATAGGCTGAATTATACACTTGCTGCCCTCAACGAAAACATGCTTTGCTACCAAAGAAACCATCCTTCCAGATTGACCACCGACAACCTTGACTAATATCTGGTCGCATTGAGTGTCATGCCAGCAGCCCGAGATGTCGCTACAAGCTGCCTGTCAGAACAAGCTTAGGTCGGGAGAGAGGGGCAGAAAGCTCGGGCCGTCGCTTGCCTCTATAAGCCCGTAGGCCGCTGAAAACCAGCAACAAAACCCCATGCAAGCTGAAAATGAGCAGAGTGAGCCCGACTTGTACCCCGACGATAAGTATGCCGATTGCCAGCATCAAGCCCAGAGAGCAGGCGGTCGCGATCAGCAGCTCGGAGAGGTCCGCCTTGCCTGAATCAAGAAGGTCGCTCCATCTGAAGATCTGGTCGAATTGCCCATGCTGCTCCTCATCATCGATGTCGAGCCACTGCCCCTCTCGATGGCGTTTTCCCCGGGTAGTGGTAACAGTACCTGGGTCGCTCGCTCGCCTCGACATGTAAATTAAAAAGGCCGCCCACAGGACGCTCAGAAATGAAGTTTGAAGAAGAAATGAGCTCATTCAGCGTTCAGTAGTTAATAGCCTGTCACGTCGAGAAGCAGGACAGCACATGATAAATGCCCTCGAAACATGGGGACGGTGTTGTAAGCAAGCTGGGCTGAGCTTTAACTTCTTGCTGCTTCGGGGTTCTTGGAACATTACCCATAAGCGTGAAGCCACGGAACATTGCCGGAAGGGGGATGTCTCCGGATTAACTGCACTGTACTGGCCAAGTTCCAGTTTGCTTGCTTCTCCGAGCGCCTATCTCGCGGCGTGAATCAAAGCTCCTCTAGCGGGGCAGCAAGGCGTATATCGCCCGAGCATGTTCTTGCACTACATGTAGAACTTGCTGGTGGCATCCAGCCCCCCATACTTGGTCGAGTCCATGTCGTTACAAGATTACCTACCTACCTACCTTAGGTAACTTCTGAGGTCCATAGGTGCCAACAGCTTCCCGTTAAGAAAGGCACTGTCTTCACGATGTCGTCAACTCTGGCTGTCGCATCGTGGGCCATCGTTGGTCTCTGTCTCTACAAACTTATCAACCTTGCGCGTTACGTCTCCCAGGCGCGGGCGACAGGACTCCCATATGTCATCACACCGTTCTTGGAGACCGAGATTCCCGCCTTTATCGCCACGCCGATCCTGAGGCGCATCTACGACAAGCATCTCGAAAAGGGCGACGGCTGGCCGCGCTGGTGCCGTTTCATCATCAAAGACTGGTCATGGGAGGACAAGAGACTGGCTCATGAGCAGTATGGGGATGTGTTTCTGTGTGTGTCGCCCGAAGGCATCATTTGCTACTCGGCAGATGCTGCCATGGGATGGGACGTCATGAATAGGAGGAATGACTTCACCAAGCCGCGTGACAAGTATAGTATGTTAATAATTATCGAGTATCTCCCAGTATTTAGTACCTAGTCACGGAGGCTAACCACCCCCCTTCTCCCCCAAAAAAACAGAGATCCTCGAGCCCTATGGCCCAAACGTTGCCACGGCCGAGGGTGCGACGTATCGGTTCCATGTGCGGGTGACTGCGCCCCCTTTCTCGGACGTCAGCGGGGTGAACGAGCTCGTCTGGGCCGAGACCGTCTACCAGACCAGGCGGCTCTGCCAGCTGTGGGCCGACAACCCGACGAGAGATCTCGAGATGGACGTCAACGGGCTCACGCTCGCCGTCATCGCGAGGGCTGGCTTCGGCAAGACCCTGCGCCACAACGGCCGCGAGGAAGAGCAGGAGGGCCACATCCCTCCCGGGTATCGCATCTCGTTCCTCCGCGCCATCCACGACACGACGTCGAACATGGTGCCCATCCTCATGCTGCCGGGTTGGCTGCTGAACCTCATCTCGCCGCTCCGCCACGCGCACGTCGCGCATCTGCAGCTGGGCAAGTACCTCCGCGAGATGATTGGCGCCGAGAGAGGTCGCCTCCGGCAGGACGAGAACCACCAGAGCTCTTCGGCACGGGGCAATCTCCTCACCGCAGTGATACGCTCGTCTATCGAGCTTGGGAAGACCGACCCTAACAAGGAAGGAACCGCCGCCGGGACCAGGAAGCAAGTCTTTAACGACCAGGAGGTGCTTGGAAATCTGTTTATCTACCTGCTTGCGGGTGAGTTCATCTTCTCAGCTTACCTATACGTGTACATTTCTCGATGATCGTTGATCAACTTACTATGTCTGCAGGCTTTGAAACGACCGCAAACGCCATATCCTACGGGCTTGCCTGTCTAGCTCTGCACCCCGAGGTCCAGGAGAGGACCATCCAGGAGGTCGACGCCGTCTGCGCGGCGGCGTCTTCTTCGGAAGAAGAGCCACTATCGTATGGCGAGCACTTTGACAAGCTGCAGTACCTCTACGGGTTCATGTATGAGGTCTTTCGGCTGTACCCGGGCGTGACGCTCATCACCAAGGTCGCGCTCAAGCCTCAAACGATCACCACGACGACAACGTCGACACACACTCTGCCGGCGGGCACCCGCGTCTACCTCTCCTCCCCCGGCGTGCACTACCACCCGCGGTACTGGGGGCCCGACCCGTACAAGCTCGACCCCACGCGGTGGATCGACAACTCGTGGACTTATAATACCTCCCCCCCCGCTGGTGGTGCATCTCCAAGTTCGACGGAGAGTATTATTAGTAATGCAGATAATACTGGTGGTAGTAATTTCACGGCAGCAGACAAGACACGCCAGATGCGCGGCACTTTGTTGACCTTCTCGGACGGCGCGAGGTCTTGTCTCGGTCGCAAGTTCGCACAGGCAGAGTACGTCGCCTTCTTCGCCGCGCTGCTGAGGGACTATCGGGTGCATCTGGCCGAAGGCGTGGATAGGGAGACGGTAAAGCGGGATCTGGATTGCAAGAGCGCTGGCAAGATTACCTTGGCGCCGCCGTACCCTGTCGCTCTGAGGTTGGAGAAGCGGGAAAGAAGTTGAGCAGGGGTAGGGAAAAGGGGGGGCAAGGGGGGGCAAGGGGGGAGGAATGACAGAGGATGTTATATTCAGTTGCTGTGCTGTGTTTGTCACTGAAAGTCCCGATCTATATTAAGGTGCCGAGATGTGAAGTGACGTTGGGCTTCGAACGTGAGGCTAAGGTCATCATTTCGTAGATGCAGTATTATATGCAGAAAATTTGTTATTGTTTAAAGGACTGCGAAATAAAAGCTATGCCAAGGTAGTCTTTCAAGAGCTCGCTCACTCGGGGGGTTTGAAGTCGTTGATGGTAAGAATCAAGGAAGGTATATTCGGGTTAGGGTTAATGCTGCACGCGCGGGGTGTCGGGGGTTGTTGGCCGGAAAAGGTTCCCCAACCAGGGCAATGCATCCACAAAGTTGCCCGCATTTCGCTGCAAGAGCAACAGAAGATGCGAAGACAAGAGAATGTCCGGGGTTCAGTACGGGGTGCGTGACCGGTATCGTTCATGTTTATGCATATGACACATGACCACCTGCATACAGAGGACAGACTTTGCTTTTGCGAGAGGTCGGGTTTTCAATGTGTCCATCCACTCCTGACTGACAACTTCGCTAAATTCTCGGAGTAATTGTCCTTGGTAGACAGGGCTCGATGGTTCGGAAGGAGCCACCGCACCGGTAGACACGGTCCGACGGGTGAACTTCGGCAGGCGCATGGCAGCGTTTGTTCGCCAAGCCTGCGCCGCTTGAATCCTTCCGGCTTCCGTGGTTGGATGAAAACCATGAATGACGCCGGGGGCGGCACACTCCACCGTTCACGGAGGTTGGTGGGCCCGCAACCTCATGGCAAGGGGATTACATCGGACGCCCTGTAGACTAACCATCTGATGGGAAGGTAACATGCCAGTAGTCATGCCAATGCAATTCACGATAAGTGTACCTGGTAATTTAATGGTCTAACTTCACTTTCGCTTTTTCTTCGGGTCAATTGCGACAGACGATTGACTAATACATTGCCGCATTGGCACTGGCATTGACAATTTTTTATCGTGTCAATGTCCAATGTCCAATGTCTGTTGTGTTTTTGGATGCGGTGTGTGTGACTAACCGTCACTCGCGGGCCGCAACGCAACTCACACATCCTACATCTTACAGGCATTTTACACACATAATTACATCTGGTCAGTTGACCTGAAGCATTAAAAGACAGGACGACCAACAAACAGCTGGGGTGTTGGAAGAAGAAGGAGGGGGAAATGATGTTGTTGGGTATTTAAAGAAAGCCAGCTGCCAACATCACGGGTCATTCACTCATGGGCACTCGTTCTGACTCCAAACCTTTCTTCCTCATATCACAAAAATCTTCATCCGTTTCAACACAAATCCAGAGCTTTCGTAGAAAGACACCATGTCTTCTACGTTAGACGAAAAAGCCACTTTGACTGAGCCAGTCAATAATACCCATGGCCATGACCACGAGAAGGTGGTCGACAGCAGCACCACAGCAAACGACACCTGTGCCACCACGGATGAAGAAGCGACATCTCCTCCTCCACCTGCCCAGGCCGGGCCACAGCAACAAAAATGGAACGAACCGCGAGTCAACATCTTTCGCTTCTGCACCACGCTGTACAGCTTTATACTGATGGGGATGAATGACGGTGCTATTGGTGTATGTCCCTCCCCGTTTCCCTAACCCTGCTCATCCTCATCCTCTACTTCTCCTCCCTTCTCTCATCCTGCTGATTCCTCCCCCCCTTTTTCCCACTCCCTCCCTAATCCCATCCATCCTATCTATCTCTTGTATCAATAGAAAGGGAAAGCTAACTCATCACAGGCACTTATACCATATGTTCGTCCCCTTTACCTCCCCCTCCCCCTCCCCCTTTCCTTTCCGTTCCCCCTGTACTAACATCCATATCAGATCGAGGATTACTACCACATAAGCTACACCGTCCTCTCTTTGGTCTTCTTGGCGCCCTTCATCGGCTACCTCTTGGCAGCCCTGCTAAACAACAAAATCCACCACAAATTCGGTCAGCTCGGCGTCGCCATTTTAGGGCCCCTAGGTCGTTTAATCGGTTATTTCCCCATGGCCTTCCACCCCCCCTACCCAGCCCTCCCCATCGTCATGCTCTTCCCCGGTTTTGGAAGCGGCCTTGAAGATTCAGCATGGAACGCCTGGATAGGCAACATGCAGAACGCCAATGAACTCCTCGGCGTGCTACACGGTGCGTATGGCCTCGGCGCAACCATCGGCCCGTTAATCGCCACCGCCATGGTCACCCGCGCAGGTCTACCGTGGTACGCATTTTACTACCTCATGATAGCTCTATCAGGGCTGGAGTTCACCATCTGCGTCGCGGCCTTTAACAAAGCCACGGGCGCAGCATACCGTCAACAACAGCTCGACAGCCACAACATCCAAAACACCGGCGAGGCCTTCAAGCGGACCACCACCAGAACGGTCCTCAAAAACCCAATAACCTGGTTGCTAGCCCTCTTTCTACTCGGCTACGTGGGCGCGGAGGTGTCGTTAGGGGGGTGGATAGTGACGTTCATGCTGGAGATCCGCCGCGCCGAGCCGTTCATGGCGGGCCTGACGGTCACCTTCTTCTGGCTGGGCCTCACCGTCGGCAGGGTCACGCTGGGGTTCGTCACGGGGAGGATAGGGGAGAAGTTGGCAATCACCGTCTACCTGCTTCTGTCGATAGGATTGCAGCTGCTGTACTGGCTGGTGCCCAACTTCGCCGCGTCCGCGGTATTCGTCACCTTCCTCGGCTTCTTTTTAGGGCCATTATTTCCCGCGGCAATAGTGGCCGCCACCAAGCTGCTCTCGTCCGACTACCACGTCTCGGCGATCGGCTTCGCGGCGGCGTTCGGCGGCGGCGGCGCGGCCATCTTCCCCTTCGCGGTCGGCGCCATCGCGCAGAGCAAAGGCGTCGGGGTGCTCCAGCCCGTCGTGCTGGCCATCCTCGTGTTTATCCTCTTCATGTGGTGGTTGTTACCCGGCGGATTGCGAGCGGGTGGGCTAGAGCGGGCCAGAGAGAACAAGGAAAAGGTCGGGCACGAGATCCGAAAAGGAGTCAGGTCGATTTTTTGAAGAAGGGATTAAACCTAAGATAATTGAACGCCTACTAATACTTTGCTACCTGGACATGATCTGAACTCTTGCAAAAACATAAACTCTAGTATGCCGCTGTCTTCTCCGCTTCAACCCCCAACAAGGATGAAACAAAACAGCCCGGCAAAAAGCTAAAAGAAAGACTGCCATGTCTTGTCGGCTGCTTCAAGACCGAAGTGCTCAGTCTTCCCCGCATCAAGAGCCTATCAATGCCAATGACTACAGCAGGTCTTTGGGGTTGCCTGTAAATCCCTCTCAGATCCTGAGCCTGGCCGTGCTTCGTCAGTAGAGTCGCCTGCTTCCGTCTGGCAAGTGGTGGTTGATTGGTTCCTGTATGAGAGTCTGCGGCTGTATCGCCCCCGCCCGGGGATTCACCGTCAAGAGCTCTGCAGTGCCAATGGGATCTAGAAAGGAACTTCCTAAGTCGCACGCAGCCTACACGGGCTGTTGCCGAGGGGAGGTACGGCCCTTTCCACATCAAGTCCATCCATTTACTTCGTATGGTGCATGAAAATGGGCAAGCACGCTCTCGACCTGACGATTTGTGCTCAGCTGGCCTTGATGAGTGTTGTCACAGACAATCGACAGTACACTTCCACTCCTAGGTATCGTGCTTGCTGCATTTTGATTGCTTTACATTGAAGAGCAGTTACCTAATAGTAGTATATGGTAAACACGCCATGTTAGGTGATCTCCAGGCCCGCACTCAACTACATTTTGCCGCGGCTCACCGCCAAAGTACAAGCATCCCTGGCCAATCACCAGCCGCCGGCCTTGGCGTCAGGTACCGTGCACGCTACGTAATGCCCCCATGCGATTCGGGGATATCAGTTGACCGGACCGTCTTACACCACGGAGCAGCACGTCTTTGCTGTTCTTCCTCAACACCAGCGCACTCCCCCAGCTCTATACAAATACGGGGGGAACCGAAATTGAAATCCTCTCTCCAACAATATTCGATTCGACACCATCATTATCATTCTTTTCACGCGAGGCTTTCCACTTTGCCTCGGTGTGAAGTGTGTGTGATGTCTGTATGAAAATGCCGACAACGCAAGAGTAGTTTCTAATCCATTAGACTTACACGAGCAATCTCGACCGTCCCCAACGCCTCCGAGTCCGATTGAACCACCCTCCGTTAATATGTCCCAACCCCCGCGCCCCGCCGGCACTGGCACCGGCGGCGAGGCTGCTCCCCTCCTGCAGTCGTCACAGTCCGAAGACACAGCATCCACGCTCGGCCCGGCCAGCTCCTCTGCCTCTCTACGCTCGCTCTCCCCTCGACGACCCGACAGCAGCAGGCGCTCCCGGGCGACTGCTGCTGCTGCTGCTGCCCGAAACCTGTCGTTCGCATCCGCAGTGGTATCAGCTCTCTGCGCCGGTTCCGTCGCGGTATTCAGCCTGTACGGCCACATCTTCCAGGAGCGTCTGCACTACACGCAGTTCCAGGTCAACGGCGTGGCCATCGCTGCCAGCATCGCCTGTTACATCCCGGTCCCCTTTCTGGGGTATCTCTGCGACCGCGTCGGTCCCGCACCGCTGTCCCTGCTCTCCGCAGTGTTCTTCGGTGGTGGTTATGGCCTCGCCGCGGGGTTATACAAACGCGCCGCTACCTCTCTACAGACCGTACAGCAGCACCCCGGACGATGGGCATACGTGGCCATGATCTTCGCGTTCGTGTGCATCGGCGTCGGCACGTCCTCCATGTACCTCTCCGCGGTCGCCACGTGCGCCAAGAACTTCGGCAGGGGCAAGCACCGCGGCCTCGCGCTCGCGGTCCCCATCGCGGCGTACGGGCTGAGCGGGATGTGGGTGAGCCAGGTCGGCAGCCGCGTGTTTTACGAGAAAACGTTGCCGGACGGCGGCACCAGAGGGGACGTGGACGTCTTCAGGTTCTTCCTGTTCCTCGCGATCCTGCTCGTCGTCGTCGGGGTGCTGGGGGCGTTCGGGCTGCGGATCGTGGACGAGAGCGACCTGATCGAGGATGCCGTCGAAGAGTTGGAAAGGAGTGGCATCCTCGACTCTTCAGCACTCCTCACTCCCGGAAGGACGGAGAGGGGATACGGTGCTATTGACCAAATTGAACGGCGGAATCCGTTTGAAGATGCAGAGGGTGACGAGGGGGAGGAAAGAGCAAGAAAGACGTGGGTGTTGAACGCGGAAACCCAGAGATTCCTGACCGACCACACCATGTGGTGCTTCGCCCTGGGCTTCCTCTTCATGATCGGTCCCGGGGAGGCATTCATCAACAATCTCGGCACCGTCATCAAGACGCTGTACCCGCCAGAGCTGCGTCACGTGGGGAGACCGACCTCGGCCGCGACGCACGTCTCCATCGTCGGCATCACCAGCACCGTCGTGCGGCTGCTTACGGGGTCCCTGACGGATCTGCTGGCGCCCAGCCCGCAGGCTCAGCACATCCAGCTCACGTCGTCTACGGCGAGTCTACAAAGGCAGCAGCAGAAGAGGTTCACACTCTCGCGAGTGACGTTCCTGCTGTTCTTTGCATTCCTGCTGTCGCTGGGACTGGCGGTGCTTGCGTCAGGGGCGATCCAGGACCACGGCGACCGCTTCTGGATCGTGAGCGGCCTGATCGGCTCCGGATATGGCGCCGTGTTTAGTCTAACCCCCATCATCATCACGGTCATCTGGGGCGTCGAGAACTTTGCGACCAACTGGGGCATCGTCGCCATGTTTCCCGCCCTCGGGGCCACGATGTGGGGGTTGATATACTCGGCTGTGTATCAGTCTGGTGCCAACAGGTCCGCTGGGAGTGACAATCAACAAGACAACTTGTGTTATGGCTCCCAGTGCTATGCGTCGACCTTCTGGGCCATGGCGGCGAGTGTCTGGGTCGCATGCGCCTTGGTTCTGTGGGCATGGAAAGGCAAGAACGGGTGGGTGCAAAGGGGTATTGTTGTCTGAGCTACCTATACATATTGGATACTGTATATTCCGTACTGTTACTTACTAACATTTTCTTGGTATATATGCAATATATGGGTCTGGCTAGCGATCATCCTGGGCGGCTATCAGTTCGTGTGTAATCTGTGCCTAACTAAGGTCACTGCAAAGATCATCAATGTACACAAACACCTGAGTCTATGATTGTCAATCCGGACTACTATACAGCCAAACTCTTTGGCAGGACAGGACGCACGCTTTTGTCCCAAGTGCTGCCTGCTGCTCTATGCTCTAATATGGTAGGCATCTTGCAAACGACAAAAAAGACCTTTTGCCCCCACCCAAAAAAGTTAGCATACAAATGGGAAACAGACACAAATAAACATCAGAAAATCACAGAAAAATCCGGCTGGCCATCCCAAATATTGCCCGCCCAGGTCTAAATGCCAAGATAAACCGGAAACTATTTGTTGCGCGTGAGGTGCTCTCTTCACCAGAGGACATTGCGCACTTTGATCTATGTTGTGAGCACACCGCAGAGACAGGCCATCTAACAGCTCTGTCCCCGTTTGCTCCGTCTTTCTTCTATACCATTACTTTCCACAAGCCCCCCTTTTCACGCCATGGTCTGGCGCTTATTTGGAGATTTCGACACCGCCGGTAGCGCCCAGGGCCTTCTTGACATCGCCGTAAATGGCGAACTGGAAGGCAGTAAGGGTGCCGACCATGAAGAGACGGGCACCGATACCGGTGTAGGAGCCCTTGAGACCGAGCTCCTTGCCGATCTTGACGAGACGGGTCATGGTGCCCTCACCGGGGAGACCCTTGGTCTTGTTGATCTTGCTGAGCATGGTGTCGGCGGGCTGGGAGACGATGGCAGCGGCGAAACCGGCAACGAGACCGGAGCCGAGGTTGACAACGGTCTGCATGCTGTCGGACATATCCTTCTTGGGGTAGGTGCGGAAGACCGACTCGGCGACCTTCTCGTACACGACGAACTTGGCCATAGTATAGGGGATCCTGTGAACATGATCGTCAGCATCTCTGCTCTCGCGCCTCCTCGGGTGCGTCAAGGGAGTTACGGGGGCCAAAAGCTTACTGCTTGAAGAGGATAGGACCGAAACCAGCGTAGAAAGCGCCGATACCCTCCTGCCTGAACATCTTGCCGAAGCCGCCAATGAGGCCGTTGGCGTAGGTGGGCTCAGACACGAGACGGATACGGGTGGCCTCGAGGGGGCAGAGGGCGATGTCGGCGAAGAACTCGGCGGCAGCGGACGAGGCGAGGTAGACGCCGGTCCGGTACTGGGAGGCGTTCTCGTAACCGAGGAGGTTGATGGACTGCTGCTTGAAAAACTCGTAACCTCCGAACTTGAAGGCGCCCTGGAGGAAGTAACCGGCGAAGGTAGGGCCGACACCAGTGAGGAGCGCACCGGCGCCCTCGTTCTGGATCACTTTCCGGAAACCGCCAATCATGCCATTGTTATAGGTGGCAGGGTCGAGCTGGATACGGGTCTTGACGCTGCAATTGGAAAACAGAATGTTAGCGGGTCGGGTTACTTTGTTCAGAGCTTGGCGTAGCTGAAACGCGGCGGCTGAGGGAGGAGGCCATACACATCGACGGGTGTCAGAGCACCGTGGGTGACTGAGCAGCAGATGGCACCGGCAAGGGCGAATCTGGAGTAGAGCGCGGCACCGCTGAGCTGGCCGGGAGCGGCGGCAGCGGCCTTCTGGACGACGGCGTCGACCTTAGTCGAGCCGGTTGATGTTGTCGGGCTGGCCATTTCTGATTTTCTGGATGTGAAACGTCGAGACTTTAGAAGCCGCGACGAGTATTACAATAAAAAGAACGGTCTAAGGACGGAGTGGAGTGTGTTCTCGACAAGACGCAGTCTCGAGATTAACGAGAGATGTCAAAAGACAAGTCAATTGAAGGACGTGGTAGATTTTTTTTCGGTTGTTTTCAGTGAGCCTTTTTGGCAAAAATTTAGAGCTGTCGCGCTCGGGTGAGATAAAAGAGCGATGCCCCGGTAAATCCCGGGTGCTAAAGCTACCTTGAAGTACCCACTCCTGCCTCACCTAACTTTTATCGGAAGCGCTTCAAGGAAAAACGAAAAAGCCTCACTAGGTAGGTATACCCGTACCCGCTGCCCTGGACAAATGGAACACTACGGATTACCACTGATTCAACTTTCGCTGAATCATTTACTGCTATTAGTCGAGTTGGTATTTTTTGGGTTAATGTACGGAGTATCCGTTGTCTCGTCTGAAGTTGGTTGCCATATGACAGAATTTTCTTCAAAAAAGGGTCCTTGCTGCCTGCCGTGCAACTTACTATTCCGGGTGAAACGGGATTGCTGTTGATTGCTGCTGGGTAGGGGAGCGGCCACAGCCGATTTGCCTTTGACCTGTCAGGATGGTCCCTTGGTGCATGTGCCTGGCTGACTCGCCATGCATTGAACGGCCGCCACAGGAGGCCGATCTTCAGGGCGAGATCTCGGGTACGTACTTGCGCATCCGATTCACCGCGAAATGGATGCAGCTAACAGAAAATAACCAGCCCCTTTACTGTTTGAACCTTGCTTTTATTTACTTTCATTGTTATTTTTTTGGCCATCTATCATGGCTACCTAGCCTTGCGACGAAGCTCGTCAGCAAGCCTCAGCAAATAGAACTCCCGCGCCTCAGCAGGTAGCTTCTGAAAACTCTTTGCGATGCGATTGATGTCCTGACGGCCCTTTTCGTAGGCGGCCAGATCTCTGTTCCCGTATACATCGCGCCCAGGAGCGTATGAGCCGCTATGCTCCAGGTGCCTGAAGAAGACGTTTACCGCAATACTGTTTGTTGAGTCTGGCGTCATCGTCGCCGTGTGCAGCCACAGAGGGGGAAGATACAAGACGTCTCCCGGCGAGAGGACCGCTTCGTGAGGGTGTGTCTGAGACAGTGCACCTCCCGAATTGCCCAAGGAAGCAAAGACATCGATGCTGGAGCTTGATGCGCCAGGCGCGAACGACAGATGTTCAACGTCTGAAGGCGGAAAGAGTATCAGACGTTTTGATCCGCTGACCTGGCAGTATACATTCGCCATGACCTAGTTTGACATCAGTCATCAGTGTTTCCTGTCTGATGAGATTATGAGATGGTTAAACTTGCGTCGTAGTGCAGCCACATGTTAACGGGCCCAGACACCCGCAGCACGGAACTGAACAGGTTCTCGTCGACAGCGGAGAGCTGTGGCGGGAGCATAAAGTCGGGTACCAGCGCTGGGAAGTCTTCTGACAGGAGCGCTGGTTTCTCGGCCGGCTTCTCGCTCGAGAGAGCTCTTAGGTACAGCTTCTCGCCCGCTCCGACTCTGCGTGCAAAGTCTCCAAATTCGGTCGTGACGTAGCGAAAGTTCTTGGCGTTGAAATCCATGGCCTGAGTTGACGACTCGTGTATCACGACCTATTACCCCACTGTTAGCAGAACTTCCGTCGTATCTCTGCAGCGATGTGGTTGAATTACCTTGCGGTCCGCTCCGACCTTGGAGACCAAGTAGTCGAGATCCCAGGTCGAGGCACAGCTTCCCAGATGCAAACCTTCGATAACGACAGGCCGACCTTTCTTCATAACCTTAGCAAAGTCTTGTGATGCCTTCAGCCTCACCCGCTTGATCGGCGTGACGGTACCAGGTTGTAGGCTGTCAGGTCCAGTAGCATTCTTCTCCGTAGAGCTATTCCTAGCTTCCCCGGGAACAATCTCGACCGTTTTCCAATGAGCCCAGCGACGGTCGTCGCCCAAGCCCGGAGTGTTGTCGAAATGGAGCGTATACACCCCCTTATTCCAGAACGTCCCCATGGAGAAGCACGTAGCCCCGCCTCCAAGAACCAATAAATTCCTATCTTTCACCGCGGCGGTCGAATTTCCGACCAACAACGGTCGCGGCATACCATCTTCGATTGTCATAGACCAGCGCCGGGTTAACTTAACCCCCTCCTCACTGACCACATACTCCAGAACCTCGTCTTGCTGGTGCAGTATATGACCGTCCACGACGCCACCAACTATAACCAGCGTCTCGGGACGCAGCAGTGAACAAGATGCGCCGAATCTCGTGAGAAGGCGACGGCACTCCCTACTTTCTCTTGCATCGTCCCCTCTAGTCACCGGTAGATGACGGAATTTCATGGTAGGTTTCTTGAAGTCCGTAATATCCAGCTCCCAATCCAGTACCTGATCAGCAATCACGCCTTTAGTGCTATCCAACCCTCCAGTATAGATACCGATGAACTGATCGATCCCATTTCCGGCCAGACATGCGAGCATAGCACCGTACACAGGGACTGGCCTGACGTCGCCCACTATATCAACCTCAATCCAGCCCAGATCAGGTTCGTACAACAGACAACCACCGAATACCCCATCCGTTCCTTTTCCACCGAGTAGCAACGCCATGTTTTTCCGCCCTAGCGGTATGACAGAGTGCCGGTAGAGTGGGAATGGCAAATCATGCGTCCGCTTCCACATCATCTCCCCTCCCTCCAATATCCAGCAGTCTTCCATCGGAGTGCTTGGGGAGCCTCTGCCCCCGGCCAACAAGGCAATTCCCCCGTCGAGATCAGTTAGGGAGTGACACATCCTACTCGCCGGGCCACCTTCCTTGAATGCAAACCCCCCTTCTGGGCCTTCACTGCGGGTTGTAGTATACACGTCGCAGGACGAGAGCCGGCTCTTGGTGCCTAACCCCATGACATTCACCACCACCGGGTCCTCCACGCTACTACCCTCGACCGCAGTCAAAGAAAGCGCTGCCCCGAACCGTCGTTGCCCTCTTTGCCCTGGTACTTCATCATATTGCACCTTGACCTCTTTCACCGGTACATCAACCACCCCTCGTGGTTCCGCCACCGTCTTCTTTTCTTCTGACGGAGATATGGTTCTGGCGTGAACGAGACAGTAGTGCGACCCAAAAATCGCGAATTCCTCCCACTCGTCAAACGCCTCTACCTCCTCCAACTGTTTCCTCTCTTCGTCCGACAAAAACACGTCGCTGTCCGCCCACGCTTGCCAGAGTGTCCAAGCATCCACACTCCTCCACCCCCTACTCTTGAACCTTTCTGTCTGACTATCCAGCGTGGGATAGACATGAACAGACTTTGGGGGGGTGTTGAGCTTGTTGAAGTGCGTGAGCATGGTAGACGCGAATGGATGTCCTGGTCCGTCTGGTAATATCTGTTCGAGGAGAACAAACTCTGCGTCCCCCACGGTACTGGCCCAGCGGATAACGTTGTCTGCTCCCGCCGTTTCCATGTACGTTATGCTCACCTCCGCTACAAATAAAAACGAACACTCCTCAATATCCCCGCCCACGATTTCTGCAAGGGCAGACTGGAGGGTGTCGAGATATCGGAGATCACACCCCACCTGATAGTACTGGTCACTTTTTAACACGACCGGCCCTGCTGATGACTCTAACCCGGGGAACATGTTCTTTAACTCCGGGGTGTTGAGAACGGTAGCCCGCTTGCGTTGGATGAGGTCCGGGAAATCAACGTCCACAAACTTCACCTTCTCGGGAGGGGTGCAGTGCTCCGGGTAGCGGGTGAGGCATTGCCATGGCAGCACATCACTACACAGGTCAGTCAGGATTTGTAACTATGGTATGAAGGGGGAGGGGGGAGGGGGGAGTACAGACCTTCCACAACCCAAGTTGACGACAACCTTGCACTTGGTATCCCTTGAGCTCCGTAAAAAGTTGCGAACCAAAACATCAATGACATGCAGCCGCAAATGATACCCCCGGTTGATGAGCGGCGAGCGCCGCTGTAACTTGCTGACGAAATACCGGAAGAAATGCGGCTCGTCGGGGTAGTAGAACTTCTCTACGCTTCGTTTGGAGGCTATGCTGCTGCTGTTCGTCTGCGCAGAAAGTCAACACAATGTGCCTTATGTGTGATGGGGGGGGGATTAAGGGGAGGGAGGCGCCTACAGCCATAACCTGATCATCTTGGGCTTTTTCCTTGGGCGCTTTAGTCACTGCCCCTCCTCCTCCCGCAGGAGGTTTTCCTGCAGGAGAGGGTTTTGGCGGGGTATCTTTTGCCATCTTCCAGTCCTTATTTCTACCTTACAAGCAAAGGATTATTAGAGATATGCTGAGGTAAGATGCTCAAATATGCCATTCCACCCGTCAGAGTGAGTTTTGTGAATTGTCAAATGGCGCGATTATGAGAATTTAGACAGTGCCGCCAACCACAGCTGCACACTGTGGTTCACAAATTCGCCATATTGGTCAGGCGACCTTGCCAACAGTCTGCGTCATGTAACTGTCCTTTCGGGGATTTACGACGACGTCTACAGTACAGAGAGACGCCCTCCTAACATAAGATAGTAGTCTTTATGTTTGTCTAATGAAGATACATATTTTCTGCTGGTTGACGAGGGGGTGTCGGGTAATATCACTACTACACCCACCCGCCAAGGTCAACGATGAGAAGAATGCACAGCGTAAATCTCAGCACCGTTCTCTTATACAAAACCGCATTGAGAAACCCAAGGCTTATCATAAAGCATCGACTAGATGTAACATTCCTCGAGTGCGCGTGGGTTTTACGGTGGGCAATACTGCGCAGCCCCTCTTGGTTTGACAGGTCTTTTCTGAGTACAAGTCTTGAGCTCGCGTAGATACTGGAAGTCCTTTCCACAATTCATGGCACTTCAGGCTCGCCGACAGGGTTTTACTCTCACGATATTTTATATTCCAATGGCACCGTACCATGAGGCTGTGGGCAGCTGAGCTTGTGCCTGACTTTCAGCTGCTGCGGGTCTGTCATGGCTTCATGCAGGTGATTGTGCATTTCAGCTGTAAAACATGGGACTATGGATGACGCAAAGAAAACACCCCTGACTATTGGAAGCAAACGACTATAGAAAAGCCTATTTGATGCTTGTCGTGCTTGTTTAAGAGTTTCCCTAAGAAAAAGTTCTAAAGCATCTGCATACCTCTGTGCTGGAGCTCCGGGCTATTACGTAGTACCTACGGAGTAGAAATTCTCTAAAGTCTGGCATCTCAGGCGGATATGGACCCTGGCACCCCGCCCAAAAAAAAAGCGCACTCACAAAAGATCAAGATTTGGCCTCGATTTATTGAGCCGCATCATGTATGCAAAACAAAAAAAAGCATCAGAGCATAAGAGACACATGAAAACAACATACTAGAATTTTGTCTGATTTTTAGACGCTGTCTGTAGCTTGTAATCTGCGCCTGAATTATTGCAGCTACAGTGTCGAAATGTCCTTCACGGTGGCACAGATCACTTTTGTGAGTGCGCTTTTTTTTTTGGGCGGGGTGCCTGGGCAATGCGCGCCCGGGATGCGATGCCTGCGAACTCAGAGGTTGGGGGCGTGGTGGGGTTGGGTCCGAAGCGCCGATTCGCTGGCTGTTGCTAGCCGGCCGGTCGGCTTTTGTCAAAGCTCCCAAGCTAAGGTTTATTGTTCGTTCACCGTCGTCGTGGGAATTTGCAGAGCCTCAACACCAATTCACCGGCGAGACACCACTTGCTCGCGATAGCGGGGCATTTCTCACTTTTTCCTCACTTCACTCTCACTTCGACATCAGCGCCGATAAGGTTTATCGAAGCGCAACAAAGCCGGATGTTTGTTTACAGCTAGCGCGCGAATGCGACTCGATGCCCCGCCGACCGTCGTCACCGTCCGCACCGCGCGCCGTCTCCCATCACCTGCCCGCCCATTCACCCTCTCTCGAACCGTAACCACGCCCGAGGACAATACCTGACGCGAATCTTTTGTTATTGTTGATGACTGGGCCCACAAACACAACTGCTATGCAGGCAGCAACCACAAAGTAAAGCAACCCGTCGAATCTTCTCGATCTCCTTTGCTTTGTCCTTTCTTTGTCTAGGTCAATAGGCGCAGCAGAATTGCTTCTCCCATGTGGTTCTTGTGTCCAAACTCGCAGCTGTCCCATTGTTCGTTTGACACAACGCTCGCGCCTCTGTTCAATTCCGTTACTGCGTTCCTTGTGTTCGCCTTCGTCTGGTTCTTCTCTCTTCTTTGTGGAAGTTTCATCTGGAACGAGCCTGTCTTGTTACTATCAGACCAACCACACGACATTCTTTGTGAACAACTTGTTAACATGGTGCCACAAGCTGCAACCCCTCGCACAACACGCAACGGCAGTGGCCTGCGACACACCCCTCCCGTCCAATCGGTTGGCTCGTCTCGGATTACCAAGAACCGGAGGACGCCCCGGCCCTCAGCTCCAGCCGTGCGCCTCGCCAATGCCGTATTTCCTGCGATTGCAGAAAACTCGCCAACAAGTGTCGTTCCTGAGCAACAATTCGAGCCGGCCAACAAGGAGACAACAGAGTCACCCACTCCGCTCGAGAGCCCAAAGCTCCTCCAGCACGAGCAGGAGGCCGTTCCGATCTTTGTATTTACAGCAAACAAGGGCCCAGCAAGCCCCGTCGATGAGACCTGCCTCTTTAGGGAGCGCAAAGAGAAGGAAGGTGACCAGTTTGCACGTGAGTTATACACGGCAATTCGCAACCAACACCATATGAGAGATTGTGATTGTGGCCCACCCACAATATACAATTCAAGGCAGGACGCGGAAACCGGCAAAGGCCACCTCCGTTTTTATACTGTGGGTTCG
Organism: Diplogelasinospora grovesii; assembly: GCA_033297225.1. Classification (NCBI taxonomy): domain Eukaryota; kingdom Fungi; phylum Ascomycota; class Sordariomycetes; order Sordariales; family Diplogelasinosporaceae; genus Diplogelasinospora; species Diplogelasinospora grovesii. The sequence continues at coordinate 678,203 of MU853752.1, forward strand.
AGTCCCAGCAATCTGCGAGTTCTTCAAAAGAAGAACGACCTGCAGTGGCACTGCCACTGCGGCGACGGAGCCCAGTACTGGGAGCGGTTTGACAACCTGCTCGGTGTCAGCCGGAAGCGGAAGCGTCGCTGGCGGGACGATTCTGAGGTCGACTTGATCGCCCAGAACAAGGGGCAAGAGGCCGGCGCTACCAGCGTCGAGACCGTTCTTGCCGCCCCCACCGACGCGGAGGAGCAATCCCACGCTGAAAGCGCGCCCGCCTCTATGCAATCCATGCTCTGGTCATACCTGTCCGGATTTGCTAGTCGCTTTGCGACCATGCCGAACACGGTATTCAACTTTCTCGGACGATTGCGCGAGCGTCTCCAAGAAGTTGCTTACGACATTGTGGAGAGTCGAAAGTATGACCCCACCGACGATAGGGTCATCGTGAAACGCCTGAAGAGGCAGTACTGCCTGCCCGTGGAGACGTCCACGGAGCCCGACGCGCCCGTTGACGTGGGCGGGTTAGCCTATTATACCTGGGCGGCAGATGTCGCCAAGCACATCGGCGACGATGTGCTCAAGAGGATCCGCGGCTCCTTCGTGGTCCAGCTTGACCACATTGTTCGCAACCGAGTTTGTGGCGGATACTCGGTTGACCAGATCAAGGCCTTTGCGAAGCCACAAGAGGATTTGCCGTTGAGTTTGGGAGTTCACGTCCTGATGAACAACGAATTCGGCCCGTGCGACCCCGGTGAAGCTCAGAGTGAATCTGAGGAAAGATTCAAAAAGGCGTTATTTTCCTATCAGAGGAGTCTTGAGCACACGCTGCAGTTTATCGATCAGGTTTACAACCCGGAAAACCTATCCGGACTGCGCCAGCAGTACCCAGCGCCACCGCGACGACTCGAAATCGGCGATTATGAGTTCAGAATCATAACCAAGCACGTCGCCGAGTTCTTGACCTTTGTGCTCTCGCTGAAAGACCTGTACGGAATCGACAAGAATTTTCACCTGGCCATCACCAAAATGATTGTGGATGCTAATGCCCTCCACAAACAAGAGATGGTGCCTAGTTATGTCGAGTTTCCTGGGAAGGATGGCGAGGTCATGCCCGGCAGCTTTCCAACCGCCATCTATGATGAGATTCCAGCCGACGAGGTGACCGTCGAGCCTGTCTATGCCCTCAAACACCCATCATCCGAGTCACCCAGCAAGATAACCCCACCTGTCCAATTGGACGACTTCAAGCCGATGGAACGGCCCAGAGGCATATTGAAGAAGTCAAAGAAGTGGGCAGCCCCAGAGTCGCCAAAATACGTGCCGACGCCAGAGAAGAAGCGAAAGCTTGGGTTTGAGAGCCCTGTTTCCAAGTTCATGCCACCGACAAAGGTCCCGACCAAGATCTTGACGCCTTTACAGATGGCCGCCCTGGAGCGGGCGAAAGCTTATGCCAAAAAGCAAGAACGACTCAAGCGCGCATCAAGCCCTGGGCTTAGAGATGGTGCTGTTCAGAATGGACGATCTGAAGCACATTCATCGCATATACCCTCTACTCCGACTCGGAAAACAAGTTCGGACACAACTCCTCCACAACAACCAAATGCGAGCACAGCTACGCCGCCAGGATCAGGTCCGAACAGTCTCGTATCTGACAGACCATACCTCTATACCCCCCGGCCTCCAAAGAATGAGCGAGAGCAGGAAGAGCGAGAACGAGCCGAAGAAGAGGATAAAGAAATGGGCCTGCGATATCACCACGAGAAATACGGCGATCTGCTTGACGGAATGCACCGCGAAATCAAACAGCACCCATGCTACAAGGAACCCGAATCCAAGTTCTGGCGGGACTGGAAGAAGAGGGAAGCTTGGAGGGTGAAAGATGAGGAGAGCAGAAAACAGCGCGAGGCAGAGAGATTGAAACCAAAGACTGCCGAAGAGAGGGCACGCGCCTTGGATAACCTATTCCAGAAGCTGGACGAGGAAGGAGGGATCTTGCCGCCAGCACGCAAACCCATCGTCGACCACGAAGCGGAGCTGCTGATCGCCACGAAGAAGCTGGAAGATCTAGAAATCAGCCGACAAATCAGAGAAGAACACGAGGCCGGCCTCCGAAGAGAAGCCGAGGAAGAGAGGCTCCGCCAAGAAGAGGAGGCCCGAAGGCTAGAGGAAGAGAAACGCCGAAAGGCAGAGGAGCAGCGCCGGAAAGAGGAAGCCGAGCGCCGCCGCGCCGAGCAAGCAGCCAAGCGGGCGAAGGAAGCAGCAGAGCTTGCAGCCCTCCGGTGTCTACGGCCCCCCACCCGCCCCCTCGTCAGTCCCATCACCGACGACTGGGACCACAGAGTCTCGATGGCCGCGCAGGCGAATCCCACGGCCGAGCTGGCCAAGACCACGGATGGTCAAGCACTCACCCGCCGCGACTTTGCAGAAAAGCTCCTGCCCGCGACAGCGTGGCTCAACGACAATGTCATCATTGGCATGATCCTGCACGTAGCAGACTACATCAACAAGACCGCAGGCGCCAACGATCAAAATCCCAAATGCGCAGCATTCACCTCCTATTTCTGGCCCCGTCTGGAGTCACACGGCCCAACCCAGGTCGGTCGTCTGATGCGTCGTGCTGGGATCCGGAAGCAGAACTTCCTCGATATCGACACCATATTGGTGCCCATTTGTGCGCATTCACACTGGACGCTTGCCGTCGTCCGCCCATCCAAACGAACCGTTTCGCACATCGACTCGATCAAGGCAGGCGCTGGCGATCCGCGCGTACAAAAGAAGCTGCTCGAGTGGGTTAAGGTCTCGCTCGAGGAAAAGTTTGTGGCGGACGAGTGGAAGATTATCGACTACGACGCACCCAGACAGACGAACGGGTGGGACTGCGGCGTGTTTACCATCACCAACGCCATGTGCATTGCCCTGGGACTCGATCCGAAAGCGTCGTACAGTGCTCACGAGCTGACGCTACAACGAAGGCGAATCGCTGCTGTGCTGTTGAACGAGGGGTTCAAGGGGGAGTTTTCCCTCGATGGACTATGATCTATCACATACATGTATATGTATGTATGCGAGTGGACGGGCGAACAGAGATACCGGCTCCATACAATACCAACCCGGCGAAGAAGACTGGCAATGACCAGAGACTACGAAAGAGGAAAGGAGAGTGTGAACAAGCACCGACAACCTCACCTATTTACTCAACACACACACAGACATCATATCCGGATGTTCTTGTGTCTTTTTGCTCGTCGACAATGTGTCCGCGCAAATTATTATCTTTTCTCGATTACTAGTAATCGATTCCTCGTGGGGTATTATCTCTTTGTGAGTTTCGTGGCGGCGGGACTTCACATGGAAAATGCTCACACATACATGCAATTACAGCAGCTTGCTTTCATCGAACCGTGTGTGGGTATAATAACATTCTGGTTTTTTGTCATTTGGCGTTTTCGTCGGTCAGGGGCAACAAACCAAAAAAGGGGCGTGTGGTTACAACGGATTGCGATGCGATATCCAGGAGTTTTTTTTTTCTGTTGATTTTTTTTTCTTCGTTTAACACGTTTATATACGTTTTGGAAGGTCTTTTTTTTTTCCCCCGGATGATTCATACCCGGCACCTCTTTTCACGGCTGTTTCTGGGAGGCAAATAGAGAAGGATCGATCAGTTCGACCATGGGGCGGCCATCATTTTTGTTTTGAGTAACGGACAACAACGACAACGTGATGTATGTACAAGTATACTTTTACTGGCTTTGGTTTGGGGGAGATCACTTGTACTTTTTGGGGTGGGGGGGGGATTTCATATATATCGTCGTCGTTCGTCATCATCAGGGGTTGTTTGGTAGTTTGGTCATAAGGATGAAGATGATGATAGTAAATGATGTACCAGATACCATTTGCCTGTCGATGACAAGAGTCTACTACTAACACTCTCAGGGTATAGGGGGAATGAGAGGTTATAAAATGAAAACATTAATATTAAAATCTGGTCTTCTTGAGATGTTTATATGTGATATGGTTGGGGGTTTTATCACTCTCTGCAATTGATATAGCTAAGTAAGGTAAAGTGATCGTGCATCCAAACCGAGTTGGTCGTCGTCTATTCCAGGGATAAAAGGGGGGGTTAGCATACAGGAGCATTGGAGACACTGAGCATGCTTCATGACCTGTCGCCCTGCCCACTTTGCCATTCTGCGTGGTCTCTCTGCGTGTACATGTAGTTCTGCAGAAAGAAAGAAAAAGGGGGGCCGAGAGAAGAAGAAAAAGAGGAAAGGAGAACCATGGAAGGTAGGTAGGTCAGGGCGTGCGTGCGTACGTTTTTTTTGTATCACGACTAAGGGCGAGTTGTACGTTACCTTACTTGAACAATGGGCGAAAGGGGGGGGCAGCAGCGGCAGGCAATGATATATGCTTCCGAGTGTAAGCAATGAAATGAAATGAGAAACAGGGGAAGGGGAGAGCAATTCCTTTGCCTGTGTTGAGTTTGGTATAATCGAAGAACTTAAGATTCAGTTATTATTACTCCTGCATTTTTTTTATCCCTTTTACAAAAGGAATGGTGATGCGGTGGACGTTAGGGCTCGGCTGACTTGACTGGATTGCCTACCTTAGCTGATGATGATGGAACTTGGCAGTCTGAAACCGAGAGAAGGGGGGGACAAGGGGGCGTGAGTTCTCTCTTCACACTTCATCGAGGCATATACATACTGACAGGGACATCAAAGTTAGAGAGCCGGGAATTTTGCTTAGACATTATACGTAACATGGTGAGCCAGTAAAGCGACTTTGTCTTATGTTTATGTCAAAAGAGTTTTTTACATGTCTCTCTGCTTTGCATTCTGCCCCTTCTTCCAAAAGCTATAAAACAAAAGCACACAAGGACCGCCTACACATTACCCCCAGCCAACCCAACCACACAGCTCCCAACCAACCAACTCCGAGCAAAATGCTTGACATGAGACACACACACACACACACACAGAGTAGGTCGAACCCCAGATGGAGAGAGCGATTTGCCAAATGAATAATACGTATACACATGTACAACCGAAAGAAAAAAAAAGCCGCCAGCCATGTAAAAGGAAAAAAGAACCCTCAGAAAACTCCATTTTGCCAGATTCCTTTTTTTTAAAGATCCAGCTCGGTATCACGTCTATAACAATAACCAGATAAAACAAAAACACAAAAAAAAAAGACAAATGTGTATGTAAGAGATGTTTTAAAGCAATCAACCGCCCCCCAATTATGAAAAACGCCTGCCTTCCTTGCCTGCCCCGCTTCCTATCCATCCTTCCCTCTTTTTTGTTTCTCTTCCAATCCCAAATAAATTCAGCCAACCCACGCCAAATACCCCCATCCATGCATGTATGTAACCAAGAGGGAATGTGTCGTTGATCCATTGCGTGAGCATTTCACACACTCTCTGTAAAAAGAAGTGTGTCGGTGTGAGTCTAGAGACAAAAGAGAGGGGCGCTCATTAAGGAGGAAGGAAGAATTATGATAATCGTACTCGTGGTCGTCCGTGGTGTCGTGATGTGTGTGTGTGATGTGTGTCGTTACTGTTTATGTGTCCCGGTCCTGTCCTAGGTTGAAAACACGATGGAGGAGGCTACGCCTGGCCCCTCCGGCACGTCGATACTGGAATCGCGAGATGTAGTCCTCGCAGACGCCGGCATCACTCATCTGAAGCTTCTTGTCCAACTCGGCTTCCCATCCGTACAGATCCTGATCTAGGCCAACAGCGTGGGCGTATATCTCAGGTCCCCCAACACAAGCGACAGAAGGATCGTCGACACCATCGCAGCAACCGGCTCGCTGTTCTCTGTCACCGAACGCAATGTTAAGGTGATTCGATAAGTCGCTAAGGTATAGGCCAGAGGAAGCGAGCTCTGAAGGAGGCATCGCTTCGATGATGCCGACGGTGTTTTCGCCAGTCAGGTTCATCTGCTCACCACGCCCGCTGTCGGTCTGACCCTCGGAATCGGAATCTGTCGTCGAGTATCTCTGCGGTGTCTGATGATGGAGCATTGGCACGTTGCTAGAAGTAGTGCTATTAGAAGTCACCGACGTCGGGGTCCTGACGACCGATTCCTCGAGAACCTTCGCCGGAATCCTCAGCGGCCGAAGTGTTGCCGTCCTCACTCTAGGACGGGCAAGTCGCCGGGTCCCGCCGCCCGCGTGTCGTCCTCCTCGGTTGGGATATGGCGCATAGCCCTTTGCGGCCATGCCACTCCTGCAAGCCCCAGTGCTGACGCTCTGTTGCTCGTTCCCACCCCAGCCTTCTTGCCTATGCATAGGATACGACAGGCGCTGGCCGGGGTGCGGCTCCTCCCACTCGCTCAGATTTCGTGTTGGCATTTGCGTCTGGTCCGCCGTCTGCGTCTTCTCAATGCTGATGACGCTTACGCTATCCTCTGTTGTTGACGGCAAGCTTTTCTCGACTGGGATTGTGGTGGGAGCTTCAGGTAATGGCATGACCTGTGACCCCTATAAGGGGTTGCTGTTGCTATGTTGTGCTTCGTCCATGTACATTTCAGAATCAGCGCCGGCGGATGTGGCGCTCGTGGTATGGGAACGTTTGCTTCGGCTTTTCTTGCCTCCCAAGCCAAGCCTGGCTCCCATCTTCTTCCAACCGCTGTTATGCGCGCTTATCGCTCTCTGTAGACTGCCGGGAGACGTGCTAAAAGCCCAATCCGAGGTCGGCGGAGTTGTCGGAGGGGTCATGGGTTCGGTCCCCGAGGGAGATGCTGAGCTTCCGTTGTCGTCCGAGAGTCCGCCCTCGACGATGTCGGTTAACGAAGACGCCGAGCGAGTTCCGTGCTCATTGGACCGCCCAATGTTAAGGAGGGGCAGAAAGCCGGATTTCGGCGACCGGCTCGACTCTTCTGTGGCGGAGGACGATGACGACTGGTCCTTCGATATGCGGAGCCGTGACCGTCCCTGCCTGTGTTCATGCGAGTGCTCCTCATCCACCTCCTCGAGAGGCTGCGCGTATGACATGGCTACCGACTCAAGAAAAGGGCCGAGCACCGAGTCATTCATCAGCTCATAAACTATCCTGACTGCTTCGTCGAGCTCAGAGGGGTGCGGAGGCACAGGAGTCGGCGGCAAGGATAGCAATCGGTCACGCACGTGTGATGGAAGGTTGACTTCGCGAGGTCCATAAGGCAATATGTAAGTGTGCATCAGTTTCTGCCACATCGAGCAGAGGTGCTCGCTGCCATCTCGGATCCAGTTCGGTTGCTGCCCTGCCACAATCTCTGCGTAGGTGGCTCTGTACCGTTCGGCGTGCATCGTGAACTCGAGCGTCTCGAGGCAGTGGTTCTGTGAAAGAAAAGCCATGAAGGCACTTAGTGTGTATGGCGGGGGAGCTGTGCTAGACAGAATTTCTTGTAGCGACGGCGGCGATGCCATGCCCGAAGGCAAGGCCATGCTCGCCGGCCGTGACGTTGTCATGATAGAATGTCCGTCGTCGTCGTCCTCGTAGACTGATGACGGCTGTGGTGATGTTTCCCTCGGTGACGGGCTTGGGCTCAGAAAAGTCGGCGACTGTCTCCGTAGGCGCGCTCCTCTTGTCATTCTTCCCAAAAGCTCCTCGGCCGAAGAACTGCTAACGCAAGAAGTTGGCGAAAAAGGAGGTCTCGACCGATGGGTTACCAAACAGGGCTCCCTGCAGTCAAATTCGCTCAAACACTCGTCCTCTTCATTCCCGTCCGGCCTAGAAAACGGCGGATGCCGCTATATGCTCAACGTCGCTGTGTTTAAGAAGCAGGAAACCTTCCTAGATCAGGCCGTTTAGAACGTGCTGTCGCCCGATTTCCCATGCGATGCAGGTAGCCTTTGCCTCCGGTCCCCGTTTAAGTCCTAGTCAACGGACCAACCAATGACCAGGAAAGTGTGCACAGTAAATGCCGGAAAGGCGCAGGGGAATGCGCAGGCCGCGACCACTCCAGATTTGAGTCGCCGCGCTGTCGGGAATGGTGTGTCAGAACGACGGCGTCACGCAACAATCTGCACGTAGCCGCCCGGTGGAGTGAGAATCCGCGAGCGAGGTTCAACGGGCGGGTTTGTAGGCCAACAACCTGTAACCCACTGGGCCGATGGGCAGCAGATGCGCGGCAACAACACGAGAGAATGGCGAGGTACGACAGGCCCAATCCACCAAGTTGCAGTAGTAGGACAGCCTCCGACTGTCGCGCTTCAGGTTTGAGACGTCGAGACGAGTCACACGTAGTCGACGAGCTGTAGAGTGAGAGAGTGCTGGAGCTGTGTTATCCGGACACTGTTTTCGTCAAAAGAGAGCAGGATCGGAGACGTGCGATGCGCCGTGTAACGCTTCTCGTGTAAATGTCGATAGGTCGGCAGCGAATAAGGTTTCGGGTAACTCGTCCTTAGAATCAGTTGGGGCCTTTGGGGCTTATCAATGCTCCGGCGGGAAGGGTGAGGGATTGGCAGGAATGGAAGGGGTGGGCCAATTTAGAGAGCTTCTAGAAAAACGCTCGTTCTCGAAAAACCCTGGGACAAAGGGCTTATGAGCGTGAGGCGGGATGATATTGCCGGCGATCTCCTTTTAGAGGCGAAAAAGCAAGCAAGAAACACGCGACAGGAGTGGGGTGTTGATGTCTTGCGAGCACGCCCAAGAGTGCATTACGTGCGAGATGAGCCAGTGTGAACCGAACACGATAAGTCCCAAGAAAAATGTCGAAGGCGTTCAGATGTTCAGATGGCCAAACGGGGCGTTTTGCTTGAGAAAGGACGATGGACCCGGCTTCTTGGTTGAGGAAAGTAGAAGCGGTTTGGCCGTGGACGTGGGTGATCAAAAAGGGAAAATCGACCAACGCAGAACGGTTGCAGGGACGGTTGCAGGGTGTCGACTTGGCGAGAAAAGCATGAGTTGTGGACGGGATGTGTTGGAGGCACGCCGCGGTGCACATTGGCGTTGTTGTAAGGCAGGTACGCTAGTTTTCGTTTCCTATGCTTTTACTTCTGCCTTTGCCAGCGAAAAGCGGGTGAGCTTGCTGGCGGCGAGCAACCTGGCGAGCAACTGGGCGTAAAGGCGGAATTCTGAGCACTCACTATTCCTCTTGGAGTCAGATCCGCTGATGACATGGGCGTTGGACAAGGTATGGGGGCACGGTAGTGGAGACAAGAGTCAGGGAGAAGAGCCGACGATGAGGTATGTACCTGCAAGTTCCCTTTGTTCCTCGTCGCGCAAGTTGTGGTGCTGAGTCGGACGGGCTCGCACGGGATCTACGTGGAAGCCTAACGAGCGAGACTTGAGAGGGACCAGGGAAGAGAAAAGGTGACTAACCAAAATCTGATCTGGGACGGCTAGCGTTGCGATGGAAAGGTGGGAAATGAGGGCGACAGGGCACCAGGACCAGGCAAAGTGGAACAAGAAATGCTAGCGTCCTTCTAGAAGACTTCTGTGAGGGGCGAACAAGCGGCATTTACCCAATCACAGGTTGTGGGCTTCGTCATTCCGTTCATCAGGCCTCAGTCTTTTTTAGCTTCCAGCCGAAGCAAGCCCACACGGTTATTGGCGATTGGCGTCACTGCAGCCAGGTCCCACGGTCCAGTGCTACCCCGAGGAGAACAGTTGGTGGAGAGAGAATGCAAGAGACAGCTTGTTGACAGCGAAAGGAAATCGAACCTTTGGAACCCTGCCGGAGCATTGGCGTAGCCCAATCATGGTAATAGGCGACATTCGGGTCGGTTTCAGCGGTACAATGACAGGAAAGAAATACTCCTCTTCCCATTCTAACAGTTGTCGTTGGTCGCGGATAAGCAATTTCGGCGCGCGGGAACCAAATCACCACTGATTTCGTGGCAGCCGTTCACCGTTCAGTTCAGAGCAAAGGCGGAGATAGCCCGCTAGAGCATTCCTCCGGCAAGCCCGCGTGGCCCGCGACTCGAAAAAACGGACGTGATCTGGCACTTGTTCCGCACTCCACTTGCCTCCGTATCGCTTGCCGCCTTCCTTTTTTGTGCTTGTCAAGGAATTCGTGTCACCGTATACAGAGTCCACTTTGGCGATTGGCTCGACCGCATCAGCAGCTCGATCTGAGTCGGTCCCATCGCCGTGCTGTACATACACTACGTTGTAGAGGATACAGAAAGTATGTACAGCGTGCTGTATCAAGCTGCGAGCTATGTTCTTCGTAGTGTCTCTGCCTCTCGCATGCGTCCACGATGTGTGAACCCGTCCCTCTTCTCAGCCTGCAGGTGCCAGCATATGCATCGTTTTTATACCATAACTTTGCATAACACTTGCATGCGAGCACGATTTACATGGCAATGGTAATAAGAGCAGCGGACTTCTGTCACGAATTCCATGGAAACAGGATCATCAACTGTTGGGCATCGCTGGGGCCTTGCAACCGGCTTGCATCCGACTCGGTCGTCCATGCAGATGTCCAAACGTTGACTCATTGAAGCTCATCCAAACCAAAGCGAATAGAACATCGTCGACAAAGCGGATGCTGCTAATGCTGCTTATCTGCTGCCCGCGCAGCAAACATGGGTTTCTCAGAACGACAACCCACAAGATGGAGGGTGTCCGAAAGATTTCGGGACGGATTCTGCGGCCCACAATTATCGCAAGGGCCCTCGTCGTCAAGGAACGAGCGAACCAACGCTGGCAGGCTGGGAAGCGGCTCCATAAACTCTCAGATGGGGTAGCAAGACATTCCAGCTCACGTTTAGGAGTAGCATTCCTCTCGAAGCAAATGGTTTTGTCTTTGCACTCCCTGCGCCCCACAGAATTCCACTTTGCTATCACATTCAGCACATAAACTTTCGCATAGTAAAGTGTAAATAAGATGCATTGAAGGACCCCTCACTTTCTGGCTGACTGTTCTCTGCTACAAACGGCTAGATCATCTGCCAATGGGGTGCAAGGGTGAGCTTGCCGATCCAGCGGCAGGACCCACCTGAAATTCGGTTCAAGTGGGTCTCCCCATCGACAGACTCTTTGCACGCGAGTCGTGCGTCACACACAAGCAGCGCCTCAGCGCTCACTACCAAAGAAGCAACAAACGTTCAAGCGGAGTAAAAAGAAGCACCGTTATCATGATCAGCTAGACCAGGACCGTCAACAGGGCGAAGGAGTAGGGACGGCGTGAGCTAAAATGCCACTGAACGGGCACAAGCATGATTCTGTCGTCAGAGGGGGATAGGGCACCATGTTGATCCATGTATGTATGTACATACAGTATACTGTACCAACGAATCGCATGTTGCAATAATGCTCGGCAGTTGTCTGCATGACTGGAATGTCCAATAGGAAACGACGCGGTGCCCGAATTTAAGGTAAAGGGTCCAACGAACTGCACGGTAATATCATTATCGACAGATAGTTCTACACGGGAAGCAAGAGGCTCAATAATTCACTAATCGGACGTTATATCCACAAATTCAGGGCATCGGTGTGAGTGGCTCTCTGGAGACGGCCTTGGCTGGCCGTGACTAACCGTAACCGATTCATGATTACCTTAGCTTCGGCCTCGCGACTATCTGCATCTCCATCGCAATTCGGGACCTCCTTATCTCTTGGGACGACCACCAACCATGGACATCCCAGTGAGTAAGACCTCCTTTGCCTCTATCCCTAGGAGATCTCGCCTTGGAACTCAAGCAGATGAACCTTCCAGGTTGTGGGGATTCTAAACATGTGAGACCACGTCTGAACATTAGATCAAGATAAGGTGGTAACGGTACCCCGTTCGCATGGCGGATGACGGCGTCCGAATTAGCTGCACCTTTTAGTGTTCCTGCTGCTCCCGGCGCCTGGCGAAACGGGCTGATCTACAAAGCCGATATCATGCGACCCACTTTCCTGTGGTGTGGAGGGGCTGTCCCCCAAGTCCCCAAGACCGCCCGACGAGGCTCAGAAGAATAACGATCAGGACGATTCACTTGCCTGATCGACCAGCCAATGACGGGGGCACTATCCCGCAACCTTTCCCTTCGCGCTGCATGATGTCGTTGACATCTACACGTCTTTACCCAGCTTCGCCAAACACCAACTGCTGCGCCTGCAACGGACCAAGCCGCTAGCGAAGAGGTGTGGGTGGTTTGCTTGCGGCTTGCCGCCCAACCGCCTTCAAAGGTAACTCTGCCCGTATTCCCATGTGCTGCAGTCGTCATTCCATAGGCTTCTGTCCCTAAACTCTATAATGACGCCTCATTCGCCTCACATGATGGAATGAGGAGGTCAGGGTTGATGGAGCAGAACCTCCTAGCTCAGCAGTTGAAAGGCTGCCGCACGTTGGACGAACGATGGTTCGCCCTTTTGTGATCAGAGAATTACGCGAGCACTACGGCGATTCGCAGGCCCAGTAAAGCCACCTACGACAGGCTCACCCACGAATGAGGTATTGGCTGCTTGGATTGCGATGGCTGATGGCCAGATGGCAAATTTGGCTATTTCCAGGGCAAAGCCGACAGCCCTCCGCGCTGCGAAAGCCCTTCCCGAAGAGGATTGATTCGCTGAGCGTCGATCAGCCGCGCAAAAATGTGTTCGTCCTGAGAGCGCACACAAGCACTCTTGGCACTGTTACGGCAGCCACAGTCGCAAACATTGGATTTCTTAGGGATGCATACACACGGAACGGTGAACCACCTAGACACGGGATGCTTATTTGTTCATCAACGGCTGAACCTAAGGCAGAGGCAATGGTTCGACGAGAAAACGTTTTCTTAATTAAGGGCCGTCTTACCACCTGATCAGGAAAGTGCAAAGAACATTCCACCGAACATTCCACAATCCCTGCTGCCTGAATGCTTGCCTTTCTCTCGTCTTACGGTAACGCAGGGGCGGGCTGCCGTGTGTTGCGGCGCATGGTGTATCCTTCCCGCTTCCTTGTCCCTCAACTCGACCAAAGATTGGAACTTTTCTCCAGTTGTTCCATTGGTTGTTCCATGCGTTGGGGCTAGAAACCTTCCATACATGCAACTCTGCCTCTACACCGCAGGTCGCCTGTTGCCATTCGATTGCATTCGGGCTTGCAGCCTGCGGGCCGCGCGTGTACCATGGAATGAATGAACGGGATGGCCAATGGACTGAGGGGTTGGCAAGCTAGAACACGTGCTCACATAGAATGTGTCTATCATATCAAAACACAGTCCGTACATACAAAAGGATTCCAATAGTCTGAGATTGTGGGTTTACCGTATTTGTGACCAGAGCACGGTACACCGTACTGTCTTGTCTTGGTTTGGCTCTTGCCCTTCGCGATGCGATGCGATGCGATGCGATTGATCGGATGAGGCGCCAAGCACAACACACACAAACTAAACCTGATGGCAACGAATCAAACGCGTGTCGGACTTTTTCCACATGACGCCGCAACAAAACGCCAGACCAGCGAAGAACGCCATCTCAGAGAAAAAAAATCTCAGCTCGCCGAGCCCTTTGGCTTTCCACGCGGATGTCCCGCCTGTAACGAGAAAAATGCCACCATCTCTTTCTACCGACTTGACCAACCGACGCGACACACGAACGTTGTGTTCTTCCGCTTAATTTTGTTCTGGAGACGCCGTTGTGCAAGGGGACCACAAAACCAAACCAATCCCCCGTTACGTACATTGACTTGGCCTACCCCTGTCCGGTCCAGCCTCCCTTTCCGTCTTACTATGTACGAATCGGGAATGGTGGTAGAAGGATTCCAGAATGACAGGTTTCTAGAACATTTCCTCCTGAAGTCTAGCGAGGGGGTTGCCAAGCAGTAATCCAGGGCACCCCCCAGGCAAAACCAACAAATGGGCAACCCTGCCATCGGGTTTTTTTTTTCAGCCCCTTCCCATTGCGCGCGCAGCGCAAAGCCACCGCGCTACCGTTCGCCGCAGCCGCACACCAACATCTTTGCATTGGTGGCATGTTGTATTGTTATGTGTGCGGTTACGGCGATGCCGGGACGGACATTGAATGCCCGAAAAGATAATATCATCACTTTTCAAGTTTGTTCACCGTATGTATTATTGGACCCAAGCAGAAAAAAAAAAAAAAGGGAGAGACACGGACATCGCGATGGGGCCCTCTCTCTCTCTCTCTCTCGGTCACGGGTTGACTCAGCCCGAATTACCTCCGTAGCGTTTGGGAAGAAGCCCCGTGGACAACAAAGCCTCTCCACTTCCATTCAGAAGAAAGTAAAGTCATCAGGGTCCCTCCATGCGTTGGCCAGAACATCAGAAGAAAAAAAAACACGTCATATCTCACTCACACACTCCCCCCTATCGTATCCTTGGCACACACACACACACACACACACACACACACACACACACACACACACACACACACACACACACACACACATACATATGTGCCTATCAAACAATGGGTTCATGCTACCTACACTAGAAAGTGCTAGGCTAATAACGGTTTAACGGGGAGCTGTCAAAGTTTCTGGTCTTGTGTACCTGGCTAGCAGCTTTTGTTCGTTGTTGCCTTACACAAAGGTGTTTTTTTTCTTTCTTTCCTCGCTTCAAACATCCCGCATTCCTTTGTTGTTGTTGTCGTTCTCTTTCAGGTCTTCTGACACCTGAAAATATAAAAAAGATAAAGGCTGGGGAGAGAGGCTGTACATACATACATACGAGAGGAGGAGGCAGGGGGCGGTCAAAAGGTCCAGTTCCCCACTGTGTACCTTACCGTACAAGCATGAGAATAATACGGTACGACGTGGATGGATTGATACATACAAACCGCAACGGGGTTAAGTACCTAATCACTTGTACAATCCATCAAAGCTGTAGCTAGCTGCTTTGCCAGAGGGAGTACATAGATAGACCAACAAAGCTTTGATGAGCGAAGTGGCACGAAGCGGACACGCACGAAGCTGAACTACTACTTTCTTGGCCTTTATTGTCTCCCATGACTTGTCAGTGAGTGCTGGCGCCTGATATGACTGATGATTCGTAACACGTGGTGATGGCTTGGGGTCTAGAGCCGCCTGGGAAAAAAAATTGTTTTGTTCAGCAGGTAACTACAGTACGTGTATACTTTGGCTGCCTACGGTACCTACGCGAGGAGGTGATGATGTGGATAGGGTCATAACTTTGGGACAACAACACTTCCACCAACAACAACAAAAGGTACCTACCTAGGTAAGGTAAGGAAACTTCGTTCTGCGGTTGTGCATTCTTCCCACTAGCGTTTCCGTTTTACGGTTATCTACGGATGTAAAACTTACAAAAAGACCTACGTACATACATACGGTCCCGTCGTCGAAACACTATCGGTTGATGAGTCTAACGGTTGCGGCTTTCGGATATGGGGATACCGTTAACTATCCGCTTGCTCTCCACTAACGTACTGTGATATCCATTCTGATCGAATGTGCTTTGTTTACTGTACACTAGTGTATATTTTGTGTGGTGTATGTGGGTCACGCAAAAGGATCAGATAGATCACGTTGACCCCACTGGTCGCCCCATTGGCATTGTTGTCAGAGCACACTGGTGGAGGTAAAAGTGCGCAGCACATTACTCATGTGGATATATATCTGAGACTTAGTACCAATGTTCATGACAATGGACTGTGCGTTGCTTTTGCTTTGCATGGTAACCATGAGCGAGTCCGGAGTGTCCGCCGATAAAGCACTCTAATCTTCTTTCTGCCCATGGGCGTTTGTTGGCGTTTTTCACCCTTGTTTCTGGTAAAGTGTAAAGTGTAAGGGCTTTGTAAGAGAGAGAGAGAGAGAGAGAGGAGGGTCTAGATTCCCAGCCAGCCTTCAAGCCTCATTTCGATTTGCGCCTTGGTGCAAGCAAGCAAAGTGCAAAGCCTCCTTCTACCCGACCCCTCGGCTATGGGGTCTTTGTCTCGGGTGTCCCCCCCCCCTTTTCTCTCGGGTTCGAACTCGCGACACAATAATAAACTGTTAATAATTGCCCGCTGATTACTGAGTGGCTTTCGTTAGTAAAAAAAGCCACTTAACGGCGAATCCGCACTCACGGCAACTTCTTCATGATGATGGCTGGAATCTAGACTTACTCGTGGCGCTCTTTCTGTCGTGCTTTGCTTTGCCTTTGCTTCCGAGACAAAAAAAAAAAAAAAGACAAAAAAATTCGGCACTTCTACTAATATCGTACCATACACATACAGTTCACTTACCAATCCCATGTAATCACTGCTGTCCTGTCTTAATACACCGTGTTTTACCTGATCCTACGGTAACCATGAATAAGGTCGGCTAGGGCGTGTTATGTACAGGGTCAGGGTCAGGGATAGGTACAGTACGCCCGAAGAGCAAGTTTTAAATCGCCCGGTTGTGCATTACGCACGAGCTTTGCCCTGCTTTGCTTGCCCCATGGGCAGAGTTGTATCCGTGGGGGTCACAACAACACCCTTCTAGAAGATGATTTGCCTGCACCTGAATTTCCCGAAACGGGCAGCCCGGCGAGACCCGGGGGGGGAGCGGGTTAACGGGACTGTGCTTTTTGCTTATAGAAAATCTCTCCGTAAGCGTGACACTCATGACAGGAGGCCCCGTCCGGGGGGGTGGGAGGGGACGGACTGATCGCCCCTGTTGCAGTGTCCCCCGTCCCCGCAAAACATCATACTACGTCTACTTAATACCTATCGGATACGTTCTCGTATGTTTCTCTCGGATCTGTGCCGACAATATACATAGCTCTTCTGAGAAAAACCCAAGAAATAATAATTACCACATGGGCCGTTTGCCGCGTTATAAGATTACCGCTTTTGCTTGCGACGTGCGGTATGCGTTAAATCGACGCAGACAGAAGGTTGGACAGGTTCGAGAGAAGTTATGATGAATATGCCCCAGGAAAGAGGGTTGCTTTGCTGGCATGGCTTCTGACTGCGTGTCTTTTGTTGAGCATGGTTCTTTGCTCTGTCTTGTCGCTCCGTGTACGAATCCGTTTGGTGAGGCGACCTTTGTCATATTGGTTCGCCTTGTTATTGTATAAAATGAGCTGAAGTGAAACTCAAAAGACTCGGAGTGAAGGCGTAAAGCCACCGAACCTACTTACTGCAGTTCCATTCACCCTGTTGATAGGCTCCTGACAGGCCACGAAACGCCTGGGGATGTTGGTTCGACCCTCACCTCGGCCAATGCCACGCCGTTCGTGTTTTTTTGGGTGGGGGGGGGGGGTGCATGCACATATACATACACATTGCACGCGACCAACGTGCATCCAATGCTTGTGTGTTGTGGTCAGATGATAGAACAACGATAAACACCGAAAAGAAGTAGGTATCCTTTCCCGTGCATGAACATCCATCTCTCTCAGAAGAATTGACAACGAGTCAGACCGCTTGGTTGACATTGTGGTGTTGCATCGTCCTGTAAAGACTACAACTCTGCCAAGTAGATATGATCGCCACCTACGAAATCTCCAAACTAACGGTAACCCTATTCGTCGGCAGTTGTTCGAGTATTTTATGAAGCAAGCATTCTTAGTCAAGCACTGCTAGGTCTGTCTGGATGACGCCATCGACCAAGTGTTCACCAAGGAAGAACGTTGTATGGAATATTAATATCGTACTTGTTACTTTGCTTGGTTCTTCTTTGATCCACGGATCGAATACCGCTAGCATGGATACATGTAGTTAGTTGACTGCGAGAGAGAAACATCAAAAAGGAGTTTTGCCGTTACAATAAACTGGCGGGTGATCCAGAGCCGGTGCAGAGTGTCTTACCTACGTAGTGAATGTAATCCTTCCCCTGGGCGTCTGTATCTGAGAGTGATATCTAAAACACTCTCGGACACACTATCTTGGAACTCACATAGGCAGCAAGCAACTCAAGTAACAGCACGTAAAGTGGCTGAACCTTACCAAGGGAAGGCACGACAGTAAGGGGCACCGCATGCTCGCCTTACTCTAACGAACCAAGTCTTAATGCTGGTCGTATCGGAAGGTTCGTTATGAGAACGAGCACCGAAATCGCCGCCGCCCCAAAGTCAGATACATACAGCAGTTTTAGACGAAGGGCAACGCAACGCTACAACAACATGATATGGTATGGTATCTTGGGTACGGCGGAGGGTCAGAGGGGGGCTCGCTTTATCACAATGGCTGGCTAAGGCGAACGAACGAACGAACGAACGGCGGCGACTTTGTCTCAATGATGGGTTATTTAACGTAAGGCGGTTCACAACAACCTACGTTAGACCACTTAATCAAGTTATATATCTCAGCATGTGACGCTGGCAAGTGATGAGTGTGTGGAGCGTATATATGTGTATGTGACAAAAAAAGGATGCTTGACAAAAAAAACTGACTGACTGACTGACTAAATGATGCTCAGTATCTAGGTTCATACAAAACAAAGTAAGTAGCAAGCTATACCCAACACCCGGACCAGACCAGACCAGCGCGCTGAAACCATTGCGCGGCCAGTCAATAATACCAATTGATGCCCCCTTTCTATGACCAAAAACACCATTTATTTTGATTTAGGTTTTCACCGCCCCCTTCATTTCCACACCCCCCAGAGATTATTTAGGCCTCATCCTCGATGGGTTTGTCGTGCCTCGAGTACATCCTGTACTCTAGTGATGTGGAGAAGTCGAGCTTGCCTTGTTCGACCTGTTTCCTGGTCGCTGAAAGGAAGGGTTGCGGTAGACCCATTGACTCGAGGAAGGCGACAGCTAGAAAAACATCGTTAGCATCAACAATTCATCATCCTATACTATACTATGAAGAAGGGTTGAACTTACTCTCTTTCCATTCAACGTTCTGTCTCGCCTTGTCCCACTTCAGCTCCTCGGCCATAATGTTAATAATCTTGGGGAGTGCCTCGAGAGCAGCCTGAGCATTCAGGAAGGCTAATCTTGTTCTCCTGGCGAGCACGTCTGCTGCAGTCTGTGCATACTCGTGGCGGCAGGCATATCGGACCTCGCCATCAACGAAGGGGTAGAGCTCAGAGATGCGCTCGCCTCTTGCGGGGAAGCGCTTGTCAGTCGCCTTGCATAGCGCTGCGACGGTCCAGGCGCGGTCGCCATAGCTCTCAGTAAGGTGCTTGGCCACTTCGGTCTCAACGCCAAAGTGCTGGATGATGTGAATGAAGAGCGTCCGGCTGAAGCCGTGAGCGCCGATCAGGCGCACTCTATGCGACTGACATGAACCGTCGAGGTTGGCGCCGTCGTCGATATTCTCTGTGCCGCTGACGCGAGGGGCATTGAGAACCGGCCGTGTCTGCAGACCAAACTCCTTGACAGCGGCGTCAACGCACTCCTCAGCCATCTGGCGGTATGTGGTCCACTTGCCACCGGCGCAGGTGACCAGACCAGACTCGGAGATGTCGACAAGGTGATTGCGGACGAGGGATTCGGTGTTCTTGGCCTTCGGGTCCTTGACGAGCGGGCGGAGTCCTGACCATGCCGCGAGGACATCACCTCGTCGGACGTTGATTTCTGGAGACAGGTAACCGCTGATCTCGTTCAGAATCCATTGAATTGACTTCTCATCCGGAAGCGGGTCCTTGGAGATGGTAGCCGGTTCGTCTGTGGTGCCGGCAATCGTGTTGCCTTGCCAGGGGAGGAAGAAGATGACTCTGCCGTCGGACGTCGAGGGATCTAGCAGACCCATCTTGCCAGGGCTGTAGTAGCCAGGAAGGATGATGTGGACACCCGAGGCGGGGGCCACAATCTCCTTGCAGTTGGGGTCGTCGAGTTTCCTGATGCCGTCGGTGAAGGGACCCGTGCAGTTGATGATGCACTTGGCCTTGACGTTGAAGCTCTCGGCTGTCTTGCCATCCCTCTCCGCAATCCTGTCCTTGACCGTGGCACCGCAGAGCTTGCCGTTTGCATCCTTCAACAGTGCCGTGACCTCCATGTGATTCACCACGGTTGCGCCGTACAGAGCCGCCGTCATACCAATGGAAACATTCATGCGGGAATCATTGTGCGCACCATCGTAGTAAACCAGCGCTCCGACGAGGTCGGTCGACTTGAGCATGGGAAAGGCGTCAATAGCCTTGCTCTTGGTCAAGAAGTAGGAGCTCTCGATGCCCTCACTCCCAGCGAGGAGGTCGTAAAACTTGGTGCCGGCCCAGTAGTACGGCGCTTTCCACCAGCTATTGAGAGGCAACATGATGGGCAGCCACATGCTCAGGTGCGGCGCCGTCTGCAAGAAGTACTTGCGCTCTTTCAATGCCTCTCTCACAAGCTGATACTGCGAGTAATCCAGGTTCCATACAGCCTTCTCCAGGTAGCGCACTCCACCGTGGACGAGCTTGGTGCTCTTGCTGCTAGTCCCGGAAGCGAAATCATCGCGCTCCACGATCGCGACTTTAAGACCGCGCGTCGCAGCATCGAGAGCAACTCCTGTGCCTGTTGCGCCAGCGCCAATGACCAGGATATCATATTCGTCGTCTTTACTGCTCTCGGGGCCACTGCTCTTCTTGAGGTCGGCAATCTGCTCGGTTCGTGATTTTATGCGGGGAAACCGGGGTAGCTTGAAAGTCCCGTCGGCACCAAAGATGGGCGGAGGAACGACGGGACCGTCGTAACCGGGGATATTCCGTGGACGGTAGGTGTAATACAGGGCGCCGCCTGCCACGCCTGCCGTGGCGACAACGGGCAAAGCCAGCCTCCGGGCTCTCGTGAACCTCGACATTGCTGTTCCGTAACGTGTTCACGGGCGTTTTTGTAGGGAAATGCGACAAGCAGAAAAGGGTAGCGAAAGCACACGGTAGCTTGTTGATCGCTCTAAGACCGGGCAGCTCCACCAGTGACGCAGCGCCGACGAGAACGCAGTTAAGCGATCGCTGCTGCTGCTTCTGGCATTAAAGACTCGACACTGATGGAAGTCAGTTGCAAATTCGAAGCTGTGCAGAGACCTCAAGCATGTGATTTTGAAACGCACAACAAATTGGTCTCCCAGGAGCTGCTGGGAATTGTAGCCGACGGTGACTGTTAGCTATGGCGGGGCATGGATCGGCGTCGCTTAAAGGCGCCCCAAGAGCTCAGACAGTATAAAACAGGATCGCGATCCCCCAAGACAACGGAAATAAGAATCTCAGCTCAGCACGGTGAAACCGTGACCTCTTCTTCGTGGTCCTGGAGAGCAAAGGAAAGGGAAAAGGAAGGAGTTGGCCGAAGTAGACATTATGAAGCGTTTCTGGCCGAAGCGAAGCGTGCTTGCGCATTGGAGCATGGCGGAATCCGCGAGGGAAAAAACGATCTCCTTATTCCCCCACGTCTCAGCTCCAATTCTCGCGCTCTCTGGACCCCGAACTGCCGCAAGCTCCAATAACTCTGGCAGAATCGCGCATGCTTGGCTGGGGTCGGGGGCCGCTACAGCCTACTGGGCGTGCCTGGGCAATTAGCGTGAGCTGAAAGAATCCGATTATTTTCCGCCAATGGGAAACACTGTTCAAGCGCGTGAGATAATCCGAGCCGTCTACTGCAGTCGGAGGTTTCTGCCCTTTTCGGGATAGAGTTCGCTGCACCGTTCCGATGTCGTTTGAGAGCTATTATCAACCCAAATGTAGGACAAAGAGGCACCATTGAGCAGTGGCATGGGCAATAAGTTATAGAAGACATGGATGTCCTATCTGGAAGATTGACTGTCTACTTCCATGTTGTATGTACCCCGCCAAGCAGGGGGATCCGACTTCAAACGGGTTCATTGGATGTTCCTCTCAGTGGCAGTCGTACCTGCCCAACAACACCACGGCAGAAGCCAGTCGCGACTGCCCTTTCTTATGTCATCCGATGATCTGGTGGAAATTCCCTCAACCCCGCAAGTCCTCAAGTTTTGACTCTGGCCGATCACCGGACATATGCACTTCTTCACCAATGGCAGAATTACTGTTGGCAGTTATTTCTTCCTGTCCACACCCAAGCTACATAGCTGAGAAGCCGACGCCGCATTTTCGTTGAGAGCGTGATGACATGGTCGATCAGAACGGCAGCGTGATAATGTTATGTCAATGTTGGGTAAGAAGCTCCGGGCTCTCCGGGTTTATATTTGCTGGCAGATTATAACATTTCATCGCAGTGGCTCATTCCCACTCGTCTTGGAGACGTTAACGGTTGTCAACGCAGATGGCAAACAACTCGTCGACAAAAGAAGGCACAGGGGCCTCCTCAGGCAGGCCGACCTCGGCATTGTGGGATGCCCGTGTCGCCGGTGAGCTGACGTGAAAGGCTTTCATCTCGATTCCTTCGCCGGGTGTGGTTGCCATGTTTAGTCTTGATCGTTGTTCGTCCGCCGCATCTTGGACGTCGACTGTGATCTCCTGAGAGACCATAATCCCGCCGAACTTGGCTTTGCTCCTGCTGCGCTGCAGCCCTTGATTAGCAGGAGACACCTCTTCAGCGGCCGGATACGGCGATGGGCCACGCGTGTCATTGCTGCTCCGGGGTGCGCCATCCCAGAGCTGCTTCATGATGGCGGAGTTTGACTGGGTGGAGCCGTTCGTCAAGGAAGAGCTGCGGCTACGGAGTCTGAAGCCGGTCGCAGGGGCCGAGTTGCTGCTCTCTGAATCCAGGGGCCCGTATGCGCGTTTGCCAAGATGCCGGAGGCGACTCAGCTTTCCACGCTGTGCTACTGGTTTGGGCTTTTCCACCGCCGGATCGGTAGTGATGCTGAGAATTGGGGACATCTCGCGATGGATTGAGCGTGAAAAGCCCGAAGAACTGGTGTGTACCATCTGATGCACCCTAAAGAAGTTGAGAGGGATGAACTCGCAGTTTCGACTGCTGACATTGAGATGAATCGGGACTACTAGCCGGAAAGCAATCATTGTTGCTGGGTTTGTTGCTGACCGGCAAGGCACCTTCACGATTCTCGAAGTTAACAGGGCGTCCTCAAATATGGGATCGTCTGTCCACGCTCGCAAGAGGTGGAGGCTACTTCTAAGCTGAGTAGCGAAGAGCGACTCTTTCTCGGACAACTGCGTCGTGCCTACGAGTTTCTTGAGTATCGCCTTGGGGGGCAGACGATCAAGGCGGCTCAAGAAAGCGGCATGCCATTCCTCCAAACGCTTGACGGGCATCTGGACCGAAGGAAGTTGGTTCCTGACGGCTCTCTTGACCAATACGTCAAATCCGGGTAGGCTTTCTCCGACTCTGGCGCGCACGGCAAAGAGACCAAGATGGACGCCTTGCTCGAGCATTGAGTTTTGCTGGTCGGCGAATGTGGCCATGTCCCCGAGCTCTGTCTCGATGCTATTGGTTTTGATCTGCATGCGAGAACCGATGATGCCGGAAACTTGATGCAACTCGGCGAATCGGTACCCGGCAGCCTCCAGGGCCTCCATTTCTCGACCTGACTCCACGCGACGGACCAGGAACATGAGCGAGCCACGACCAAACTCATTGTGACGTGGAGTCCAGGTTCCCTTTTCCGCCATGTCCTCAGTGCTGCCGCCGCCGCCGCCGCTCAACGACCCTCCAGTGCCGGTTGGGAGAATTTTGTCCCACAGAGTCCCGACATCACTGAGACTGAGCTTGGTCTTCTCCGCCAAGGCCAAAGCTGCAGCACAAAAGAGCTCGCGCAGGATTATGTCGTAGTTCTCGATGTGTTCACCGCGTTCGTCAATCAACTTGATTCCTCCTCTGGAAAGGTCGCGGTCCGAGTGCGGAAGTCGGGCAAGATGGTTATTCATGGCGCTGATTATGCCGGCAAGGGAAGTCCAGTTGCGTGAAGCCTGGAACATCCAGTGAAAAAGGGGGTGGGCAACGGTGAAGGAGTCCTGCGGCGTCTTGTTCATGTCAGCTTCAGGACTTACTCGCGACGATGCTTCAGCCACGTACCTTCTCCAAGAAGTTGTCAGTGATCTTCTCGGATGGCAATAGCCCATCCGGACTGACGAGAAGACGGCCTTGCTTGTCAAAGACAGCGGCCGCCAAAACCATTTGCTGGGCCTTGTTGGCGTACCTCTTCATGATGCGGGCTGTGTAGAGCGCTGTCCCCGCCATGACAAAGCAGGCACTGACTGACAGACAAATCACGACGATAATAGTCGTATACTTGTCGCTACTGTCCATATTGAGAGCCACAAGTCTGTACGAAGTGCCCGCAGCAGCACACCAATGCATTCCCGAGACAGCCCCTGCAAGTACAACGGCCGAAAGACAACGCTTCCACCATGAGCTTGTCCAGGCCGCACGGAAAGCGAAGAACAACGAGAGGGCGATGAAGCTGGCCACAACAGCAATCACCGCTGCACCGACAACATTGACGATGGTATATGTGCAGTGGTAGTTCTGAATCGACGCGTTGCCGAGGTAGTGCATGCCGCAGATTGCACCTCCAGCCATAACACCGCCCGCCGCCACTCGCCACCATGAGATGGCATTATTCGTTCCAATGGCCAGGAACGCCGCGACTGTTTCGATGCCTCTGAGTTAGTATATTGCCTCCCCTTGTCACCGAGAGGACCAGGAGGAACATCCGGAAAAGGGTTTCGTACGGAGCACTCCAATGGGAACGAAGAATGACAGGGCTGTAAAGCTACTTGAGTAGTGGATCTGCAACTCGGTCTCTCCTCCGGCGAGGTCTATGGCTCGGTTGCCGATGTAGTGCTTGGTGCGTTAGCCACGGCACGGGCAGACTCAGGGGGCCGGAAGGGAGGACTGCATACCATGCACCAGATGGCGATGCCGCCCATGGTTACTGCTGCACTAACTAGCAGCACGCTGTGGATTGTTAGCAGTCATTGGGGAGATAGTCACATGTCTCTCATACTGGTTGAAAAGCCCCTTTGGGGCGGTTCGACGGTTGATCAACTCGAGTGTTGACATTGCGCCAATGAGACTGACGACATAGCTGAGTGCTACGAAGCCGCCATTGAAGGTCCAGGGAACTAATTGCCCGTTCCATTGCTGGAACAGCTGGTCAAGCGTATCCGTCGACGAGTCCGACATCGTGCTCCGTTGGCGATCGTTCGCTGCAAAACGGATGATCCCTGAAGGGCTTAAAAGATGGGAAAGACATGTGGGTTCGACTTATACTTGAGGCGGGCCTCTATCAGAGGTATAAGTGCGATACAGAAACGCCATGAAAGGTCTCGTTGCGGCCATAGCACATACGCAAAAGCTACATGACCGTTTGGTCAAGAACCAGTGGCGGGACTCGATCGCAAATCAAGGAAGCGAGGAGGGTTGTTCTGTGCTCTGCGCCCATGAAACCAAATCTCTAGTACATCCATCTCAGCCTAGTCCCTCCGTTGGGGGATGATGGAGGGGCGAGGCGTCCAGTTACCTCCCGTCATTTCTCACAGCGCATTGAAACGCCATCTCTAATTGTCGCTCCCGGACTCGGCAGGACATTGCTTGCGTGTCTTGAGTCCTGTATCTGAGGGACGGCGCCAAGTTGTTGGCTGGCTAAACCAAAAGAAGCAGTCAAAGCGAGTGACGCAAGGGACGGACCGGGTTCTGCTCACTGCTCCTCATATGTTCCTGGATAAACAAAGAAAACAGATACTACATATGGTGCCTCGCAGGCGGTCATAAGTGATTGAGAAACAGCTTGGACTCGTCTGTGCTGACTTCTGCTTCATACACGGAGCCAATCACTCGGGAGAAGCATCATGAGCAAGGAGCGTTGCATAATTCTCCTGCAGTTGGTCGCTCTTTTTCCTTTTTAGTTGGCTATCACACCAAGCAAGGGATGCCACCACAGCAGAGTAATCCGCCACCCCTCAGACTGCAGTGTGGCATGTCTGAGGACATATTAGGATAAGAGGCTGAGAAAGCGCTATGACAGTTGGCTGAAGTTCCCGGACATTCGGAGGTCGTCCGACGGATGAGTGCCGATGCGCTTCTACTATGTAATGGCCCAGCTCAGCCTACTAGCCTAGCTGAGCTGATTTTCATGTCTCTTTCCGAGAGGCGTGGAAAAAAAGAAAGTTCTCTGGCTTGAAAAGAACAGTCTTGGACGTTCTCGCTCGGCTTGTGATATGGGTGTGTTACCCAGATCCAAAATTTCCAGGTCACGAAGACAGAAATGCCGTCCATCACAACGCACTGCCATTGCATGCTCACTCCCGATCCCAGTCGGCGATGACGGGTTGGGTAGTGGCTGCAGAAGGATCGGAGCGAATGCAAGCCATCGTCTGTGCTTTGGTCAGGCCCGAACCAGGAAAGAGTAAATGATCGACGATATCGCGGGATCACTGTCCCGTGTGGGCATATTGTCCGATTACTCGTGTACTATTAACAGCATCGCAGAGAAACATCTCTCCAGTAAGTGGATCTTGTGAGGGTTTCAAATCGATTTGTGCTGCTACTTCTCGGAAAGAGTACGTTTACTTCAGCCGACCAACACGGACCAGATCTCATCAGCCTTTGCAGGGTACTCCCCGGATCAACAAAATCACTCGTCGTATCGATCTGTTTTCAGACTTCTAGTCATCGACAGATCATGGTAGGTTTCTCGATGCTCACAAGGCTCACTAATCTCACAAGCTGTCTACCTTAGCTCGATCGCTAGCTTTTAGCTGCTCATATCTTCTAGGTCAGTGAATAGGGTACATCAAGTTGGCATTGGAACCACTAAGAATAATTCTCGCTTTGCCTCAGGCAGCTCAGCTAATCGATGATATCTGTACTTCGTAGGTTGGTTCCATTGTCTGTGCGAGACGGGTTTGTTTACGGTTCAAACAAACGATGGATCGGATGTACCTGCCGAATCCTACACGGCACGCGCGGCATTCTACCGGTTCTTCTTTCCCACTACTTCCATAATTACTGCGTATCATTAGAGTAACGGTGCTGCAGGCAAAACTGTCAGAAAAACAGGCAGGAATATGTTGTGTAAGTGCCACGGACGCGTTTGCTCTCTGACAATTTGACGCGAAGGATCCAAGCTGTACATAAAAAGCCGCAACCCACTTTCACACCGGTCTGTCTGAAGGGGTCCGTTCGTGTGCGGTATTGTCGTCTGTGTACGATGGAAGCCTGCCGCCCGAAGACAACAATTTTGGCTGGATCTTGGGTTACGCTCGTTCCTCTCGGTTATCGTCACGTTACCAAACTTTGAAATGTGGTGGAATATTCCGTGACCCGCGGCGCGACATACTACATGTGGATGCCATGGGATAGCACCACACACCGCTTTGGGGTATCGGAGAGCCATGGTTAGTGAGTTTTGACAATATCATTACTCAATCGCAAGCACTGCACAGTAAATGTAGGTACCTAGAATTGACCGGGTAGAGGTTCATCATGCAAGAGCCCTCACTCATCTCAACAAACACCACCTGTTCACTCTCCTACGATGGCACTTGTACATGCGGTAACTGTCGTTGATGGTAAGTCTAACTAGAACGTCTCCACGACAGACAAATTCAATGTAATTAAAACTAAAGACTAACTTCTGTCTGGCTTGCCTTTCAAAACTCTCAGACCCCAGTCAGACCATGCCGCAACTTCTGGTCAACCACGAGAACAAGGAACGAGATAAGAGTCTCCGGCACCTGGTGGACAGACTCAAGGATGCCTCCAGCGTGCAAGCCCTACTCGGCTCTGAATCCTGGCTTTATCTTCTCTACAGATAGCCAAGGCAACACGCTGCTGCATCTTGCAGGGCGTTGTCACGAGAGCGTCGTTGCCGCGCTCATCACCGACTCATCGAGCTGGGCGCTGATGTGATGCTGTCAAACAAAGCGCGAAAACATGTTTACCGGTCAACATCCAGCGATGATACACAAAACCGCTTCATACATACGTTTGCACTTTGTACATCTGTAATTACATGGAGTGCTTAGAATCGTTCCGCATGCGCAAGTGATTGGACAGTTGCGTTTTCAGTGTCCGTTGCAGATGCCTTGGCTTACCTAAGAACCTGAGCTCGGCTGGCAACGGGCGGGCAGCAGCGGAAATTTGATATCAAATGATAAGCTCCCGTCGGACGAGTTTTCTAAGGTAAGGCGACAAAGCGAGCCGCCGCCGCCGCGCTGTACATACTGTACCACCTTTGGACTCTTGACATCGCCGCGCCACAGTCAGCAGCAACCACGCGACACGACGGCTGCTAGCTAGATAATTGGACATCCCCCAGCCGAATTGACCATCTACAGACAACCAATTCGTCAAACCCAGACGCCTGCATGAACCCTTCCACGCGCTGTCACCGACACAACAACACATAACGTTCCGGCCCGATGCCTGCCGCCGCCGGGCCTGCTCGAGCTGCTGCCCGCGCCATTGCTCGCAGTCTCACCCTCACCAGCACTAGCACCATAAGCAGCAGTAGTAGGAGGGGGTTTCGAACGTCTCCTGCGTTTTCGGCAAGGCCAGGAGGTAATACAGACGATGCAGCTGCTGCCAAGGACAAGAAAGGGCTGGAGGAGGAGCAGCCGCCTACCACCAAAGGAGAGGGGGAGGAGGTAGCAACTGCTGGTGGTGCTACTACTACCGACAAGAACAAGCAGCAGCCCGAAGCAGCAGCAGCAGCTCCAGAGACGGGGTCATACAAGGAAAGCCTCAAAAGTCAAGGGTATGGCTCTGCACGCGCCCGCGCGGGACGTGGTTCATCCGCCGCCTCTTCGCGAATCGACGAGATGCCTCCCCTCCACCTGCCCGAATGGTTCATGGAGCACCGTGTATCCCTATACGAGTCGCGGCCCATCAGCAGCGCGCTGCCCCCGCTCACGGACGAGGACCGCGAGAGGGTGTTGGCGTTGTTGGGGTCGTATCTGGATAGAGTGGCTGTCTCTCAGGCAGACATCAACTCCTTGCTGATCGCGGAATCGTTATCATCATCATCATCATCATCAACAGATTATTCTCCGAAGGGGAGGGAGGGCAGAGAGGCGATAGAGGCGTTGATGAGCAGGTGTCGAGCCGCGCATGATGCCGCGTACCTGTCAATACTGGCTATCACACAACACCGTCAGGGGGGTGGTGAACATATCGTGCATGCGTCCTCGGTGGGGGATGATATGAGACGGTTTTCGTGGTGGCCTGAGCCTGTGGATTCAGACGCTCTTGACGGAAAAGCGGGCGCGGGCCCGTTGTCTGCCGCTGCGCAGCGGTGGTTGGCCAACGTTCGACCTGACGTCTCTTCCGACGGTCACGGAGGAGCATTGTACGCAAGTCCACTGGCGAACCGCCCGGACCCCGAGTATCCGGTTTGTATGGAGTTACTCGCTACTGTCCGCGCCGAGCTGGAGATGGAAGTCCCCAGGACCAAGAAAGATCTCAACCGGCCGGTTACTGTCCTCGCGGTGCTGAACAGGAGGGGCAGGAGCGTGGCCATGTCGGTCATGAACGACATCGCTACCGACCTGAAGGCTGACGTGGTGCACCTGGACGCATCCAGCATCGCAGCGTTGGTGGGGAAGCATCTGGGCCAGACGCAGTACTGGAGCAAGGGGGCTGTCAGCATGCTAGGGTACGCAGCTGCCGAGATGAACGGTCGTCTGGCTTCGCGGTCATCCCAGTCTGATTCGGACATGGAGTCTGAGTTTGGTGGCATGGTCACCGTCGCCCTGCCGCCCCGGCTGCGGTCAATGCTTCGCAAGGACAGCTCCATTTCTATCGGTGGTTCTTCAGGGGGACCGTTTGACGATAGATGGGAGGACCTGAAAATGAACCAGGCTTTGGATGATCTCATCTCCAGCGCGGACGCGAAGCGTGGCAACAACAGCAAAGGAAAGCCACCACGGGACCTAATAATTCATATTCACGACTATATCGAAATCTCGTCTCTTCACGAATCCATCATAAGCAAGTTGCGGCTGATGGTCGACCGGATGCGGCAGAGGGGGAGGAGGGTGGTTATCGTCGGCTCGTCGGCCAGCGATGTCCACAAGCAGCCGAACTGGAAAGACCAGTTATTGGAAATGGGCAGGGACGGTGACGTACATATCCTCCCGTTTCACGCCGCTGCCGCCAAGGACGGGAATGGTGATGAGATTTCCTCCTCCTCCGAGTTGGAAGAGAAGTGCGACAATCTGGACGACAACATCTTCAACATCGCCACCATGCTCCGGTCACTACTTCCTTCAGCCAGCGTCACCTTCGAGTCAGAGTTACGACGGATACAGCATGGTCTTGTGCTGAGCACGGATTACATGGTTCTGGCCGTGGCGCTCTCACAGCACGTCTTTGACGCGCAGTGGGTCTATCGGCTAGCGTCCATCATGATCGGGAGTCGGTTTCCTCGGTTCCAAGAGTTTGGGATAGACCACCTGAAGTATGCATTTGACTTTATGTCGGATCGCAATCAGCACTGGACAAGGTTGTATCCAGGCGTCAAACCGCCATATTTCTCCCCGCTCCATGCGCAGAACAAGACGCTACCGTCTTTTATGTCAGAGGATTCACCGTTCAGTGGTATACCACCCAACCTATCCAGCGGCGGCTCTTCTTCTGACAACAACAGCAATGCCTCGCATGGTCCCAGGGGTAGAGGAGAGTACGATCAACACGAAAAGAAACTGTTGAGCGGGCTGATAAATGCCAAGGATATACACACGACGTTCAACGACATCATCGTCCCCCCGGAAACCAAGGAATCACTCACCGCGCTTACCTCGTTGTCATTAGAACGTCCGGATGCGTTTAGCTATGGCGTGTTAAAGACCGAACGTATCCCCGGCTGTTTGTTGTATGGCCCTCCGGGGACAGGAAAGACGTTGCTGGCTAAAGCAGTCGCTAAAGAGTCCGGCGCGAACATGCTCGAAGTTTCTGCGGCAAGTATAAACGACATGTGGCTGGGACAGTCCGAGAAAAATGTCCGGGCGCTATTCAGCCTCGCAAAGAAGTTGAGCCCGATGGTCATATTCCTCGACGAAGCCGACGCGTTACTCGGTGCCCGACACAACGGGCCGGGACGCAGTGGACACAGAGAGACAATCACCCAGTTTTTGAGAGAGTGGGATGGACTCAGTGACATGCGCGCGTTCATCATGGTCGCGACGAACCGTCCGTTTGATCTCGACGAGGCTGTTTTACGAAGACTACCACGCAGAATACTGGTAGACCTGCCCTTAAAAGAGGAACGGCTCAAGATCTTGAAAGTGATGTTAAAAGATGAGCTACTGGCGGAGGATGTCGACCTGGAAAAGCTCGCGACCGATGAGACGGAGCTGTACAGCGGTTCAGACCTGAAAAACCTCTGCGTATCAGCGGCCATGGCGGCCGTCAGGGATGAGTGCAAGGCGAGGGATGAGTACATTGCGACGCAGAAGAAGAAGGAGGAGGAGGAGGAAAAGGGGGTAAAAGATGAAAAAGAGGAAGCAGAGGAGGTGGAGGGAGAGGGAGAGAAGAAAAAGTACGAGTGGCCCGCCAAGAGAACCCTCACAAGGCAACACTTTGACAGGGCACTACGCGACATCACGGCGTCCATCTCGGAAGACATGGAGAGCCTCAAAGCTATTCGCAAGTTTGATGAACAGTATGGCGATGCCGGAAGAAACAGGAGGAACAAGGGGAAGAGGAGCATGGGGTTCGAAGTCGTCCCCCTAAAGAGAGGGACTCAGGAGGCTAGAGTACGGCAGCTATAAATATGTTGGTACTGCTGGTGGTGTGGTGTAACAGCGTGTGCAATACTGTACAAAGTAATTCTAGCGCAATGTATTATAAAAACCTGGTGAAGGCGAGTAGACAAAAAGAGACGCATTGGTGCATGGCTTTCTTTGGGTACGTATGTCAGGTCTCTCTCTCAAAAGGAAAGGTCGACTGCAATGCACTGCGAAGTTTCTTCTTGGGCGCTTGCTGCCCTCCAACTCTCCCCTCGGGATGCATTATTTTGTGTGAATCCATCTGATTCATTCCATTGCGGCTTTGGGCTGTTGCACGAGATGGTGCGCCTGTCGGCAAACGACCTCCCAAGAGCGCGCTCTTGCATGTTCAGATAAAAACTGCCGAACTCAGGCGTTTGCAAACATAAAGCTTGCATGTTTGGACGGCGGCCATTGACCTGAGGTATCTGCGCTACAAGTCGGACACCCAGGCAGGTGTTCTGGCACAGTGTAAGGCGGCGCACCGATGTCTGTGCACAGCGGAAACTTATCGTTCCTGATTTAAGTGGGTCGCCGCTCCTTGGTCGTGCTTTTGTACGGAGTAGGTGGTGTCAAGGGTGGTCGGCCTTTGCCTGGTCATCATCCTGCCGCTACCTACATCATCAAACAAGCAAGTATTCACTAGTCAGGCTATCTGAGGTCAGAACGGGCAGTGGCTTCAGTCGGCAAGTGAATTTCATGTCCCCGTCTCGCCGCTCCACCTCTTTTGCCAGACTAAATCTCATCAATTTTGGAGATTCTAGGTAGCCATTGCATCGTTGGTGAAACCGGAGTGTCTGCGGCCGCGAGGCTGCAGAGTGAGGCTGCAGAGCCGCAATCCGCAAGAATGGCGATCCCGCGAGGGCATGCTCTATACAAGAAGAGGGACGGCATCATCACGCTGTCTGAAGATAAACTCTCATTGATATGGAGTCCTCTACCAGGCACCGGTCCGCCGGTGGTGTCTCTCGCGGTGGCCAACATCACAAACCTCCAGCAGACGCCACAGACAGCAGCCAAGGTGATTCTCAAGGTCTTTGAGAAGCCGCGGTCAGCCGAGGGCGAGCCAGTGTCGTATCTCTTCCACTTCACATCCCCGACCGAGGCACGGTCCGAGGCGAATGCAGTCAAGGACCTGCTCTCGCGCATGCTTGCAGAGGCCCGAGGTGATGACCCCAACCTGCCTCGAGCCGCGAATGGCGCAGCCGCCGACCAAAACGGCAGCGGCGGCGGCGGAGCCTCCGCGGCAATGGCATTCAGCAGCGCGGCGAACGCGAAGCCGCCGCCGACGATCCGTTGGTTCGACGACGACCAGCTCAAGGCGGACGTCGAGCTGCAACAGTCGCTCATGAAGAAGGACCGGGACCTGGCCCAGACGTACGCCGATGCGCGGGCGTCCAAGCCCGACTCCATCTCGGATGCCACCTTCAACGCGCAGTTCTGGTCGACGCGCGTGGGCCTGCTCCGGGCGCACGCCATCGAGCTGAACCAGAAGAAGGGCGCCTACAACGTTCTGTCGACGATAAAACCGCGGACAGAGAACGGCGAACTCAAGCTGAACATCAGCGTGGAGCAGGTGCAGATGATCTTCCAGCAGCACCCGCTCGTGAAGCGCATCTACAACGAGAACGTGCCCAAGCTGTCCGAGGGCGAGTTCTGGTCCCGTTTCTTTCTGAGTCGGCTCTCCAAGAACCTCCGCGGCGAGCGGGTGACGGAGAACGACAACACCGACCCCCTGTTCGACAAGTACAACGGCGCCGACAACACGCTCGGGTATTCCAGCCGCATCATGGCGATAGCCCAGCACGTTCCGCAGATCATCAACATCGAAGGGAACGAGGAGAACCGCGGCGGGTTCAAGAGCGGCAACCGCCCGGACGCAGAGATGCGCCCTCGCCAGAACGTCCCCATCGTCAAGACGCTCAACAGCCTCTCGGAGAAGATCATGGCCAACGTGGAGCCCGCAGATGATCACCAGGACCCTACCACCGCCACGGCTACCGAGTCCAACGACCTCGACAACGCCACGTTCAGCGAGGTCTCGCTACGCGACCTGAAGGGGGACGCAGAAGCGAACCGCATAAAGCTCAGCGTAAAAGAGCAGGCCCAGTTCTTGTCCAAGCAGGTGGGGGGAGGAGGAGGAGCGGGGCAGTCAGAACAAGATGCCGAGGCAGCCGTGTATGCCGAACAGAACCCCGCCGACGTCCTCTTTGAAGTGCAGGCGGATCTCGAGACGTTGGACGAGGACGGCGCCGGCGGCCTGGATCTACACAAGAGCATCGGGGTGGATGATGACAGTGACAGCGACCACGACGACGACAAGCAATCCTCATCCCGGAGAGTGGGATCAAGAGCGGCACGAAAAGCGGCACAGAAGCAGATCCTAGAGGGCATGCGGCAGAAGCGCGCCCAGATGTACGGCGACAACAACGCGGACGGAGGTGACGAAGATGCGAGCAGCCCGATGAGCATCCCCAGCGAGATCGCGCAGCGATGTTATCTTACCAACGCCACGACCACGGAGTTTCTGAAGCAGTTTTGGAGTGCCTTCCTTTCGGGAGATCCAGAGAGGGTGAATGAGCTGGCGTACCACGCGGAATCGCTGGCCCGCTCGGTGGAGCGCATAGAGGCGCTGGCCACCGAGGCCGAGCACAGGCGGGACGCGGCGAACAAGAAGAGGAAGGCCGAGATCATTGAGCATCACAGGAGGACGAACAAGAAACTCAAGTGGGTGCCCGCCGGCGGCGGGAAAGAGGCGGTGCTCGCCCTCTTCGAGGCCACGCTGACCAGCCTGAAACAGGCCATGGAGATGTATAACACTGCTGTTAACGAGGGTCAATAAACAAAAACATAACCATGCACAAGGACAGAATGTAAAACCACAGGAATAGGAGTTTTGTCTTGGAAGACATATATCTATTACAATGCATCACGTTAGTATTTACCTTTACTCTGTTTTATTTCACAGTCTGTTCTTAGTTCACGGGTGGTTCTTTTCTCCTTTCTCTTTTCTCCTTTCCCCCTTTCCGAGTTTCAAGTTAATTACGCGAATGAATGAAAGAACGAGGAATGTCTATTGCCTGGCTATATGAAGCAGAAAACCAACAACAAATGGTAAGCCCTGTTCGTGATACAAAGCAGGTAGTATAGTATGCAAGTTGGATGGGATTTTTTTTTTTGACTCGTTGTGTTGTTACGAAAGTCTGTCCAAGGTACCTTAGTCATGGAGTACTATACATGATAGTAAAGTAGGTTTGTCATTCATCCTACAGAGGACAGAGGACAGAGGCGGCACTCAGTAAGTAGAGAGGAGAAAAAAGAGCTCGTTGCAAGCAACACCGTTCGAGCTAAATAAGGCACACACCCCGTTACAATAAGGTAACGAGCGGCTCAGTTCGGATGGATTTCACGAACGATTATCCCTCGGAACTTGCGGATACGGATACGGATACAGTAAAGTGTTCTGTGTTCTGCCTGTTCAGGAGCTTAGCTTAGAAAGCAAACATCATCATCATCATTAATAGATTCATTCCCGTGCTGATTTGATCTAGGCTTTCTACGGATACAGTTAAGCGAGTACAGAGGCACGTCGGCATGTTCGGCAAGGGGTTCGACGTTACAACGCAAACATGTGTGAATTGTGTGAGTGGCACCACACCAGAAACTCATCGAC
The DNA here is from genome assembly GCA_033297225.1 of Diplogelasinospora grovesii. NCBI lineage: Eukaryota > Fungi > Ascomycota > Sordariomycetes > Sordariales > Diplogelasinosporaceae > Diplogelasinospora > Diplogelasinospora grovesii. Next base: position 713,288 of record MU853752.1, read on the forward strand.
CGATACGATAACGTAAGGAAAACAAATTTCGCATTGTCGGCGTTGTACAAGTATTTACATCACCCAAAAACTACTACTACCTAGCCCCCCTAAACTCTCTCTCTGAACCAGTTTATATATGGCCCGCTCTCCTCCTCCCCTTCCCCATCCCCCATGTCTTCTCTGTATTTGTCACTTTACACGATGGCGATGGCGAACCCCGGAATGCTGCTGCTGCTGCTGCTGCTGCATGTAGCTTGCAGTTCTATTGACAAAAGGAAAGCTAGCAATCGATTTAGTGGCCCCTGGGAGGAGATTGCACTTGGCCCTTGCCAGTGTAGCCCTCGGACGAGATACCGGTCAATGGGTCGGAGTTTTGGCTCTGTAGATAGATAGCCGTGGTTAGTGACGTTGTAAGATTGAGAGGAAATGACGGGGAAATGACGGGAAAATAAAAGGGGGAGGGGGGAACGCACCTTAAGGTACTCGTTCGATGCCTCCTGCCACTCCTTGTTCATGGTGTGCGGTGCGGGCTTGGCGAACATCCTCATGGTAGCGAAGATCGCGAGGCTGACACCGACGCCAATGGCAGTGTAGAGGAAAACCCTGGTACTCTCACCCGGGGGGTCCATAGCGCGGGGGCCGTGAGGGCCGAAGGCAATCCAGTAGGCTGTATGAGACGAATGAAGTCAGCTATAGAACGACCAAGAAAGTTGATGTGCTAAAAGTCTCGATCCCGCGACCCGGCTCTTCCCAACCCCGTGTCCATCAATTGAGGACCACGACACGATCAGAAACAGTCTGGTTCCCTTCGTGAAGTGATGCTGGAGCTTGGACAACATGCGTGGGAGAGAAATTGAGCTCTGCTGGCGCCGAAGACGACCCTTCAAATCCCGAGATTCCCCCAAACTTACCGGCCTTCTTCTCCTGAAGCGTCAGGTCAGTCCAGCTCTCCTTCATCCGGTCCCGCAGAGCCATCCAGAGCTCGGCCTGCTCCTGCATCGGCAGGCCCTCCCATCTCTTCTCGATGTTGGCTAGTGTCGGGTTGGAGATGGCGTGCGTCGAGGCCGCGCGGGCGACGATCGAGGAAGAGGGCCGGGCGGCGCGCACGACGGCGCTCCGCAGCGCGGTAGTTGTTGTCGGGGTGCACAACATTGTGTGTGAGAGGAGATCGATCGATGCTCGTTCCAAAGCTCGTCGGTTTAGAGTGGAGATGGGGCCCAATTAAGTGGTGGACGGCCTGCTGAACTCGTTCGTCGAAGGATGTTTGTGTTAGGTGTGAAGTCATGCACGACGAGCTTTTTTTTGGGCGAATGGCCTCAGGTTCGGAAGTGGTCTGATGCCGATGCGTTTATGGGGCCCTCCCCGTTTATTCCCGCGGCATTGGCCGCCGTTTGATTGGAGGATTCGGGTCCCACTAGAGGAGAGGAAGCTCAAACGGAAGATGCAGCAAAAACGGTACGCGGGCGCACGGAATTAGTTGGCAGCTGGCGGACAGCTCTAGCTTGTGCATGAGTGTACAGAAAATTGGAGCGCTTCTCCGAACTCTTCATCCTCTTGCGTGTGGATGTGCAATACTACATGATCGATCAACACAATAACTTAATAATAATAATGTTCTATCTGCCATAGACTCAATCCCGCGTGACAGCGGGCACTCCGAGACAATTTTCTCCTATAAACATTATCTTACAGAACAGATGATTGGCATCCCTATTTCGAGGAGGGCCGCTTAGGCTTTCGAAGCGGCATCTGAAGCTTTTGAGGGTGCTGCGGGTTTCTCGGCGCTCACGGCGCCATCAGGCTTCCCAGCCGACGCTGGTTCTGGTTGTTGTGTTTCTGACTTCTGAGTGGGAGCAGCTTGACTACTTTGATGTGAGCTTTAGAATGGGCAACTACATTGAGAGGAACGCACCCGTGAATATGTGAGCCTTCCCTCCGTTGTTGTGCCTCCTGTAAGCTGGGGTTGAATGTGTAAAATCCTGCTCGAGTTGTTAGACCAGTCCATTTCGCACACGCCAGAACTCGGACACATCAGACCATTCAGTATACCAAGGCCTACTACGACGCCAATCGTCAAATACTTGCGCGCACTCATCTTGAACTACCTCTTCGAAGTCGATGTCCTCAGTTCAGCATGAAGCGGAAACTATTGACTCGCAGACTGTTGAGAGCTTTGGCTTTCTTGTTCATATCGGTACCAGTGTGAAGATGACATTGAGGTACTGTATGTATGTGTGTACAAGTCTCCCGCGGAACACTGGCCAATTGGCACGAAGCACCACGTCTGCCCCACCATAGCCCAGGCGCGTCAACCAGCCCATTTACGCGTCCAAAGAATTTAACATGTCATTGCTGATAACCAGCCGCTATTTCAGAATTGGTGCAAACTGGCCTAACGATGCAATGACCTTCCGGATATGAGTACTCGACGACATGAAGGACTGGAGGAAATTGGGAGAAGTTCCAGACTCGGACGATGAGAGCATCGACAGCCCCGACCTGCAACAAGATCAGACCTCCGATAATGCACTTGAACGACCATTGGAGGCGGCCGAGCCCCTCCAAGGCTCCAACACTGGAGAGGTCGACGTCTGGAGTCTACCCAGCTCCTCACCAGAGGAACCTTTTCAACATACTCACCGGCGAACGCTGAGTAAACAAGTTCCGCGGCAACGTTCATTGCCAGACAAGGACAGCCATAATGATGATCCCACGAATCTTAACAATGAGATTGGCGAAACAGCGACTCTCTCGTATCCTAGGCCGGCTACACCGACTACCAATGAACCTGCGTTCCCAGAGGACGAAATATCGAGGAGTTATGTTCGAATTTCCACTCCACTTTCGGATTCCTCCCCATTGAGCTCGTTACCAAGCTCTCCAGAGCCACCAGGACCCGAAGACAGACTGCAGACTAGCCAACGTCTCTCCGAAAGGCGTGACTCGTCTATCGACGATGTCGATGAGCTAGCAAGACAGACGGCTGTGCGATTGGAACGCTCATTACGACCGCGGAAGCCCATCCAACAGCACCCATACCTCCTCGAGAGTGTCCACTATGCGAAGGTTATGAAGTCCCACGGAGTGAGGCCTATAAAAGTTGTGGTAGAACCTCAGTCGCCCAGGAAAAGAATGGAAGAGGACTCGCAAGAGGGAGAATTTCAGGCAGAAGAGAGCCAGGAGGTCAGCCAGGGATTGGGTCGCGAGGGTCCGACACAAAGCACGGAAGAAAGCGAGCCGATTCTGTTCGACGACGAGACCGATGACCGAGACCCATTGGCCCTTTCGCCTTCACTAGGCAGGACATCTTCTCCAGCCCGCCTTCCACGGACCAGCAGTCAGCCGTCCACTCGAGATCAGACGGACGCCACAAGCGTCTCGGGCGACGAGGAGTTTCCGGCCCTGGACAATCTCTTGGCGGCATCCAAGAAATCGCGTTTGTATAGCCGGAAGCGGCGGCGCTTCTTCAAAGCATCAACGCAAAGTAAAAGACAGAAGAGTTCACTTGGGACCACACCAGGATCTCCCTTAGGATCTTCCCCTCAGCGGCGCTTTATACCCCCTCCGGACTGGGACGCATCTACGCCCCCTGTAACATCGCATGCGGGTTTCGACCTGTCACAAGATTTGGGGAATACCCCCCTCTCTCCGGTTCAACGGTATTCAGAGACAACCCCTTCTGCATCCTCCGCGAGGTTCCCGTCGCCTATTCCTTTACCCTTCGACCGAGGAGCTCCCGATCGTCCTGTCTTGGTCGATGATGATGATAATCATAGCGACCAGGGCGACTCAGATTCGGCCTCTTCTACACACAGTTCGGATAGCGGGTCCGACGTAGTCCGTCGGAATGTCCGGAGGATTCGGGGCGTGCTCCCAGCGTCATGGCTAAGACTGGACCAGCAAAACGGCCAGCAAAAAGCAAAAGACATTGTTCAGAATACCAGAAAAACCAGCCCTGAACCATCATCAGACCAAGTGGCTCCCAGACGTGGCGTGGCTTTACCAAAGCAAGGCACTCCCAAGCCAGCTGCCGCGTCTCTTCTGCTCTTTGACGAGTCTGACGAGTCTATCGAGTCTGACGATGGCTTGGTCCCATTGCGAAACGGGACAGGCAATCACTCAAGAGACCCACCAGAAGTCGTGGTGCTAGATGAAGATGATGATGCATCGGTTGTCGAGGAAGACTCCATCGATCGCATGCTCCCTGGAAGAAGGAAGAGGACTGGTCTCTTCACCACACAGCAAGGAAGGAAAAGGCGGAAACTGGACACCAGTATACAACCGAAAATCACGCAAGTTCTTAGTCGATCAAAAAGTGCATCTGCTGCAACACCTCCAACAAGGGACTCAACGGCCAAACCTCAACGCAAGCAAACGCATGGCAATTCGAAGAGACGGCCCGCAAAGAGGATGGCTCCGCCCCCTCGCCTAAGCATCTTGGATGTTATGGAACCTAAAGCCCCTGACTTCATCAAGATCGCAGCCCGTGCTGTCAAGAGGAAGCCAAACCTGGGGAAGACCAGTCCCTCCAAGAAGAGCATCAGACTAGCAACCCGGAGAGATAACATCGATGCGCTCTCAGCGCTCCAAGATTGGAAATCTGGCAAGACCCGGCCAAAAGTCTCCGTCCCATCATCAGCACGGTTAGAGGCGCCCAAACACAGGCATGCTCTTGAGGAGATACACACGAATCTGACAGCGCAGTCTTTACACAGACAACCCTCTTCATGGTCTCGCAAGATTGTTAGACAGAGCAGGCTGGATGGATTCGTCACCGTCACCGACGAGAACACGAAAAGGCCTGTGAAAAGAACTCAAAGCGCAGCATTACCGCAGCGAAAGACTCTGCAAAGTCGGAACAATGGTATGCGGCCTGCACAGTTGGAGACGGTCGAGGAGGAGTCCACCCGTAGAGGTTTCACCGCCAGGAAGCGCGCCCTGGATTCGTTATACAGAAAAAGCGGCAGAGTTCTTGGTACAGCAGCTAGTCTTCACTCAGCTAGCCTCCGCTCAGTTGACCAGTCTGTTTTCGACGTCGACCCCCAAGTTCTTGGGACAGATGACGATCAACGACCGGGCAAGGATACGGACATCGAAGTCCCGCCGATTACGAGGAAAGAAGCCAAAGCGAACGCTAAGTCGCGATTTCGAAAGAGGCGTCTTCCTCAGTATATCGACCTGGAAACACCTCAGTACACTCGCGCGGACGATCCCTTGCCATTTCAGGTCACCGTTGCTCAGGAGGCGGAAGAGCCTGATCAGCGCGAGAAACTGAGGGGACTGGGGCCGTATGGGACTCATTATACCCATCATTTTGAAATCTTTCCTCTTGACCAAGGCGTATTCTTTCACGAGAGTACGCTTATTGGGCGTGGCTATGTCAAAAAAGCGCTCGAAGCCGGAAACCTGGAAAAGTTCCGCCGTGCGAAGCCGACTGTCGACTTCGTCCTTGACGGGCAAGCCTTGGAATGGGGTAATTGGGATGATAGAACATCGTCCGAGTTTGGCATTCTGGCCGATTGGGTTGCTGAGCAATTGGCGTCTGAGACGGGTCAGTCTTGCGATGCCACAACTGGCAGGATCACTGATGCCGCCAACTTTGTCCTCGACTACGTCTTTGACTCTCTCAGCTTTGGAGGTGAGCTTGGTGAGAAGAATTTCATCGTAAGGGCCTTGGAGGTTTTCTCGGGTTTCTTTAGTCGGTCGGAATCATCAGACTGGTCAAAGGCGCCCGATGGAGTTAAGAAGGCACAACTAGAGGTTTCTGTTCGCTTTTGTCTGGCAGTACTGGCAATCTTCAAGCTAAGCCAGGCAGCGTCCGGAGATGACCCTACACAAAGCCTAAAGGTCGAAAACCTTGTGCGGAAAGCAGCTTCGGTGGCGATAAGGAGTCTGCTGGGCTTCGATCTTGAGGAGCTGCGGGTGCTATACGGCGACCTGCAGCGGCTGTCCGTCCGACAACGAGGCATCCGATCGGACCAGATGCTCGCAAACGGCTGGGCTGTGGTGATGAGGGTTCTGGAGAATGCAAGCATTCCGAGGGCTTCGTTCTGGGATATCACGCATTCGGTCATGCTTCGGCCCGATGTCGTGTCGGGCACTGATGCCCAGAGTTTTGAAAGCCTATGGCAAGACATGTTCACGCTATTGCCCCTTTGCGAGATTGACGACGCCGGGGTCTTGATTCCGGGTCTGCGCAAGACGGCGCCTGTGGAGGGATGGGCACTGCCGCAGCAGCTCTTGAAGCGCGTCTTCCAACTGTACAAGGCGAATCCCCGACAGCCGCCCAGCTTCAACGAGTACTGTCGAGCTCTGGTTGCCCGCTGCCACTTTCTCATCCAGCAGTGGGGATGGTGGCGGAAGTGCACTGGTATCATCGGCATCATCTTTGATTTCTTCGGCTCGCAGAACCTCGCACATCTCAGGAACGAAGAGGTGTACCGCTCGCCTCAATTCCTTGAAGAACTGGATCGCAACCCCTCCCTCTCCATCCAGCCAGAAGATCGCTGCTTTCACATCTTCATCAAGGTCCTGGCCCTGGCTATCCAGCGCCTCAGACAGCTTGGACGGGTGAACGACATCAGAAACTTGGTGGCGAGGACGCTTCCCAACCACGACCGGCAATATCTCAAAGAGGACATGATCCACCAGCACGATCTCGCCGCGCTGCGAAACCACCACGATCTGCTGTGTACTCTGTTCTGGGCGGCTCCGCCTGACCAGCGGCCGGCGGTGCATCTGATCGAGAAGCTGGTGGTCCCCGGCAGCGCGCACAAGGAGGCGTGTCTGATCAACATCCGAGCCTGGAACCAGCTTGCGCGGTTTGTCATCTCTTCTGGGGAGGGCAGCAGTGCGGCGGCGTTCAAACCGTTCATCCTGTGGCGCAACAACACCTTCAACCAGGTGCTGGACCAGTATCTGTCAGCGGCAGCGGACATCGAGAGTCAGTTCCGAGCACTGTCAAGGGACGGCATGCCGGGCATCAGCGAGGGGTTGAGGGACGAGATGATTGCCAAGAACAAGGCCACAGCCATGGACGTGCTGCATTTCTCCGCCAAGGCCTCGCTGGATGTCCTAAAGAGGGCTCCTACTCTGGGGGCGACGGTCCTCGCGCTGAACCTCGGCCAGCTGCAAAAGATCTTTAGCACTCTTGATTTCGGGAGTGCCGGCTTTGACTGGGCCTTGTTGCGGGTGGCTCTCGACACCCTGGAACATTATTTGGGCGTGGTCGAGAAGGCCTCCGAGGAGCAGTACTCGTACTCGAGTAACACGGACGATGATGCCATTGATCCCGGGCAGATCGAGGAGGCGGTTCTCTTGCTGCATGAGCAGATGGCCAAGGACTTTTTCTGGATGGGCCGGTTGATACTGGCCCTGCCATTGAATAGCAAGCCGAATTTAAGGGTAGCGCAGGCGCAGTGTGTGGAGGTGACGGTGACCCTAGCGGCGCGGATCGCGTCCCGGTTCGTGAGGGACAGGCTCGCGCAGCTGTCTGCGTTTTTCGGGGCAGGGCGATACGGCCTCTTTTCGAGTCTGCCCAAGAACATGACCCCGGAGTCTACTGCAGAGAGACGATACCTACCGCTGTTCCTGTCGGTCCTGATTAGAAACCATGTCTTTGATTTCAAGGATCTTGGGGTCAATAGCATCTTTGCGCTGTGGATGCTGTGCATCGTCAAGCCGGAACGGTGTTTGGGATATGAGAACCGGCTGGCAGAGACTCTGAAGTATAATAACCTACCCTTCCTTGCGTGGGCCGCGGTACCTGCCAATGCCAATGCCGATGAGGATGGGAAAGAAGCAGCACCAGGGTATAACACGAACAGGGACTACTTTGCGGCCGGGATGCACTACATGCGCAGATCGATCCGCGAAGCGGGGGCCCAAGCTGCAAGGCAGTTGCGGGATGAACACTCCAAGATTTTACAACTGGCCATGCTCAAGATGAAGGAGGACCTCGCTTTGCTTAGGAATGAGGGGATGGGAGGTGGAAGAGAGCATACGGCGTACATGGAGTTTGTGCGAGAGGTGATCAGCCTGATCAAGTGTTATGGCGTGGGCATTTGTGTGGTAGACCCGTTCTTCATGCAGCCGACGGTGGACTACGCCCCGTCGGTGCAGGACCCCCAGATGCATACCGCTGGGATTGTGGCGTACGGGGTTAGGCTGAGCGAGAGAGATGGCACGGCTGTGCCACAGCTGTTTCATTACTTGTACAACAACTTCAAGATCGCGCTGGGGAACGACAGACTAAAACAGGAGCGGAAAATACTAGCGGAGGCGGTGGACAACAGTGTTGAGGTGAGGGGGTTTATACTGAGGTACATGCTACCGGCGATCTTGCAAGCGTGTCTGGAGAGTCAAGGCGCGTGCTGGTTGCTGCTGGATGTGTACACGGGAAGTTTGAGGAGATCACTGACAAGACCCTGCGTGCCGGAGGAGATTATGGAGACGGCTGATGACGTGGAGGTTGTTGCTGATCTTTTGGGGACCATTGTCTTGTGGTTGAACAAGGTGAAGGAGGGGTCGGATAAGCGGGAGATGTTCCTACGGGAGGTTTTGGTGGTTAGGTTGGCACTAGGGGTGGTGAACATGCTCCAGCCGGGTTTAAGAACGTACCTGTTCGGGTTGGGAAAGAGCGTCGACAGTGGGTTAGAAGAGCCACTTGGTTTGTTGGGTGGGTTTATTTACGAGGTAAAACGTTATCTGGAGGGGTTGTTGGAGTTGGAGGAGCCCCCGGTTTTCGAGACAGATGATGACGACTTGGCGGTGGAAGCAAGTTGGACGGTGAACATGGCTGTCACGGCGCTGCTGACCCCCCTCCGTCTGGAGGTAGAGACGGCGCAACATCTCCAGCGTTGGACAAACAACCCCAGGGTTAAAGAGTTTGCAAAGACGATAACAGCGGATGTCAAGAAGAACTGGGTGGTGGATGCGGATGGGGCTTCTGTGACGGTGCAGATGGCGGGGGGGAGGACGGTTGGGGGTGGGACACAGCAGCAGGCATCGGCATCCCAGACGAGAAGGATGAGGAAAAATAAAACCATGGCGGAGATGCTCGGGGAGATATATATGGAGGTTCGCCACTGGGAGCTGGGCATTGTAAAGAGGAAGAGGAGGGAGGAGGATAACAGGAAGAATCCTGGGAATCTTGGAATAAGCGGTCGGGGTGGGAAAGAAGGCAAAGAAGGGTCAGTGGAGGAAGAGGAGCTTATATTCTAGATTGCCTAGATACGTGTGTCTTGGGCAACATGTTTATGAAACTGATGAATTTATTACATTCCCCGCCGTAGGCGGCTGCTGACGATATGAGGTTTCCAGGGGTTTCATTTACTCCCGTGTCAAGCAAGTATGTAATGGATTTTCGAGGCTCTTGTTGAGGGGTTGTTGACATAAAGACACGTGCAACATAGATGGGATTGGATCAGATACAAGTAAATCGAATCGGACATGGTTCATGGTCTACGCTAGGTACTCTACGGGCCCTCTACTATGCTCGGCTGGGAATGATGTCGCTGTCTACTCTGTGCTTGTTTTGAGAGGAAGCTGGAGGTTACGAGGGGTTCAACACTGTCAAAGGCAATAGAGAAAACTGCACGGGGGCGAGTATACGTAACGCGGAACAGCTAGGAGACTGATCATCATTAATGTGTAGTTAAGGTAGATACGAGACAGGCGCGATTGAGAGTCTTTGGAAGCGGATGGCCCGCGATCTCTAATTGCGATACAAAGAATCTGAAAAGGGCTTCTGCTGATACTTAAATTCAACAACCGAGCAATCCGACACGTATCTGATATTTCCCTTTCAAATTGCTCCTTCCCAGAAGTTCCGGCCGTTACCACACGTGCACCGTACGAGGCATATAGGTCAGTGGACCCAACGGGAGAGGCTTCATCCGGACCGTTAAGCTTTCTCCAGAAATAACGTTAAGGCCCGTCACCATTGAGCCCTCAGCATCCACGATTGCCGCGCCTGGCCCAATGAAAGTGAAGATTCAATGCTAAAGATGTCTTAAAGTCAATTGACCACTTTGCATCAATGCCATCCTGATTGGGTCATGCAGCTTACAGCGAAGAATCGAAACAATCCAATTGCTTGCAAGGGGGCGAACGCTGTACTAACCCGGCTCTTGGGCCCAGACTGGGGATTGTGAGACCCACTTCACTACGTAACTCTTGTGTGGCACATTACCGGCTGTGACTTCCTTTCAGACAGCCGTCCATCCGACGGCTTGGCCAGCTGAGGCGCATGGCACGGCAACAACCGGGCGCTGGTTGGTGCATGCGGCAGACAATTCTGCGTGAGAATTTGCCGTCATCATCCTCGTGGTCTGTTACATATTTCCAGACTCTTTTGGAGGACACAAATGTCCTCAACCTCAACTTTTCGTCCGGAGACGACACACCTTTCCCCACAGACCTAGGACTTACTCCGCCACTCATTTTTTTTCTCTCACTCTTGATTGTACCATAAACCACTCGGGTCCTTTTTCTGAGTGGCACATTCTACCTTTGCCCCCTATCTTAATACCGAATTAGAAGATGCTGCGCAGCTCTATCCGTGTGCTGCAAAGCGCAGCCGCATCGTCAAGATGCATCTCCACAGCATCAATGACGGGGAGGACGAGCTGGAAGCTCGCAGCTAGCCGCCGCCCATTGGCCCTCTCGGCCCAGAGGCGATTCGAGAGCGCGACGTCGAACCCACCCGATCCGAACGACAGCTTCCTCTCGGGCAATGCGGCCAACTATATCGACGAGATGTACATGCAGTGGAAGGAGGACCCCAACAGCGTGCACGTCTCGTGGCAGGTCTACTTCAAGAACATGGAGAGCGGCAACATGCCCGTGTCGCAGGCCTTCACTCCTCCGCCTTCCCTGGTGCCCGGCGCTGCGGCCGTGGTGCCCGGGCTGGCTGCGGGCGCTGGAGTAGGCATCGGCGAGGGCAGCGACGTGACCAACCATCTCAAGGTCCAGCTGCTGGTGCGCGCATACCAGGCACGGGGCCACCACCGCGCCAACATCGACCCGCTCGGCATCCGGAATGAGTCAAAAGGCTTCGGTAACATCAGGCCCAAGGAGTTGGAGCTCGACTACTACCAGTTCACCGAGAAGGACCTGGACACGGAATACACTCTGGGCCCCGGCATCCTGCCGCGCTTCAAGCGGGAGGGCCGGGAGAAAATGACGCTCCGCGAGATTGTCGCCGCCTGCGAGAAGATCTACTGCGGCTCGTACGGCGTTGAGTTCATCCACATCCCCGACAGGGAAAAGTGCGATTGGCTCCGTGAGCGTATCGAGGTGCCCCAGCCCTTCAAGTACTCCATCGACGAGAAGCGTAGGATTCTTGACCGTCTGATCTGGAGTTCCAGCTTCGAGTCTTTCCTGTCAACCAAGTACCCCAACGACAAGCGATTCGGTCTCGAGGGTTGCGAAACGCTGGTGCCCGGTATGAAGGCCCTCATTGACCGCAGCGTCGACTACGGCGTGAAGGACATCGTCATTGGTATGCCGCATCGTGGCCGTCTCAACGTGTTGAGCAACGTCGTCCGCAAGCCCAACGAGTCCATCTTCAGCGAGTTCGCCGGTACCGCCGGTGCTGAGGACGAGGGTTCGGGTGACGTCAAGTACCATCTGGGCATGAACTTCGAGCGCCCTACCCCCTCTGGAAAGCGCGTGCAGCTCTCCCTGGTTGCCAACCCGTCCCATCTCGAGGCCGAGGACCCTGTTGTCCTTGGCAAGGTCCGCGCCATTCAGCACCACAACAACGACGAGCAGACCCACCGCAGCGCCATGGCCGTCCTGCTCCACGGTGACGCTGCCTTTGCTGCCCAGGGTGTCGTCTACGAATGTCTCGGTTTCCACTCTCTCCCTGCTTTCTCGACTGGCGGCACCGTCCATCTCGTTGTGAATAACCAGATTGGCTTCACCACTGATCCTCGCTTTGCCCGATCGACCCCCTACTGTACCGACATTGCCAAGGCCATCGATGCTCCCGTCTTCCACGTCAATGCTGATGACGTCGAGGCTGTCAACTTTGTCTGCCAGCTCGCTTCTGACTGGCGCGCCGAGTTCAAGCAGGACGTTATTATCGACTTGGTTTGCTACCGGAAGCACGGCCACAACGAGACCGACCAGCCTTCATTCACCCAGCCGCTCATGTACAAGCGCATCCAGTCGCACGCCCCGCAGATCGACATCTACGTCAACCAGCTCCTCAAGGAGGGCACCTTCACCAAGGAGGACATCGAGGAGCACAAGCAGTGGGTGTGGGGCATGCTGGAGGAGAGCTTCGCCAAGTCCAAGGACTACCAGCCGACCTCCAAGGAGTGGACGACCAGCGCCTGGAACGGCTTCAAGTCGCCCAAGGAGCTCGCAACCGAGGTGTTGCCGCACAACCCTACCGGCGTGGACAGGAGAACACTGGAGCACATCGGTACGGTCATCGGTTCTACTCCCGAGGGCTTCCACCCCCACCGCAACCTGAAGCGTATTCTCACCAACCGCACCAAGTCGGTCATCGAGGGTAAGAACATTGACTGGTCGACCGCCGAGGCCTTGGCTTTCGGGACGCTGGTGATCGAGGGACACCACGTCCGTGTTTCCGGTCAGGATGTCGAGCGTGGTACCTTCTCTCAGCGCCACGCTGTCTTCCACGACCAGGAGAACGAGGACACGTACACTCCTCTGCAGCACGTCAGCAAGGACCAGGCCAAGTTCGTCATCTCCAACTCGTCGCTCAGCGAGTTCGGTGCGCTTGGCTTCGAGTACGGCTACTCGCTGACCGACCCCAACGATTTCGTCATGTGGGAGGCCCAGTTCGGTGACTTCGCCAACAACGCGCAGTGCATCATTGACCAGTTCATCGCCTCTGGTGAGGCCAAGTGGATGCAGCGCACCGGTCTGGTCATGTCTCTGCCTCACGGATACGACGGCCAGGGTCCCGAACACTCTTCGGGTCGTCTCGAGCGTTTCCTCCAGCTCTGCAACGAGGATCCTCGTGTCTTCCCCTCGCCTGAGAAGCTCGACCGTCAGCACCAGGATTGCAACATGCAGATTGCCTACATGACGACGCCCGCCAACCTGTTCCACGTTCTCCGCCGCCAGATGAACCGCCAGTTCCGGAAACGTGAGTGTCTCCCACCTTCAATCCCCGATGTTTAGATACTAACATGCTTGATAGCGCTCATCATCTTCTTCTCCAAGTCTCTCCTGCGTCACCCTCTTGCTCGCTCGGACATTGAGGACTTTGTCGGTGACTCTCAGTTCCGCTGGATCATCCCTGACCCGGCTCACGAGTCTGGCGCCATCAAGTCTCCCGAGGAGATTGACCGTGTGATCATCTGCACCGGTCAGGTGTACGCGGCGCTGCACAAGCACCGTGCCGAAAACAAGATTGACAACGTCGCCTTCACCCGTATCGAGCAGCTCCACCCCTTCCCGTGGGAGCAGCTGCGCGAGAACCTCGACATGTACCCGAACGCCAAGACGATCGTCTGGGCGCAGGAGGAGCCTCTGAACGCCGGTGGTTGGAGCTACACGCAACCCCGTATCGAGACGCTGCTCAACAAGACAAAACACCACGACCGCAAGCACGTCATGTACGCCGGCCGTCCGCCGTCCGCCTCGGTCGCCACGGGTATCAAGGCTATGCACTACAAGGAGGAGCAGGATCTCTTGGAGATGGCTTTTTCTGTCAAGCAGGATAAGCTGAAGGGGGAGTAAGTGTGCTGTAGAGGCCTCTCTTGTTGTATACCATCAGTTTGAGACGGGGAGTTGTTAGTGTAACTGGCTAAAGCGGGTTGAAATCATCGTGTCAATGAGATAGACATGGTGTGTTGTTGGAATTAAGCTGTATAATGAATTTACTTTGTTTATTTTCTGTACCTTTGCAACGCAATGATGAAGTGCTGTATGAATCATGTTGCAACGTTTCGTCAGAGTACCTGTAGTTAGGTATGACAATGGACACTTTAAGTTTAAATGCTGTCCATCAGCAGGTGTCGTGTTTAAATCTCAGTTTGTTGGGAATTTGGTCAATAGTGTCAGATCAGGTTGAAGATCAGGCCACCCCTTTGGACTCGCTACCCTGTACATACAGTACACACGATAAACCGCATCACCGAATTGCAATCGCTTCTGGGAGGCCCAGCTAAGCTATCTTCGGGTTACCAAGCTGGAGACCTCTAATAATACGTATCTTTATCCGTATATCAATGCTGTTAAAGCAGTTCACCTACATCCGTTGTTATGTGGAGCAGGAGCTCCGTCGGATGCACGCCTGGGTGTTAGTCGACGGCCACCCCGCATTTGACAGGCCGATCCCCTGCGGCCGTGGTGCAGCTGTCGCATCTGACCAACCACCGCAGTGCGGGCGTCTCGTCCACAACATCACAGCTGTTCGTAACTGGTCTGACTGTGGCGTCACACACGGTTCTTTGCCTACTTGCCTGAAGCTATACCCGCAGTTTATGATATAAAATTAGGGACGGAATACTCACCTCCACTTCACCATTGCGGGACACAAGCGTTATCCGAGTTTAGTCCACAGGCTATTGCACCGAGCATGACTCCGGCCCGAACATGACAATGTCGGTCCTCGCGAGACCACGTGCCCCAACACTCTTACCCAGGCAGCGGTTCCCACGAGTACGGCAGGCGGCCTTCTCGACATGGACACTTCGGGCCATTGGGCCACGGCGATCACAGCACTTCGATTCGGGGTTTTCGAGCAGCTATGATCCGTCTCAAGACTCCGGGCGAGGTCCGATCTTCGCTAAGAACACCTTCGGCGTCCCGCAGTTCTACCCTCGGGATCTGAAGAAGCGCGTTGACGACTACGTCGTGGGCCAGGACCGCGCGAAAAAGACGATATGCTCGGTCATCTTCAACCATTACCAAGGGCTGCGGCGCCGGCAGCAGCACGAGGTGCAAGACCAGCGCTTCCGGGAGAAGCTTCAACGACAGAAATACGCCCAAGACAGAGACATCCACGAGAGAGCAGGCTACAGCAGTAGCAATATACACCCAGTTGAAGGTGCGAGGCAGATGTTTGACCGCCCCATCTATAGCCCAAAGTCGCGACGTCAAGCTGATCGTTATCTCGAAGACGAATTTCCCGGCCACAACGAATCTGCCCGAGGCTTGCATCAGGCCCCCGAGAACTCGTATACTGAGCCTTCCGACGACTTCTACATCCACGAAGACAGCAACGTTCCTCAGCATGTGAAGATAGACAAGAGCAACATCCTGTTGCTTGGCCCGACAGGAGTAGGGAAGACATATATACTAGAGTGCGTTTGCCGCAGCCCACCCACTGAATATTACCACCCACTGAATATTACCATCTATGCTAACTACCTTGCTCGCAGAACCCTAAGCAAGAAGCTCAACGTACCGTTCACGATAAGCGACTGCAACTCCTTCACACAAGCTGGTTATATAGGCCAAGACGTTGAGGCGTGTATCGAGCGCCTGCTGATTGAAGCCAACTACGACATAAAGGCCACAGAACACGGCATTGTCGTGTTGGACGAGTTTGACAAGATCGCAAAGAGAGAGACTGTCAATGGGAGGGATGTTGGCGGTGAAGGAGTCCAGCAAGCTCTCCTCAAGCTCGTGGAGGGTACCAAAGTCACCATCAACGTCAAGGACCACCGCTCGTCGCGTCCCACAAATCCGTCGTCGGCCAACCTTAACTACGGGTCCTCAAGTCCGCCACAGACTCCGCCGCCGTCAGGAAAGGTCGAACAATACACCATCGACACGACCAATATCCTCTTCGTCTTTTGTGGTGCCTTTGTAGGACTAGACAAGACGGTCCTCAGGCGGGTGGCTAAGCCATCCATTGGCTTTGGCTCCGAGATCCGCAGCGGGAGGAACTCGCTACAGTCGGGAGGCAAAGACATATTACCGCCAGAGGTGTATAGCCATCTTCCGCACCAGCCATCTACATTGAGCGGCGGGTTTACACCGCTAGACCTCACAACACCAGCCGACCTACAAGCCTACGGCTTCATCCCTGAGCTCATCGGGCGGATGCACAACATCTGCGCCCTCACGCCCCTGTCGCTGGACGAGCTGCACCGGATCCTGACGGAGCCGCGAAACAGCCTCGTGGCGCAGTACACGGCGCTCTTTGAGACGTATCCTAGCAGGTTATTCTTCACCCGCCGTGCGCTCTACGCCATCGCCGAGCGGGCGGCCAAGAACGAGACGGGAGCGAGAGGCCTGAAGATGGAGATGGAGCGTGTCCTGGCGGAGCCCATGTTTGACGCCCCGACGCCGTACGTGCTCATCACGGAGGGCTGTGTACATGGCACGGAGAAGGCGAGCTACTGGGGTAAAGACGGCCGCATG
Organism: Diplogelasinospora grovesii; assembly: GCA_033297225.1. Lineage (NCBI taxonomy): Eukaryota > Fungi > Ascomycota > Sordariomycetes > Sordariales > Diplogelasinosporaceae > Diplogelasinospora > Diplogelasinospora grovesii. Next base: position 729,626 of record MU853752.1, read on the forward strand.
GAGCTCGAGCGGCGCATGCGGGACGAGGATGAGAAGGATGTGCCATCATCGGCAGCAGAGCCTGATGCCACGTTTGAGCAGTTCCGCGAGGCGGGGCAGAGCGGTGCTTAAGAAATTGCCACACAACGGAGGAATGAATCTAGGTATTACTTTTGTGGTTTACAGGCAGGCGTCTTGGATAGGCATGGGACATTGGGAACATGAAATGGACATGAAATTGGTTTGGTTATGGAGCTCGGTGTTCTTCACATACACAGTAGGTAGTGTAGTACATTTACTGAGCTAAGCAGTATTTTTTTTCCGAGTACATAGCTGAGGTACTTACTTTAAGATTGATAGAGGACTTTTGAATACAGGTACCTTTAGAAAGTAAAGGTAGTGTGAATATTGAAAGGTGTTTAGTGACACTACCCCTGAAACACGTTGTCCCACAGCTGTCATTGCATCATATGGTAGATGTAGTGGGGTCGGGTCGCGGTATCGGAGTGGATGGACGGTACAACCACCATAAAAAACGAATGGAAATATGAACGTGGGGCAAAATTCGCTGCCAGCGCCTGCCCCCTTCTTGTTACAGTAACAGCTTTAGTATATATATATATATGTGCAGTTTGAAACTTACGATTGGCGAAACCTACCTAGCCATAATTACTCGACGCCGCCACGCTGAAGCTTGTATGGAGCAAAAACGCAGCTTGAACGAACAAAGAACCCCCACCTTCTTCTAGCACCTGGGCGAACCTCCGAGCCACTTTTTTCGTTAACGATGGCACCACCACCCTCCTCAGTCGTCGAGCAGCTGCAACTGGAACCTCTGCCAGAGTTCACGCCAGACCTGTACACCCGCGCGTGGTCGAGCGTGCCGCACCCGACCTTACCTCTGATCGCGACGTCGCACGCGACCGCCGTGACGGTCTTTTCGCTGACGACCTTTACGAAGCATTCGTCTGTCAGCGGCGGCCACGAGCGGTCCGTCCGCTCGGCCACGTGGAAGCCGGCCCTGCCTGCTGCCGCCGGCCAGCAGCTGTGTCTGGTGACTGCTTCGTTTGATGGGAAGGCGGGGTTATGGCGGTACAAGGAGGAGCCGTCAGAGCATCTCGCTACCGAAATCACCACCTCATCTGATGAGGATGGGGAGGAGTGGGAATTCACCGTGGCGCTGGAGGGGCACGAGAACGAAGTGAAATGCGCCAGCTTCAGCCCGTCTGGCAATTTCCTGGCCACTTGCAGCAGGGACAAGTCGGTGTGGATCTGGGAAGATGTCGGCGCTTCTGAGGGGGACGACGACTGGGAGACTACGGCGATTCTTAACGAGCATGATGGAGACGTGAAAGCTGTCGCGTGGTGTCCGGACACTCCGGGGAGGAATAGTAATAGCAGGGGGAGGTACAGTGCGGACGTGCTGGCTAGCGCATCTTACGACAACACGGTGAGGATATGGCGGGAGGATGTGGATGGGGAGTGGGTGTGTGTTGCGGTGCTGGAAGGGCATGAGGGGACGGTTTGGGGGTTGGAGTGGGAGGATAATGATAAAAAGAGGGGGGGAGAACAACGGTTTCCGAGGTTGTTGACGTACAGCGCGGATGCGACGATACGGATATGGACACTGCAGGAGGAACAGGAGGAGCAGCAGGATGAGGGTATGAAAGGGGCTGTGGGGACGTTCGTACCAAACGTTATGAGACGGGGTCTGAAGGAGGATTGGATATGCACGAGTGTACTGCCCAAGATACACACGAGAGATATATACTCTGCCAGCTGGAGTAGACAGTCGGGGATGGTTGCGTCAACTGGGAGCGACGGGGTTGTTGTTGTGTATGGAGAAACGGAGGGGGATGGGTGGAAAGTGCTGGCCACCGTGGAATATGCTCACGGGCCTTACGAGATAAACCATGTTACTTGGTGCAAGAGGTTTGATAAGAAGGAGAGCACGGAGGGAGAGGAGGAGGAGGAGATGTTGGTTACTACGGGCGATGATGGTATCGTTAGGCCGTGGAAAATCAAGAGGATTTCGGGGACTACATAGCATGTATATGATCAAAACTAAATCAACTCTTTTACTACAAGTCGAACTCTACTCTAGTCTTTTATAGAAGAGATTTACTTATAAACATGTGGTTGACCGATTAATGTTTGCCTTTTGTGGTTTATCGTGGGCACAAGGTAGCGAGTCCAAAGGGGTGGTCTGAATCCGGTACTTATTGAACGTTCAAACATGCTGAAATCAGCTCGAGGGGATGTGTTACAGAATCGCCATCAACCTCTGGATTAAATCGTTGACATGAGTCCGGTTGATCAAAATATTGTTGGGGGAATTTTTTGTAATAACGTTACTGACACCGTATTTGCAACTCTGGCTTCGCTCGCCGCTGGATTCGTTCGCTGGATTCGCATACATAGTAATTGACTCGGGCGCTCTTTGGGACGCCGTCTGATAGACGGACACACGCCGGTCCTACGTTGACACGGCAACGTCTAACGGCGTGGCCGGCGCGTCCTTTCGAACCAACGGCCTAGAATCCCCCTGTTGCTAAATTTGCATCTCTGAAGAAAACTCCTGTCCCGAAACCACCCATTGAGTGGCTGCGTGAAGGAATTGCACTGCTTCCTGTGGCAAACCCCAGCGCTATGTGCGATTTAAATAAGCGTTGGCGCTGCCAACAGGCGGCGGGAACCGGGGTAAGTCGACAGGTACTTCCCTCCGCACCTGACAATAGCGGGCCAGCTAAGTACCCGTATCCCGTACGGCAGTAATTCTCGTTGAATTAGGCCAGGCCCGCCCATGATGTAATGCAGCATTTAGAGCTCTAGAGCTCTCTCAGCAGCCCAGATGCGATATGTGAAAATCGCGCCGAGATGCAAACATGAACTGACCCCGCATTGAACTTCTGAAGAGCCAATTGTTATATACACGAGCCTTCTCTGTCGAGCGAATTCTACATTCTCTGAAACCTGTTTCCATATTTTCCGTCCTTCCAAGATTTGGTCAAGCGAGCTTGTGCCCCGCCCACGATAAGCTCTCACATCAGGCCCAGTAGCATTGCGCCTTCTCATTTCCCTGGCTCCAAGTTCAGCATTCCAAAGAAGTCGCGTTACCTGGAGACCAAGAGCATTCTCTACTGCAGTACATATCTAGCTGTTGCATCCAACAGTCACAACTGTGCAGAAAATGGACGCTGTCGCCCAGAATTCGTCCAACACGCTGGCCCAATGGGGCAGTGTGGCCAGTGATGACATCCCCAGGGATGGCACTGGTGAGTTCACCGACAAAGCATCCATTCCTTCGTTAGGCGCGGAACTGACATGTACAACAGGTGTCGTGAAGCTTGATCCTTGGCTCTCGCCTTTCCAGGACTCACTGAAGCGACGTTACGCCAAGGCCCAGGAGTGGATCAGGAGGATCAACGACACAGAGGGTGGTCTGGAGAAGTTCAGCAGAGTAAGTCTGATCTCGTTGCGGTGTTCACGCCGGGAACTTATTGACTGGTGTTCAGGGTGCGGATATCTTTGGGCTGCATCAGAAAGAAGATGGCAGCATATACTACCGAGAGTGGGCCCCCAATGCCATCAAGGCTTCCCTCATCGGAGACTTCAGTAAGTCACCAGACACACGCTTGTAGAACGCTGCCCAGGTCTAACTCTATCCCTCAGACAACTGGAACAGGAAGTCGCATCCCATGAAGAAGAACGAGTTTGGCGTCTTTGAGATTACAGTTCCTCCCAAAGCCAATGGGCAACCAGCAATCGACCACAACTCCAAGATCAAGGCAAGTTGTTGCCTTGAAAGATGACGTGTATCTGGGGCGTCTCTAAACTTGCTACAGATTTCGCTTGAGCTGCCCACGGGAGAATGGGTCGACAGAATACCAGCTTGGATCAAGTATGTGACCCAGGATCTCTCGGTGTCACCCGCATACGAGGCAAGATTCTGGAACCCGCCTGCGAACGAGAGGTATACTTTCAAGCACCCTCGGCCGAAAAAGCCACAGAGCCTCCGCGTCTACGAGGCCCATGTCGGTATCTCCTCCCCGGAGCTGAGAGTCACCACATACAAGGAGTTCACAAAGAACATGCTCCCGCGCATCAGAGACCTAGGGTACAACGTCATTCAGCTTATGGCGATCATGGAGCACGCTTACTACGCCAGCTTTGGCTACCAGGTGAACAACTTTTTCGCCGCCAGCAGTCGGTATGGGCCTCCGGAGGACTTGAAGGAGCTGGTTGATACCGCTCACAGCATGGGTATTGTGGTGCTCCTTGACCTTGTGCACAGCCACGCGTCCAATAATGTGCTTGATGGTCTCAACGAGTTCGACGGCACAGACCACCAGTACTTCCACGAGGGCGCCAAGGGTAGGCATGAACTGTGGGACAGCAGACTGTTCAACTACGGTCACCACGAGGTCATGAGATTCCTGCTCAGCAACCTGCGGTTCTGGATGGACGAGTATCGCTTTGACGGATTCAGATTTGACGGCGTGACAAGCATGCTCTACACACACCACGGTATCGGAACCGGCTTCTCCGGTGGCTACCACGAGTATTTCGGGGCCGGTGTTGACGAGGAAGCCGTGGTGTATCTCATGCTTGCCAATGAGCTGCTTCACGAGCTGTACCCGGAAACCATCACCGTCGCCGAGGATGTGTCGGGAATGCCAGCACTCTGCCTGCCGCTCTCCCTCGGAGGTGTTGGGTTTGACTACAGACTTGCCATGGCAATCCCAGACATGTGGATCAAGATCTTGAAGGAGAAAAAAGATGAAGACTGGGACATTGGCGGCATCTGCTGGACCTTGACTAACCGACGCCATGGTGAGAAGACCATCGCGTACTGTGAAAGCCATGACCAAGCGTACGTCTTCTCGTTGTTATCCCAACTTACAGGTTAGCTAACGTTTCTGCAGACTGGTTGGAGACAAGACCCTCATGATGCATCTCTGCGATGCCGAGCTCTACACCAACATGTCTGTCCTCGCGCCACTGACACCCGTCATTGACCGGGGAATGGCACTGCACAAGATGATCCGCCTCCTGACCCACGCTTTGGGAGGCGAAGGATACCTCAACTTTGAGGGTAACGAGTTTGGACATCCCGAATGGCTCGACTTCCCTCGTGAAGGCAACCAGAACTCTTTCTGGTATGCCCGTCGGCAGCTGAACCTGACTGAGGACCCCCTTCTGAGATATCGGTTTCTCAACAACTTTGACCGCTCCATGAACAAGACCGAGGAGAAGTACGGCTGGCTGCATTCCCCCCAGGCCTACATCTCGCTCAAGCACGAGGGCGACAAGGTGATTGTCTTTGAGCGTGCTGGGCTCGTCTTTATCTTCAACTTCCACGCGACCCAGAGCTTTACCGACTACCGCGTCGGTATCGAAGTTCCCGGAACCTACAGAATCGTTCTTGATTCAGACACCAAGGAACACGGCGGGCATGCCCGCATCGACGACGGGACGCGCTTCTTCACCGAGCCGATGGCATGGAACAACCGTGCCAACTGCACACATGTCTACCTCCCGTGCAGAACTGCCATAGTAAGTTCACTTACCCGTATGAACCTTGTACGAACATGCAACTGACCATACATAGGTCTTGGCTCTGGAGTCAACCATCTCCCAGCGCTCTTGAGCTCTTTCGTTGTAATGGAATAAAAGCAGTGCTCGGAATGCGATCTGCTGATATGTGTGCGTAACTAATTTATATCATTGGGAATAATGTACTTTACATCAAATAAAAGCGAGGAGGCGTTGGTGAAGCCTTCCAGGTTGCCAAAGAGCGAAAATTGAACCATTTATTGATGCGTAAGGTTGCTATGTCATGACGGTGAAGCAGATCGACGTTCGCAAGACCTCGGTATCGCCACGTCCCGTTCTGATGCTGTAGCAACAACAAGAAAAGGGTTTAACTCGGGATCTCGAGAAAAGTTTGCTTCGTGCACAATGTCGACTTTATACAAGTCAACCACTTATTCCATCGTGATGGGATCGGCTTTGCATCCCTTTTCGACGAGTGGAGATGCGAGACAAGACAAGGCTGACGGAGAAGTTTTACAGCTACCGGTAATTCCATTTGCGCGGCGGCCCCAACAAAAATACCGCGCGGGTTCGAGCGTTCGTCAAGACGGGATCGTCCGAACTTGACGTTGCGGTCTCAGTAATACACAATTGGCTGAGCAGCATATGTCAGTGGAATTGGTTACACAGTAGGAAAGCTAAACTTAAAATCTGAATTCTGATGACATCGAATGGCTTAAAAGAATGAGTGATTACAAGCCTGTTTGGTGCAGGAAATCATCACAGGCCGTCCAAGTCTGTCAAATGTTGCATTCGATGCCTTGCTAACGGGGTTATGGACATAGCTCGAATTATGCAACTGGCAATTTCCTCACTTCCGTGTTTTCGCGGGTGGCCTAGGGAGACTGACCCACTTCCCAAAACTGGCACGGTCACGTGGACCGAGCGCAGGTCCGCAGCTTCTAGCCGAAGCTCCTTGAGCGAGATTTTCGAACCCGTTTCTTCTTCTTCAAAAGCCAACTCTCCTCTCCCCATTCAACCACATCTGAAAGTCCGCCCTTAACCATCGTCACGATGTTCAAGAGGTCAGTACCGGTCCATTGAGGCATACCGTGCATTTCTTAGGTGTCAATTGAGATCAATTGAGCTGACACAAGGTCTTCCTGCTGTGCAGCGGCATTTCCGCTTTCGCCCGGACAGCTCGTCCTTCCTTTGCGGCGGCAGCGACTCGTCGCGCCGTTCGCCCAGCGAGCCTCAACCTCAGAAGCCCCATCCTGAGCAGATTCGCCTCGACCGCGGGTGTCGGTGATGGCAAGATCTACCAGGTCATTGGTAAGTCTCCGCTCTGCCGACGTTCCCTCGGAGATCCAAGGAAAAGCTTTTCGCTAACTCGCGCTTCCAACAACAGGTGCCGTCGTCGACGGTTAGTACATGCCTCAACAACAACATTCACCTCGCATTACATTCAGCATACTGATACGCAATCGACAGTCAAGTTCGATGGCGCCAAGCTCCCTGCCATTCTGAACGCTCTCGAGACCGAGAACAACGGCCAAAAGCTCGTCCTCGAGGTCGCTGTATGTAACTACGGGAAAGCCTCGCCAAACACAGCATGCTAACCTGTCACAGCAACATCTTGGTGAGAACGTCGTCAGATGTATTGCCATGGACGGTACCGAGGGTCTCGTCCGTGGTGCTAAGGCGAAAGACAGTGAGTCTCAGATATCCCTTAACATTTGGAATACGTGACTAACGACGATACACAGCTGGTGCCCCCATCACAATTCCGTGAGTTGCTGAACTTGAACCTTTGGTCTTGTTTACAGTAATCTAACGTCCAAAACAGCGTCGGCCCGGCGACTCTTGGTCGTATCATGAACGTCACAGGAGGTTGGTTTTCCGCATGTCAACACCCGAAAAAAGACTTTGCAGTACTGACTCACCCCAGACCCGATCGACGAGAGAGGACCCATCAAGACCGACAAGAGACTACCCATCCACGCCGAGGCCCCCGCGTTCACCGACCAGTCGACCACTGCCGAAATTCTCGTCACTGGTATCAAGGTCGTCGATCTGCTCGCTCCCTACGCCCGTGGTGGAAAGATTGGTCTTTTCGGTGGTGCTGGTGTCGGCAAGACTGTCTTCATCCAGGAGCTCATCAACAACATCGCCAAGGCCCACGGTGGTTACTCTGTCTTCACTGGTGTCGGTGAGCGTACCCGTGAGGGTAACGATCTGTACCACGAAATGCAGGAGACCTCCGTCATTCAGCTGGATGGCGAGTCTAAGGTCGCGCTTGTCTTCGGTCAGATGAACGAGCCCCCCGGAGCCCGTGCCCGTGTCGCTCTTACCGGTCTTACCGTTGCTGAGTACTTCCGTGACGAGGAGGGCCAGGATGGTACGAATTTTTCACCGCCAATTTCCCGTGCTAAGATATGTGAAAACTGACAATACGTGCAGTGCTTCTCTTCATCGACAACATCTTCCGTTTCACTCAGGCCGGTTCCGAGGTGTCTGCCCTGCTCGGTCGTATCCCCTCTGCCGTCGGTTACCAGCCCACTCTCGCCGTCGACATGGGTGGTATGCAGGAGCGTATCACCACCACCAAGAAGGGTTCCATTACCTCCGTCCAGGCCGTCTACGTGCCTGCTGACGATTTGACGGATCCTGCCCCCGCCACCACCTTCGCCCACTTGGACGCCACCACTGTCTTGTCCCGTGGTATCTCCGAGTTGGGTATCTACCCCGCCGTCGACCCTCTTGACTCCAAGTCCCGTATGCTCGACCCCCGTATTGTCGGCCAGGACCACTACGACACCGCCACCCGTGTCCAGCAGATTCTCCAGGAGTACAAGTCTCTCCAGGATATCATTGCCATTCTTGGTATGGACGAACTCTCGGAAGCCGACAAGCTTACCGTCGAGCGTGCCCGTAAGATCCAGCGTTTCTTGAGCCAGCCTTTCACTGTCGCTCAGGTCTTCACTGGTATCGAGGGTAAGCTCGTCGACCTCAAGGACACCATTGCCTCGTTCAAGTCTATCCTTGCTGGTGAGGGTGACGACATGCCCGAGGGTGCCTTCTACATGGTTGGTGACTTTGCGTCAGCACGGGAGAAGGGTGAGAAGATCTTGGCCGACTTGGAGAAGAGCTCTTAATTATAGAGTGATGGGAAATGTAACGGAAACGGTGGCCTGTGTATAGAAGCCGGGGGGAGGGTGTTGTGAGCTCAATCAAGTTCCATTTGCGAGCTGTGTATCAATCAAGTAATTTCCTCTGTATATGCAAGCCACTTGAATTTTTGTATGTGATGTCTCTGACGTGCTTGGACTGTAAATGCTCAATTGTGAATCTCTCCCAAGTAATCATGGTCACCGACACAGACGCCCATGATGAACGAACGACCGATCAGTCCACGGCTTTCACGGCACCGGCCACCAGTTGTGGTTCCGCAGTTTACTTGCCAATATCTGACGGTCGACGTGGTGCAAGGCTACTGTCCAATGAGACCTGATGGGCGGTATGTTTCTGGTTGATGTAGCTTTAGCCGGGTGTGGTCGTCTCTGTCGTCCCTTTTTGACGGGATATGGGATGCGCCCCCAATAACGGGCAATTCTGATATAAAGTGTATAAACTCAACGGTATTAATTCCCCATGCATCTGTGAATGTGCGGGGAAGCTTATACACATTGTCTGGGATGGATGTCTTGTATATTTTTTCGGTTTGCTATATAAGAGGTAATGATGGAAGCTTGGCTTGGTGTATTTCACAGTTTTTTTCAGTCCGCCAGCGTTTTTTGTCTTTCTGTATCGTCGTGAAACTTGAGGAATGAAGATGAAGTCGACATTTCTAGTTAGTCTCGGCCTGTTAGGGGGAGTGGTGTCAGGCGCCAGTTTGACCAAGGTCAATTATCCTAACAATGCGACTTCCAAGGTTGACATGTAAGCCCCCCCCCCTTTTCAACCCATGTTCACCCTTTCCGTTGTGTTATGTGATGGTCATGGGGGTTGTGCTAATGTTGTTGTGTGGGAAGGTACATATACGTCCCAGACAAGGTCGTCGACAACCCGCCCCTCGTCGTGGTGATCCATTCGTGTCAGTCCACCGCGCAGACGTATTTTCAGAATAGCAAGATACCGTGGCGCTCGGGGAGCGACAAGAATGGGTACATCACCGTCTGGCCGAGCAGTCCACATTCAGGAACCTGCTGGGATGTGTCCTCGAAAAGTAGCTTGAGCCACAATGGGGGGGGCGATAGTCAGGCGATCGCAAACATGGTTCTCTACGGGGTCGATCATTACAAGGCTGATCCGAAGCGGGTGTTTGTTACGGGGGGTAGTTCTGGCGGTAAGAACCCCTTTCTTTCCCCCCCTTCGTTCCCGGGCATCTGTTCTCCCTTCGTAAATGCCCTCCCAACCACCAACCGAGACCTGGCCCAAACAAACCCAAAGGGGAGGGAGCACAAACATAAAAAAGATGGGTAAACAAACAACACGGAAGGATGGGGGGCAGCATACCGGTACTCCGTCGTACAAACATAAACCGAAATGGTTACGACATATCGGTATCGGCGCAAAGGGGGACCAGCATACTGGCCCGTTAAACGGGAAACAAACCCACCGATCGATCCCGACTCCCCTTCCCACATACACAACATTTCCTCCCTCCCCCCCACCACAACGAACACAAGTTAACATATGCTAATGTGTGGGGTGTAGCAATGATGTCAAACGTAATGGCGGCCACCTACCCGGACCTGATCTCCGCCGTCTCTCTGTATTCCGGTGTCGCAGCCGGCTGTTTCGTTTCTTCCTCTGGCGGCGTCGACCAGTGGAACAACTCCTGCAGCGGTGGCCAGTCGAAAGCCACCCCCGAAGCCTGGGGCAACGTCGTGAGGAACATGTACCCGGGTTACGACGGGCCTCGACCAAAGATGCAGATCTGGCACGGGTCTGCCGACGGCACTCTGGCGCCGGGGAATTACCAGGAGGAGATCAAGCAGTGGACCAATGTCTTTGGGGTGTCGCAGACGCCGACGGACACGCGCAAAAACTACCCGCAGAATAACTACCAGACGGATGACTACGGGGATCACGTCCAGGGGATATATGCCACGGGGGTCGGGCATAGTGTGCCGGCTAACCTTACCGCGTCGGAAGAATGGTTTGGTTTGACGTAACATGGCACATGACAAACGTGACAAACAGACATTACGAATAGGGGTATGAGGGGGGTAATGTATGTACATACGAATAAGGGTATGAACTGTGGACTATGGGACCATGAACTAAGATAGGGAAGTGGTGGGTGAAGAAGAGACTGAGATTTGGGTATAGTACTATCCCTATGTGCGAGGATGAAGATGAGTCGTGAATATCACGTGTCATAATATCATGTAAAGAAGGGGGAGACGGAAAATGCGAGTCGAAATGAGGTTTTAATCTTTCCAGCCTGCCAGAACAAAACGATGTAATACAGCGCTACCTTCCATATCCAAAATCCCACCGAAACACAAAAGATAGTTTGCTGATGTTACCGACTCCCGCTGTCTCACTCGGGCATCATCTGCCCAACCACATGCAGGCTATCCGTCAGACTCCTCAAAGTCCATCTCGGGTCCGCATCCGAATGTGTTTCTGAGCTGGAGTCCGATGACGACGACGGGCTGAGCACGAACCTCTCCGCCTCTTGCACAAACCCGACCGTTCGTCCCTCGTCATCCACGAATGCCAATTCCTTCGCCCGCGGGTCGCGATCCTTCCCGAACTTGTCCCCCGGCGGGGGCTGCCAGTAATGGTTATCCAGCAACAGCTTGCATATCGCCTCTTTATCGGTCAATGCGGCAGCTATCATCGGGACGTTGATCTCCGACCTCCATCTGGGTCCGATGGTGTTGCTGATGTTTCGTATCTCCCTGTCGCTTATCCCCTCCATCCACCAGACATGACCGATCAGCTTGGTAAACGCCAGATGATGGGCCACGATGATCAGGGCCCTGGGGCGCTTCTTCCGAGCGAGCTCGATAAACACGGATGGCAGAAAGGTATAGAACGTGACTATCCGGAGATCCAGGATGGGACTGAAGCCGTTGAGCAGCTCGCCATACAACGAGCCGAGGTATTTCAGGGTCTCGTAGTACACCTCGGTGTACGGCTCATCTTCGTCGCCGGGCCGTATGCGGGTGACCATGAACAGGAGGTTTCCGGGGACGTGCCGGGCGGAGGCGTCGAGGTTTATCGGGGGGCGAAAGAAGAGCATTTCCAGGCCAGACTGGTACATGGCGGCCGGGCGGGTGAGTTCGATGATGGCGCCGATGCCCCGCCATACGTTTATCCAGTCGAGCACGTAGAGGGGCGTGTAGTGCTCGTCTTCCCGGAACGCGCCGGAAACGAGGGCGGTCAAGAGAAGGGAGCAGGCAAGCAGGGCAGGGAAGGACTGCGGATCGGCTGCCTGGATGGCTTTGCGGTACCCCTCGATCGCCGTGGCGCGGTAGAAATTGGTCACCATTGGGGATATTTTCATGAGAGAGGTCTGGCCTAGGTGCTGGATGTGCATAGCCGATAGACCCAAAACGCAGTTCATGAGGAACGGACTGCTAAATGCGTGTTCCACGATCTTGACCTGCAGGACCTGGTCGATGGGGTGGGCGCGCCCGGCGTTGGTGTTGAAGGAGGTGTAGGTTACTCGGCTGTAGAACCAGAGGAGCTTCAGGTCGGTGACATTACGACCCTCGGGGATGAAGAGCGGTTCGTCTACCACGGCGACGGCGTTGGCAGCCGTGGTGGGACTGGATAGATCATTGAAACTGAAGCCATCAGGGTCGTACGCTGCCTGAGGAGAAGGGGAAAATGATGGTCTTGAATGAATAAGAGTGGATTCAGCAGGTGACCTCGGGGCTAAGGAAGAGGAGCCCGGACCTGGTGATGTGACCGGAGCTGATGACGACGACGACGACGATAACGCTGCTGCTGCGGAGGGGTCAAGATAGGCGCAAGCATCCCCCCTCACCCTACAGTTCTTGCAGAAAGGACGGCCCTCGTCGCATTTCACCTTTTGTGTCTTGTTAGCTACTTGTTACGGCAGGATAAGGACGAAAGCTCGTTTGAGTTGAGAGGAGATGTGCCGAGTAAGATTACATGCGAAGTAGGGAGATTCACCTTGCGTTTCTTGCAGTTGCGGCACCCTTTTCTAGATTTCTGATGAGGCCGTTTAGGATAATATGGCTTGTCAGGCCTCTCGATGGCTGTGTTGCCATCCCCGCTTGTGCCCGTGGAGAACATGGTGATGACTCATGAAGCATGTAGCCGCAATGTCAATAAGTGAGTGGTCCAAAATCGTTGCACTGTCTGTGGTTGTGTGACAAGATTTCAAACGAGATGCTATTCAAAACCCCAAGAATTGCACTATTTGACTAGTCTTAGTGCTTGCGAATGTGAACAATTCAGAAGTGATGATGACACATAAGACGACAGTTAAGACAATGGTTTCGTCTAGACAAGTACACGCGGATGACGAGTAGCTGGAAATCGGCTGATGAGGCCCGGAGGATAGCTGAGTCCTCAACCCCTCCTAGTCAGACCTCCTCCCCTGAGCCGCACACCTCCTACACTGCACTCAGATCCCACCAAGACAGTCTAACGTCCTCGGATCGGCGCGCATTCCAGCCCTTTGCGGCACAGCTGCAAGTCCGTTTACAGGTACGCTGCGCTGCGAGCCAGGCTATTGGACCGATGTTGGCCAAAGCCGATTCTGGTGGTGCCTGCTGTGTGGGCCGGGGCGGGGGCCGGTGGAGGTGGAGGGGCAGGGGCGAGTGTAACGCCCCGACAGCTAACGTGCCGGGTAGCGAGACGCGCTACAACGCGACTGCCAGCCCTGAAAGCTTGAATTCTTAATACTGGAGCTTCGTCTGTACCGCCGTACGTCGAGCTGCTAGAGGAGCAATTGTGTGTCATTGAGCTCTCAACTCTCGCGCATTACATTGCCCGTCGTCATTCTCCCACAATATATTTCTCCCATGTCAAACCCCGATCAATCAATTGGCAGTGGGCCATGAATAAGACGCTCTTCCAGCTCCCCGACGAGCTGCTCCTGACGACACTTGCGCAGAGCTTTCCCTGCCGCGATGCGCAAATCCGGGCTCTGGCGACTCTTCTTGCTGTAAGTCTGCCTTTGTCGGTCTTTCAATTGCGCAGGCAGCTGACCCAGAAAAGCCAACAGCAGCACCGGCTCGAAACCTCGTGCTCTACGGGACCGAAGCGACCGGCAAAACCGCCATAACCACCGCCCTCCTCCACAAACTCTCCCAACAAACCACCTCCCCCGAGGATGACGGCAGTCTAAGATATGCGGTGGTCAACTCGACAGAATGCATAACCGCCCGCCATTTGTTCGAGAGTGCAGTGGGCAAGAGCGCAGACGCGTTACAATGGCCCGGCGCCCCGTCAAGATGCGAATCGCTATCCCAGTTGACAGTCGAGCTCAGCAAGATGCTCAAATACCCTCCCCGACCAGACCGGTTCAGATTCGTGCTCGTATTCGATGGTATCGACCGTCAACGGGAAACACCCCCAACACTGCTTCCTGCGTTGGCGAGGTTACCTGAGCTGGTCAGTCCCTTTTCCCTTTGCCCCCCCCCCTCTTTTTACATCCTTCCTTTACTAAGGATACATGTATTAGATACCATGTTTAACAACGGTATTCATTGTAACCTCACCCCCCGCAAACTTCCTCCGGACCAGTTTCGTACCATCGATCCACTTCCCCAACTACTCTCGCTCAGAGTTTATAACCATCCTCTCCACAACCATCATCACATCACCCGCGACCCCGCTACCGAAATCCGAGCCGTTAGAGCTCGCAGATCTTTGGGCTCGTTTTGTCGGCGCCGTTCACGATTCCCTCGCGCGTGCCGCCTGCCGAACCCTTCCGTCATTGCGACACGCGTGCATGGCGCTCTGGCCACGCTTCATAGCCCCCATCACCGCGGGCACGCATACCGCTCGCGAATTTACAAAGCTATTGGTCCTGGCGAGAGCGCACTTTCAGGATGAAAGCCTACTAGATCCGGGTATCATCATCACGACGCCTGCAAATGCAAATCACACCCCGCTGTATGGGGGGGTTTTATTAACAACAGCTCCAAAAACACAAACACCTGCGGTAGCGTCCGGCCCAGATCTAGCAGCCCTCCTTCCCACCACTGCCCGGTTGCTGTTGCTAGCGGCGTATCTGGCTTCGCACAACGCCACGAGACACGATCTCGTCCTCTTCTCTACACATCACCATGGCCGACGCCGCCGACGAGGGGGGCTGTCTGTGGGTGTTGGCCGGAACAACAACAGACGGGGAAATAATAACAAGCACCGCAAAATTGCGAGAAAGTTACTAGGTGCCCATGCTTTCGTGTTGGAACGGATGATGGCCATCTTTGCTGCTGTTCGAAGCGAGTGGGATCCCAAGGCTAACGTGACTGAAGATATGGATGCTGATGTTGGCATGGCCATTGCCACATTGGCTAGCTTACGGTTACTGGTTCGGGTGGGTGGTGTAGCAGCTGGCGGGGACCCGATGGATAGGGGCGGGAAATGGAGGGTCAATGTCGGGTGGGAGGCGATACGCGGACTGGGGAGGAGTATGGGTGTTGAGGTTGAGGAGTGGCTTATTGACTAGAACCTCTCTCTCTCTCTCTCTCTCTCTCTCTCTCTCTCTCTCTCTCTCTCTCCTTTAATAACGTCCGTATATGAGGTAAAAGTGATATGTAATTAACTCTACAGTCAAAATACCAGACATTGTACGCCGATAAAATTAGCTGGTTCTTTTTATCGCCAATGACAACTGGTGAAAGGTAGTATTAAATCTTAATGATCGCTCCAATGATAGATAACGATTTATTAAAAAGGATTGTAAATAATCGGTTAAAAGTAATATTATTTCTCTTTTTATATAAAGATGACGAAAAGTTATGGTATAAAAGACATTCATTACCTTTCTCGTTTTCAAGTCTTGACACCCTTGTGAATATAATCGAGACATCTTCATGAACGAAAGCTTTAAATATCAGGATTGTGATACTTACCTTTACTCTATCCGCTTTATTATGACCCCGGTTCAAAAGGCGGACCGAGTCCGGACGTCCTGTAATTATGTTAGTTAAATAAGTCAAAGGCGAGAAAAAAAAAAAGAGATAATAACTAACAGAAATTTTGCGCTCTATCTCCCGTACCGAACGATCGAGCTCGCTGGCAATCATCTGCTTCTTTTCCTTGGGAAGCAATATGTACCGCTCGCAGAGATCTCCGTCTATCACGCCCTTGACCGGCGTGTAGTAGCTGCGATACGCGAGGTGGTTGCGGCCGGCGAGCGGCGGATCTTCGCTGCGCATATGCATCTCGAGGGTCTGAAAGAAGTCGGCGTCCTCGCGGGTGACGAACGGGATCAGCACGCCGATCGTGCCTTGAAAGCCGCTCCATAGGAGGACGTCCTGCCCGCCGACGACAAGGCTGGTCTTGCAGATGCTGGTCGGGATGTCTTGGCTAAAGAAGTGCGCCATCAAGTTGAGCCGGTCCGGAGCGCCGTGGAGGTAGCTCCGCGCGTGCATCAGATGGACCTCGGAACCGGGCTCATCGGCCTCGGCGCTGGCCCTCTCCGGACAGCGCACGATCCAGAGATTACCGAACTTATCGCCGCCGGCGACGGATTCATAGTCTACCATGGCAGTGCACGTTGTCCAGCGCGCGATCGTGTCGTCAACGAAGGGGATGAGCTTATTAGACTCGTGCTTATACGCCACCATGGTCACGCCCTGCTGGACGTCTCCGACGATGATGCGGTCGCCTTGGGCTTGTAGGGAGACGATCAGTTGCGGCGTAACGTCCGCTCGGGCTTTTCGAAGCAATTGCTTCATGCCCAGATCGTAGATTCTCAGAGACTTGCCGATTCCAGCCAGCAGCCGGCCTTGGAAGGGCAGGAGCGCCATTGGTGGTTCCTCAACCTCGGTCTTGTGGATGAACTCTAGATCCTTTCCGTCTTCGTGAAATCGATACACATAGATATAGCCTGCAGAGAACCGCCTCGGGCTGACGACCATGTCCTTCCCGGTGCCGACGACCAAGAAGCTCTCGCCTTCCTGGCCAGTGAAGGAGACCACTGCTGCACTGACGGCAGCTTCGTTGTCTTTAAAGTCGACCCTTTGAAGTACCCGGGGCTCTTCGCCAACGGGATCGACAACGCTGATGCATGATGCCCACCTGCCGCGCCCGCGGGGGTAACCAAACTCGTCCGGCGGGAGCACCTTAGCGTCGCCATTGACCACGTTTGGATCTGCCAACAATTGCGCACGCAGCTCCGGCGCTAGCGTATTGTTTTCAGACTCAATAGTGTAGAGATATGGCTGATCAGGGTGCTTGACGAGTCGTCGCGGGGTGTATGTGAGAGGTACAGATTTCTGGATCAAGTTTTCGCGTAGTTTTTCGATGGAGAAGATCCTGAGTTGCTCGGTTAGCCTAACAGCTGCGGGGTGGAGGTGCCTTGTACTACCGATATAGCTACTGATGAAGCCAGAGAAAGGCGTGAAGGCTAGGACTCACCGGAGGTAATTGGCGTGGATCCCGACGATACCCTCCTCGCACTGCTCACTGCTAAAGTTCCATCCCCATTCCAAGTCTTCGTAGCTGAGAGGTGTCATCATGAAACCTCTCATTAGGTCGGTATATCCCACCCAAGGCCTTGCGCTAAGAGCTAGGATGCATGGTTGCCTTTGAACCGTGACCTGGAAAAGCCTGACGGCCTTAAGGCCAAGGAACTTGTGTCGCGTATCTGTTAACTCTCCAGTGATCTCGTCCAGCGCCGTCCTAAGATAGACTCCAGAGTGCAGGCCGATATGCAGATATAGTGTAGAGCCACCAGATGAGGAGTCTTCCATGGCCATGAGGCAAAGTGCCGAGGGTGCCGCTGTCAGAGCTTGAATAGACTTGCTCTCAAGCGTCGATTCCGGGTCCAAGCTGAGAATTCTGACGGTAGAGTCATCACATCCCACGGCCAAAAAAGCGCTTCTCAGACGGCCTTCTGGCACTTGGCCTAAGCTGAGACAAGTCACGGTCCCAGACATCTCCTTCTTTTCATCGTACTCTGCAAGAGATCCGTCGCTATCCAACTCAAAGTAGACAATCTCCCCTGAGCTTAGAGCCACAGCTACTTGCCGCTCGTTTGTCGCAGCAACAATTATGGACCGATGTCGGGGAGCCGGCCATTCGCTCACTTGTCCGTTTCGAATATGCCGGATTCCCCTGGGGTGGACTTGAACGAGACCATGGTCACCGATTTGCTGGACTGTGAGGGTTGGGACCGATGTGAGGAAGCCTGAGTCAGTGACTTGCTCGACTGTCTCCCCAATGCTTAAGACCATAGTATCGTTGGATGAAGTCAAGACGATGTAGGCGTCGTATTCATCTCCCCTAGTAAGCTTAGTTGTCCAGACCCCTGAAGGAGATCCCGGCAGCTCTGAAGCGACAATTTCGTTGACCTCCAAGCCATGCTTTAGTATCCGAAAGGTGCTCCTCGCACCGTTGCCACACACTGTGTAAATTTGCGGAACGTCTCCTCCTGTCAGTACTTTGCAATCCACAAGTGGATTCATGGAATCAATGCTCTCTACTAACGTTAAATTCACTATAGGCCGCGGGTAGAAGTAGACTGGATTGTAGAAGGCGCGGGGATCAGCGGGAAAGTCGTCGCTAGTGAACTCAAGTTCTTCGTCATCATCTCCAAGCCGTTCAAATTGATAGAGGTGATGATTCCCAAACTCGCTAGCGGCGTATAGAAACCCGCTCTTGAGAATGCAGAGACTGTTTGCAACCGGAATGGTATCAAAATACTTGATCTTGATACATTTCACCTCTCCAGTTGGATTGCCGTCGCTATCTTCTAGCATGTCCAGCGTCACCTTGAACAGATCTCCATCCTCAGTTTGAAGTAAGAAGAAGAAGGCGCCGGCGTTGCCCTTTAACTTGTGCATCACTCCCGAAACTATGGTGCGTTTTCGTTGAGGGTCCTCTGTAGGGCCTCGCCGTCTTGGGATGGGGACACGAAAAGCGTCTTGGTTTGAGTGTCTGTATGTGACATTTTCCTCTCCGCATACAAGCACGCCACTTGGGCCATCGGTTCCGCCAGGGACTTGGAAGAGCAAGGAGGATGTTGGGTCGACGGGTTCCGACCATTTGCGGACAACATGGTTCAAGCCCAGATCCAGCTCATAGTAGACAAGCTGTGTCTCGGATTCTTGATCTTGGTATGCCTGGCCTGATGCATCCGCGTCTGAGTCTGTGTAATCCGTCTCTAAAGCCGCGAACACGGGATTCGCATAGCCAACATCGAGAGCCACGAGAGAGAAGACGAGGACGCCGTGTTTGTGAGCCTCGAGAGGCGACGATATGGTAAGTTCGGCTTGAGCATTGCGGTTGAGAACATACACGAGCTTATTCTTTTCGACAGAGGCAATGAGACATGCTCTCCCCTTGGGATCTGCAGCAAGATATTGACCTGGGACGACACGGCGTACGCCAGACTTCCCAAATGCCTCCAGGTGGATACGAGAGAAGCGGTTCTGGGCCGGAAGGTACTCGATGATTGCGATGCAGCCCGAGTCGGTGGCTAGGATGACGTAGTCTGGTTAAGGACAAGATTAGCATTATGTTCCTGATGCCGAACCCTCGTAGAATCGCAGACTTCGCCCATGCTCAGATTCGTGTCCGAGGCGAGTCTGATGACGGGGTTCAAATCATCTAGAGCCCTGAGAGGTTGCTTGACAGTCGGCGCTTACCCTTGGTGCTTCCAGCAAGGCGGAACGAGGCAACAGATCTGATGACGTCAAAGATATCGTGCGAGAGGAGCGGTATGACCTTGCCGAAGCTCGGATCTGGACGAAGGAGGGTCAGGCGAGAGCCCGAAACCGTGATGATCTGCTGTTCCTTCGTGCCAGAGAACTGGCCGAGAATCGCCTGTGTGATGGCAGTCGGTGGCTGGATCGTAAGCGAGTAGAGGAACATGTTCGAAGTGGCCGCCATTGTGAATACCTTGGAACGCAGTAAGTCTGCGCGGCTCCACCGACGGCACACGACTAGATATTGAACTCAGGGCGTGGTTGCGACGTGAGAGAAGTCCAGCCTGTGTCACAAAACAATGGAAACAAGCGAACGAATTCCGGTTCAACGAAGAGTGTTCTCATTGTAATAATGAAGATTATCTAAGGCGGGGTGTGGCTGGTGTCGTGCGCGGGTCACCCAATGTCGGAATGTGGTGTTGGCATGGGAAACTGCCCGTTGGCCAAGCAAGTGATTGACACAAAGGTAGACCCAGCCGTTAATAACCTGCCACCAAATTTGTGTGGAATGGCGATAAATAATGGCTAGCTCTACTTTTTTTGTCAACCACTTCGCAAGGACGACTCAGCCAACACTCGGGCCACATTCACGCCCTGAAAGCTCTGAGAATGTTACACCAAGCGGCAGCCGTTGATCGAACGCGCTTCTGGTCGGCGCCACCTCGCGATGGTGCACTTATCTCAGCGAGCTCAGACCACTATCTAGTCGAAGTGCGGGCGCCGCTAGTCTCAGGATCTCAGACCAGTTGTGGGGCAGAAATTCCGCATGTACCTTTATTAAGCCCCACACTTTCCCGCACACCTAACCACCCAATCAAAGGACATACCGAATTCGCGTAAATTCTGTTGCCACCACAGTACCACATGTACAGGTGCACAGGCCCAGCCGAGTGCACCACCTACGGAGGTTCGGCTCAAAAAAAATGGGACAGCGGCCCAGGCCATGCACAGTGCCATTTCCCTCTTATGCGCACTGTATTTGCAGCCATTCAACGCCACCAAGCCACCATGAGAGCCAGAGACAGATTGACCGCCATTTGGCTGTCAATTGAACTCTTCTTTGCATTTGCACCTTCGTGACTACTACGAATACTACGGTATTACACAGTACATATACGATGCCAGCCAACAAGAAGCACTGGGACCACGCAGTCCAGGCCACCACCTTAACGCTATGGACTATAGGAACGCCAGCGAAAGATATCCAACGCCTGTATGGAATGAGCCGTCAAACCCTCTCGAAACGTACTTGAACTTCTTGATATCCATATCTGACTACGAAGAGGAAGTGGAGGATACTTTGTCCGATGAGTGGATTGTGGTTAAGATTGATAGAATTGGCCGTATATATCAGGTCAAAAAAATACTGTAGATAGATATCCAAACTGGGCCTGGCAGCGCACAAGCCGCCTGCGCGGCTTGTGCGCTTATGTAAGGCGATTTTTGACGCACGGTGCAAGGCCTGGGTCGCTGTCCCATTTTTTTGAGCCGAACCTCCGTACAGAATCTTGAGTCTGTGATCCAGAGACTACTCTGGACACATAACTGCCCGCTCGAGAGAGCGCAACTCTAACAAAGTTGTCCATTGGTATTGTAATGTACAACAGTTAACGGCGTCCGACCATTGGTGGACTTTTCTTTTCTATCCAGATGCAAGCTGCACGTGTCCAAGTGTAACTAATAAACGATGATAATAAACAACATGATCTCATATTGTACAGTACATGTACATGTACATGCATTTCATGCAATGCAATAACATTGGTAACGGTACAACGTCGGACACGACACCAACCAAAAGAGAAAGAAAGAAGAAAGAAAGAAAGAACGCCGTCTATTCCTTCCATGTGTCTGTCTTGTGAGTTTTATACCCTTCTCTTTAGTTAGTAGCCTGTTAAAAAACCTTGTCTATGAAAAAAAAGAGTCCAGCCCGTCATACAAATACCAAATCACAAAATCAAGCCTTTATATAGGGGACAGACAAAAATAACCCAAGTCATTGTTCCCTCAAAACCCCCGCTTGCCGTTTATAGAAAAGAAATGTTTCCCAAACTCCCCTTTGAAGATGAATTGCCCTCATGTTGCGAGAACCGCCTTATTGTCACCCATACGCCAGGTATCTTCCTGTCTCGTCCCGGGTGGCAACCAAGCGGCATTACTAGCACCCCTTGTCCGGCCGCGGGGGCCACCAAAGTCATCTGACTTTTTCGAGTCCATGCCACCGTTCATACCGCCGTTTCCAAAGTAGGAATACGACGGGAGCCCGTTCCCATTTGTATAAGGATGCCCGTTGGTATAAGGATGTGAGGTCTGTACGTGTCCGTTTGTGGGGGGAACAGAAACAGGGCTCTCAAATAGCAGAGGCGGCGTGGCCTGACTGCTGCCATTAACAGCAGAAGCAGGCCCTGACGAAGGAGAACCGACCGCGAGATGCTTCGTGTTGAGGGGCAACAGGCCGTGATCACCATTCCCGCTCTTAGTCTCGGTCATGGATCGCGCCCGCTGGTCCGCCTTGTTCTTCTCGCTACTCCTGTCGTAGAGGTACAGCCCCAAAAACGTCAGGGCGATGCCGACTGCTTGCAACCTGGTAGTCGGGCTCTGGAACCAGATGATGGCGATGATGATGACAAACACCCGCTTGATCAGACTGGCTACCGAATATGTCACGGGTGACACCATCGATAACAATACGAAAGCCAGAATGTTTTGGCCAAAGTGGAAGGTGCCGTTAAAGATAAACTCGAGTGTGAGGCGGCCGTGGTCGAAGGAGTTGGGAGTCTGCGTCAGGTCGACGGAGCCGTCATGCAAAAAGTCCCCGATGATGCCAACCCCTTCGCTCCATAGCCAGATAGGGCAAGTGAGCAAGAAGGCCATTCCCGAGGAATAGCAGAGCAGGTTGAGCTTGTCTAGCTTGCGCGACTGCGCTCCAAGTCCCTGTTCCTCGGCTCGCGCTGCCTCATTGAACAGCCTCTTGGAAAAGATGTTTTGCGTGACGAAGATGATTGTCGCCAGCAACGCATAGAGAATACCCAAGAACTGGCCGCCGAAGCCGTGCTTCCCGGAACACGCAAGCATGACGCCGATGGTCAGCGGAATGAGTGACAGATATGTCGCCTTGGGATACCGGATATCGAAGAAACACCGATAGGCTAGGACGGTGAACAGAGGCGACAGCCCCTTGATTGTGTGAACGAGGGAGACGGGTATCTTGGAGGTCGCTGTCGAGCTGAGAAGATGGCCTCCTATCTGGAAGGCCGCAAGGGGCAGCGTAGTCATGATGACGTCCCGCGACGGGTATCGGAGGGGGTGTTTCAACGCCGGGATGGCTGTGCGTACTTGCTGGAATGTCGCAGCTAGCCATGAGAACAATATACAGTATGATGAGACGAAGGCGAATTGGATGAGCGTCAGAGTCGCCGGCTTGTCGAAGGCCGTGAGGATCGATTTGGAAGATGTGTTCGTCAGCGCAGACGACCAGTACCACATCATACATAACGCCTGCAAGCCATATCGTCAGTATGATGAGAGATGTCTCGACAGTCTGGTAGCATGACACAGGCCATGGCACAGCAGGACTGAAAAGAGGGGCAGGGGGGAGGAGGGGAGAGCTTACGATGAGTTTGTAGGAGACCGGGGCGCGAAGCGCCGCGGTGATTTCCTGTGCATTTTGGCTCATACTTCCAGATCGCATGTGTCGAATGGCATTGCCGATGCTCTTCTGTCTCTGGTGACCATATGCTGTTGAGGACACTGCTTCTCTTGGAGCCCACTTCACTCGGCTGTCCCTGCGCGCATTCCACCGATCGGCTGCCATGGTTTGTGTGATACCATTGCCGTATCCGTTTTGCTTACGCGGACTTGCAGATCGGCCATTGACAAACGTGTGCCCCGTGTCAAAATCCGGAAATTTCTCCGTGCCTCCGTTACTTGAGTCCCCGTTCGTGTTGCCATGGGACTTGAGGTTCGCTGACCGATTGAGTGAGGGTGCTCGCATCGAAGAGCCGACCGCGGTGGAATGCGGCATCGCGACGGGGGTAGGGGATAACGAGCGGATAAGGAAAGAGCGAGGAAAGGGGGGTACGGAATGCTGTCGCCCCCGCTACCTGATCATGGCCTCGTTTTTCGCGATTCGAAGCTGGACTATTCGAGATTGTATGCGTACTCGTGTACTTTCAGAAATTCGCGAGGAGTAGCGAATCTTGTGAGACGTCAAGTCTGGGGTACACACTGCATGCAGCTCGAACTTCGATAACTAGACTAATTTAAATCTTGGCGTTTCGAGATCTGGATGTTGCACGATTCCCCTCGATCAATTAAAAGCCCATGTGCCTGTTGTACCGCCACACCACAGCGGTGACACGGACCCGAACGAGCCACTACCGCCACAGAGCCGCCTGTCAAATTCCTTAGCGCGACTTCGCTGTATGCAGCAGCAAAGAGCTAGGCTGCGCGCATCACTTTGGCACACGACAAAATCTCGACGACACATTCTCGTACCACCTACCACCAGCTCACAACAGGACGATTGCGTTTCCACGGACTCACTGGCTTTAATTAGTATTTAAGTTTTTTTTACGCGACATCGAGGGCCGCCAGCCCACATTCGCCCAAGATGGCTGCGACAAAGATGACCAAGAACCAGATGCGCCGGGCGAAAAAGAAGGAGCAGAAGAAAGCGCATGTCGAGGTTGGTCAATCACTTGACTGTGATGCTCTTGCGCCGACTGACTTGAAGGTGCAGGACGGCGACACCCCCACAGAGACCCAAGACGGAGCGACCGAAGAGAAGCAGGCCTCACCAAAGGAGCAACAAGCAGCGAACGACGACGCCCCCGCATCCGATCTCGAGGCCAAGAAAGAGCCCGGTGCAGAAGACAAGATTGAAGCAGATGACATGATCGATGGCGTGGTCCCGGACGAGCAAGATCCGGCATACGAGATGTTCAAGGGCATCTTCGAGAAGTTTGGCGGGGGCACGAGCCTCGAGGACGACGAGATCGCGCGGGAAGCGAACGCGGGCAACAAGGGCGATGTCTTTTTCGATGACGACGATCAAATACCAGACGAGGAGGAAGAGGCGGGAGTGACCACACTATCCAAGAAAAAGCGCAAGAAGCTCAACAAGCTCTCCATCGCCGAGCTCAAGGCACTGGTGCGGAATCCGGAAGTCGTCGAGTGGCAGGATGTGTCGTCGTCAGATCCGCGGCTATTGGTTCAGATCAAAGCCCAACGGAATATTGTTCCAGTTCCCGGCCACTGGTCGCTGAAGCGCGAGTATCTCTCTAGCAAGCGCGGTATTGAGAAGCCGCCTTTCAAACTGCCCAAGTTCATCGCCGAGACGGGAATCACCGAGATGCGAGACGCCGTGTTGGAGAAGCAAGCAGAGCAGTCGCTCAAGCAGAAGCAGCGTGAGAGGGTACAGCCGAAAATGGGCAAGCTGGATATAGACTACCAGAAGCTCTACGACGCCTTCTTCCGACACCAGACCAAGCCCGACCTGACGAGGTTTGGAGACGTGTATCACGAGGGAAAGGAGTGGGAGGCCGACTACAGAGTGTTCAAGCCAGGCGAGATGAGCGACGCGTTGCGGGAGGCACTAGGCATGCAGCCCGGTTTCCCACCACCCTGGCTCCTGCAACAACAACGTGTCGGGCCGCCACCTTCATACCCTACCCTGAAAATACCCGGGCTCAACGCCCCTCTACCACCTGGTGCGAACTGGGGTTTCCAAGCCGGACAGTGGGGTAAGCCGCCACTCGATGAGTACAACAGGCCACTGTATGGTGGGGATATCTTTGGCATCCTTGCACCAACTCAACCAGGTGGCGGCAGTGTGGCAGTACCATATCAGCAACAACCAATGCAGTCCCAAGCTGCGCTGGCCGCTTACGGTGCTCAGGAGCCCATTGACAGGACAGTCTGGGGCGAGCTCCAGCCAGCAGCCGAAGAGTCTGAAGAAGAAGAAGAGGACGAAGACGAGGAGGATGAAGATGAAGACGAGGACGGCGATGTGCCTCCGGGAGCAGTCGAGTCTAGCGGTCTGGAGACGCCAGGCGGCTACGCTAGCACGGTACATCCAGATCATGCACCGTCCGGGGTGGAGAGCAGTATGGCTGGGGAGTTTGACCTACGTAAGACGAGAAGAGGCTTCGAGACTGAGGAGAGCAGTTATGGACAGCCACGGTCAGCATACCAGGTCATTCCAGAGCGGCAGGGCCGTGCGGAGGGATTCTTTGGGAGTGACAAGACCTACGACCTGTCCAAGTCACAACAACAACATCATCCGGTCCTCGGGCAGGATGATGATCGCGGTCATAAGCGCAAGAAGCCTGGTGATGTCGACGTAGCGCTTGATCCGGATGCTCTTGTCACACATGGTGGTATAAATAAGGATGATCTGAGGAACAGGTATGAGAGCGGGAGAAGAGAGGAAGGACCGGGCGCGCAGTGGGCCAAAACCAGTTCATATGACGATGACCTCAGCGATATGATTGCCCAGGAGAGCAGGAAGCGGCAGAAGCGGGACGAAGAGAAACGGGCTGAGCGGAGGAAGTATTAGTCTCGCAGAAGTGTATTATGTGCATTGTAATGATTAGAATTAGTTGTATCAGTTTCCAGGTTCAACAGAACTCTGGCTGAGTTCACAGAAAGCGATGGAAAGTTTGATGAAGCGCTCTTCGGGATTATCTCTCTTGTTTAGCTGTGCCGTTCCTCTCCTTGGGGTATACATCTAGTCTTTGGTCTGGTCTTGTGACAGAACCCGTGGCTCTGTGGCTATCGGAGATACAATCCAAACCATATGTGGATGACTGGTGGCACGTCCTCTCTGAAGCTGCAGCGCTATGGCCGACCGTCGTGATAAGTATCCCGGTTCAACTTGTCGGTTCCAAGGCTCAACGCTCCTGCTTCGAATCCATCCGAATAGTACATCAGGATCGGTGCGAAGCTCTCATCAATCCTGAAGGAGGAGAGCTAGTAGATCAAGCAAGAGCATGATAGGTGAGACAGGCTCTAGGAGCTAATTACTCCCACATGATAACCCGCCTGTCCAGCAGGCTCCGATCCGATATCTAACCAATCTAAACTCTGGCCCGCTCATTAAAAAAAAATCCCGCAAGCATTTCTCGTCGGGAACGAAACATGTGGGATATCATGCCGTCTGTGTGAAGAGGTTGGATGGTTTGACTGTAGAGATTCTCGCTGAGTTGAGTCGGGATCATCTGCCACATGCTTGCAACGGCCGAAGGAACTTGATATCCACCCAGAGACTAACAGCTGCGTGCACGCGCGCAGCGGAAGCGCGCCGGGCTCATAACCCGGAGGTCACTCGATCGAAACGAGTCGCAGCTAATTGACACATTTCACGAGGGGACACCTTTGTGTCCGTCACCACGGATAATATATATGTCTTTTTGCCATTTGGATGTGGATGGGATTGACTTGGAACCTGGTCATTATTCTTTCACACGGTCTTTGCTAACCCTCGTATCTCTGTTGCTTTCTCTTTTTTCTCTCTCTTTCTTCTCTCTTTTGCGCGTGTGAGATAGATCTTTGCAGCAAAGGCTTTTCCTAGATAAAGTAAGCTAAGGTACCTGGTACTTATGATTTCATCGCGTCTATTGCAACTGCAGCGGCAAACAAAGTGTCAAAGCCCAAGGCATTACCGAGCTTACTCAACCCAACCCAACCCATCTCTATCTGCTGTCTGCTGTCTGCTGTCTTCTATCATTATAGTATATAGAGAACGAACATGACTCACCGGCCCCCGAGTAGATTTTTTCAACAAGCGGGAAATATTAGTAGACCATCAAGCGTGGCTCATGTGTGATGGTATGTCCAAGTCATTAACTAATCTCGTCCTTCTGGCCAACCATCACTTCGGTAGGCAAGGTACTCAAGTTTTCTGTTAGACAGTGATGGTGATAATGACTCCCACGTGCTGTTACGTACATACCTATCAACTTCTCGACCGTTAACAAACGTCAACCAAGTATCTAACATATGAAACTGTATATTACAAGAGAAATCAAAAGGAACGTACCTGAGATAGAATTTGAATCAAATCTACAGATTCTGATTCTCATTCCGGTAATAGCGGTCAATGATAATCATGATGATTAGACGCCGAACCATGATCCATCAAAACTTCTTTCATGGATGGTATTAATGGTAACTTGGTCCTGTCATGGCTGCTCAAACTGAAACCCACGCAATACGACCAACCCACCCACGGACTACGTTCGGAAGCTCACTCACAAGGCTTTTTTATTTCATGGATGGGTTGGTACGGGCTTTTCAGGAACGACTCGTCCCGTATAATATTGTATATGTATCGTTAAGAGAGAATGGAGACTTGTTGGAAAATGTGGTTTATCAAAAACTTGTTTTTCGATGAACGATCATTATTAACTCCCTGGGGCGGTGCTGGTGCTGGTGCTGTTGGGGCCTATTATTGCGAACATACCTTACCTGACTTTGTCGATTTTGACGGGCTTCAACATTGTCATCGATCATGATACCGTTTGTCTTACCTAGTCCTAATACCTGTCAGCCCGTAAAGGCACTTTGCACTTTCCCTTCTGTTTAGAGTACCTAATTATCGATAAACAACGCTGCGGATGATTGAAGGTAAGCAAATAGAAGCTTTCCATCCTAAAATTTGTTGGCACGCATCATGATAGTTTCCTCCAAAGAACCTTTTTTTGCTCGGCGTCATTGGCAGTCAGGCATAGTGATTCATTTCATGGATGGAAGACTGAAATTATTTGCCGCTGGCCCGCTGCCGCTGCCGTGAAGGAAGTGGCGAATTGGCAAATTAGGTATGATATCACCTCGTAGCCGTGTGGGAGTAGGAATATCACCTTAGTACGTAACAAGTGACAAAAAATGGGTTGGGAATACTGTTACGAGTGTTGAGCCGGATGACGCGTCTGTAGATCAGGTTCAGAGCAGAGCAACAAGTAATAATTAACACCTACATGTATGTACATGTACACACACTTCAATCAGGTTCCGTTTGGGAAGCTGGAGTATATACATACATCCTGTATCGCTTTCGCTTTGCTAATAATACATACCGTATAATTCATCATCACCAGAGAGGATGGTCCAACCTCACACAGGGTTGAAGGCTCTCCATTCAATCTTGTGTGTGTGGGTGGGCGAAACTGGACACCACAACTACGTTATCTATCTGGCCAAACTAGGTAGTCACGTCGTCAAGTGCTTCAAGTTGCGCGAGTTAGTCCAATTTTACGTCAAAAATTTTTTTTTTTTTCGGAAAAGATTCGGACGAACTTGGAACGTAAGCAAAGCGCCGAACGCCGAAAACCATACAACAACAAGGCAGAGAGAGAGAGAGAGAGCAGATGCTCACGAATGCAGGCGTTACCAGGCGTGACTATCATACAATGAAAAAAGCGTGATTCTTTCTGTCAGATTATGAAACCGCCGATAGCCCTGAGCAAACAAACCTCTATAGATACAGGTATACAAAGTGTAAATTATGTCAAAGGAAAAAAAAAGGGAAAAAAAAAGCAAAGAACCAAAACTCCGTTACGCCCTTGATCTCCCCTTCCTGCCAAAAGCATGTTGGATGACGTGGGAAGTTTACCTCTTCAACCAAATAATACACAGAAAGAAACCCGTGTTACCAAAGAGAAAGTGCGCATTTTCTTTCTCATCATCTGCCTCTCTTCCACTGACCTCTCCCACCGCGCTCTGAGCTGGGTCGTATGACACCATCGTTTGTTCTTTGCTGGTGCGGGTGCTGATAGATGTTTGTAATTGTGAGTTTTGTCGACTCCCTGATGAATTTGCTGCGAGGCGTTTGTCCGCTTTACGCCGCTGTGCCAGTCGATTTGGTGTGCGTCTGGTGGGCTTTGCTAGCCAGTTTTCTTCCGCCGTCGCCCGATATGGCTCCCTCGCCTTCTTCTTCTTCTCTGCGATTTAGATTGCGTGTTGGGAGCAGAGTCCTACTTCTGAGAACACGTGCCGCAGGTCCAACGTTGTCCTTTTGGTTCTGCCTCCTCTGAGTCCTCCACGCACTTTTTGTGATAGAGGCGTTTGTTACATTGCTAGAGGATAGATAGTTAGCTCAATGATGAACCAAGTGTAAGAAGGGAAGGAAGCAAAAGCGAAGACATACCTTGTTTGCACAGATCAGCATGCTGGGCACTGATACCGCGTTTCCGCAAGCGACGCAACCAGTCGAGTTGGGCCGAGGAGCCTCTTGTCGCTCTGGTTCCGGCTCCGGCTCAACCACTGGGTTCTGGGCCTGAGCGTCGTTTAGTAGCCCTGTGAGCTCGAAGACAACAGCTTCGCCAACGGCACCCTGCAACAGCAGAATGGATGTGTGTTTGCTCAACTCCACCAGTCGATGCCGCTTGGCCAGAAACCATGGTAGTCGTCCCTTAACAAACTCGAGAAGCACGCGCGGAAGGTACTGTGTCGTCGAAAGGTGCTTCCTCAGGATAAATGCATCCCACGCCATCATGTACTCCTGCTCCGCTGGGGAGACGTCGACAAAGTCTTTGATGTTATCGCGGTGCTTCTGAATGAGCCACGAATCAACCACCGGATTCTGGCG
This sequence comes from Diplogelasinospora grovesii, assembly GCA_033297225.1. Taxonomy (NCBI): domain Eukaryota; kingdom Fungi; phylum Ascomycota; class Sordariomycetes; order Sordariales; family Diplogelasinosporaceae; genus Diplogelasinospora; species Diplogelasinospora grovesii. The sequence goes on from MU853752.1 coordinate 759,602, forward strand.
GATTTCGGTGCCTGGCACCAGTCTTGCCTTGCTGAGTGGTTCGAAGAGCGGTTGTTTGATATTTGGCACCAGAAGTTTCTTCTGAATCCGCTTTGGTGCAGGTTTCTGTAGAAACGGCGTGTGTCAGTATCTGTGAAGGGAGCGCTACACTGCGATCTTATCTGGCTTACCTGAGTAGTCTTGGGCTGCTGTGGTTTTTGACCAGGGTCACCTTGACCAAGGTCACGCCCATCCTCCGGGCCGAGACGCGCGGTAATCCAAGAGGAGTCGCCGTCGACATACTTTTCTAAATCTAACGGCTTCACGGGCAAGCCGAGCTGATACACCGTCGGTCTGAATGACGGACCGGTATAGTCGGGATTGGGGGTCACCGTAACCACGCAACCTCCTTTTGCGCGGTGATCAAAGGTGAAGTCATACTGCGGATGACTGAGATAGTGTGCACGCAATTGAGCGATCCGCTCGTTCTCGGCGCCGCAGAGCAGACACCCGAGCCTGTCAGTCTGAACCGTTTCGGGAGGGAGATTGTACGTTATTGTGTGCTCGTCGGGTTGGAAAATCTCATCGTCGCCTCTGCGACGTTTTCTCGTCTCTTTGCCAATGGCAGTGTTCCACATTTGCTTCACGTTGTAATTGATCTCCTGTCTGGTGCGCCGCGACCGACTCGGAGTCAGTTCTCCCTCCGCCAGGTCATCGGCCTGCTCCGTCACGAGCTGACCATTCACATTGCCGTTCACCAATCTGTCGAGTTCGCCATTGACAATTTGCTGAAACTCGTGATGGCCATTGACACCGTTAATGCCATTCAAGTTGACATTCACGAGGGGTGGCTGGATAGGCTCAAACGGATCGAACACGGTGATCGAGGGCAGTATATCCTTTTCCTTGATTGCACCAGTGAGCTGGCTGGACACAGGCATGTACCACCGGACATCCACGTCCATGTGGAAATTAGTGAGGAGATCATTGTCGGGCGACTTTTTCAAGCTGAGCTTGATCGTCTTTCGATTCCGGCTGTTGAGGAGATCTGGGATGTTGGCGTTCAGCGACCAATATCGGGGCGGTATGCCGCGGCTGTAGAAGGCATCCTCGTCGTTGAGGGCGTTGGCGGGGATGAGATCGACCGGGGGCCAATTCGGGTCACCAGCCGACTCAAGCTCAATGAGCACCGTGTAGATATTTGCCAAGCCAAAGACGGCATCGTCGTCACGCTCAAGCAGAATTTTGTCTTCGGGAATGTGGAATGGTTTTATGTCGGAAAAGCGTGCCATTGGTGCAGAGCCTGCTGGATTCTTGAAAATGTTGATGCTGCACAGCTGGCTATCAACGTGCAGAACGACTTCTTTGCCGTGCTTATGACCGCATATCATGATTTTGCACCGGACTTTGACCTGGGTCATGTCCCGCACGTTGGGGGCGATGAGGCCGTTGAGAATGCCATTCTTGACGCGCGGTGAGTCCTTGTGAATGATCTTCAGGATTTCGATGCGTAATGCACGCGGGGTGTTCCCGTAACCTTCAAAAAGCGGGAAGCCGTCAAGGCCTTTGTTTTCCAACCGACGCCGCTTGACTGCGCGTTGGCATTGGTCATCCTGGCCGACAAATTTGTCGCCAGCGTCGCGCGACTGCGATGAAGCCTTGTTGCCCATCTTGGCGTTCCAGTGATTTGTAGCGGCTGTCCAGTTCCGGTGCAGGAAAGGCAGCTTGCGAGTTCGCCGATTTATACCGGTCATAGTTGATCAAAGACAGCCAGGTGCGAAAGCACAAAGGTGATTCTTGAGTCTGGCAGCTGTGTTGATAAAGACAAGTTAGACCTCGTGCAAAGGCTTTTGTGATGCGTGACGGCAAGGCGGGAAATAGGAAAGGTACACGGTGTAGCCGAAGCGCGAGGTTGCAGTGATGCCGGAAAACTGTGATGCGTCTTCTTGGTCTTGGGGAAAAGATGTAAAAAGTAAGGTGAGCGGTCGGAGGGGGGATCCAAATCGGGTGCGTGGGTAGAAAACGTGACGCTCCTGTCTGGGTGATGTGGACAATAGAAGTCGAGATGAATAGAGCTTGCCTTACGGGGCAACAAAAGTGGGAAGTGTGAGCGGACAATAGCGACCACGACCTAACGATTCCAACGGCCCAGTGACCCGGCAAGAAACCCAGACCCGCGACCAAGAATCTTGTCAATAGGCTTCTGCTCACTGCATTTTGGGGATGTGAGAATGTGATGCTCGCTTGTAACAAAAGTGAGGTGCAATATCCTTGATGGGTGGCAGACTGCTAGCAAAAAGGGAAATAACAAAAATCAAAAGAGACGATGCATGCAGCCTCTGAAGGCCCTGAGCCTATGAGAGGAGCAATTCCCGCAATTGAATGCTACAGGAAGAGGTGCACCAAGACACAGAATGAGGGCATACACAGATGCATCAACAACATAAGGGGTACAATTGCGGAAGCGCGGACAAGAGGGAAAAGACGCGTACCTGTAACTGAACGAGACGAGGATCAGATTCTATCGCGTCTTTGCTTCCCACTCTGTGCAACTCAACCCTGCTCTCTTCTGTCAGTGGTGGATCCGTAGCGGCAGCAAGGGGCCTGGGCGCCGCGTGCTCCGACTCAGGGTTAGCGCAGGGATCAGGAGGCGATAAGCGGATACGAAGAGTGGCGGTAAAATTGACACTGTTGTTGGGTAATTCGCTAACAGCAGCGGTTTCGACTACACGTTGGTGGGTTGGCTGGAAATCGTGGGCTGGGAAAACACGGTAGCTGGAGAGCGTTACTGGCTGGAAAGGGTGTGTGAATGGAGATGTTGCCGTGAATGGAAGGAATTGCCCCGTATGTTTACAAAAGTACCCAGCGCACCTGAATGCGGGGTACTCAGCTCGCCATCACTTCAAATTAGATGTCCAGTGGCTCACTCGGTTGCACCCGGAAACTGATTGCTCGCTTTTTCGTGACGACCTGGAAAATACCTATGGGCGAGACAGACAGCGGATGATGAAAAAGAGGATCCTAAGCTTTCTCCGGATCGCTTCAGGCTTATCACAAGCCGTGCTACGTACCTCCCATTACTATCCTGACAAGTGCACCAGTGTCTGTGGCTGATACGGGACGCTTGTCGCAACGAGAGGGGTTCTGGCGAAGAGGGCTGGAGTGTGTGTCATCTCTATAAGGAGGACGTATCTAAGAAGACCCGGGACCGAGTAAAATGCATTCGTGCAGTGGCAGCCGCGGTTGCCGATTCTATCCACAATGCCTGCAAGTCTGTGTTCGCACGAGACTGGGCTACCTAAGAGGCCGGGGAGTGCTGGATTTCACTAGACTTCGGGAGATCTCGATGTGTTGTTTCTGCCACTGTGGGTGGCAAAGGAGATGTCAGGCTAGTGAGGAATGCGGACAGGACCAACGGGAACGCCACATAGTTCTTCGCAGTTCATTTATGGGATTTAGCTGGTAGGCTATGACTTCAACTCGCTTTAGACATCCTTTTGTATGAGAGACACGTGTAAAAACTCCTGGTATAGAGCCCATGAAAGTCCTGTTTCTCAAGTGTTGCCCTCTCAAGCTCGAGTAACCGGACACTGCTCGTGTTACGATTTTAGTCGCCATTGGGTCGGGCAGAATGCGAATTGACACATTGAACGGCACGTGATTGTATGATGTTGGTGATCGGAACTTACTTATGCTTCTCCGCTTCTGCGGGTAACCGTATGGTAGGCTGCATCTCATTGTTGGCTTTTGGGGACATTTATTGTGCTATATGTGGGTCCAGTCAGCTCCGTGCAGAGGCTTACTACATGATACATCAGTGTCAACTCTTAACGACTGTGTTGCTATAGCGGGATTTGCAGTGATGTTTCTCGGGGACCGACTGTGTAGAGGAGTCTTGTGTGTTGCAAGGTAGTTTTTACGGCGTACCTTGGCAGCTACAACATAGATGACCTATCTGTATATGCGTCATTGTGTGATGGATGCGGAGAAAGTGCAGTGCTGAAAGCTCTGGTCTCATGTGCCCTACAATCACCAAGTCTAACAGATTCAAAGATAAAGTCATCTAGGCTTTGTTTTAGCGATTGGGTATGAGAGCAAACAAATCCTTATTGAAAAGGTCTTAAAGCATTGGTCGCCAAGGATTCGAAATCCTTCCACACATCACATAGCATACTGCTAATACTTTGGAGCCTCTTCAAGCAACCTGTCTCGCAGTGTAGGGCATGGAATGATTTATAAAAGTTTCGGATCACGGACTATGCATAATATGAAATTACGAAGCATGCTGTGAAGTTTCCGGCTTAGACACTTCCTGAATCTTGGAATACCTCGGGAAACCTTCTACAATGCAGTGAGGATATGAAGCAAGGGTACAAGTAAATTCGTTCGTCCGATCTCAACATACCTATAGCAATGAACGTTTCAGAATAGAAAGAGCTGAGCCAAGCCGGCTATGCTGCATAGACCAACGCGACTTTGTTCAACTGGTATTCAACTTGAGCCATTTGATCCCTCTTTGCTCTCATCGTACATGTAACCTTTGAAACAGCATTACCCGTAGTTCCTAGCAAGGATGCCCCAGAGAGTTAAAGTAAGACAAGCAAGTGCTGCGTCCGCTACTGCCCCGTCCCCCAGAAACCCGGAGAATCAGGAAGGATCTCTGGCCACTTGGATAATTAAGGTGGTACCTCGAAAGACGGCTTTAATACCCTCCCCTTGAGGTCGTCGCTTAGTGACCAAGGAGCTATGAAGTCATCGTTTCCATGTCCTACACATGCTACCCGGCTCTCTTAACTACCGGTCTGTCTACGAGAGCTCTTAAATAGTCTGGATTTAGATTCGGCGAAGCGGGATGGAAACCCCGAACCCTCTTGGTGTAGGATGTCAATCATTAAACTCCTGAGGTCGTCATAATATTGAGCCCTTCGTTCCTCCTGCAGGGAGTAGAGTTTTCTTCTCTCGTGAGAACTATCCAAACAAACATAACTTCCATTTCGCTGGATACCTGAGTGTCATCAGCTGACGTGTGGCTAATGTGTAGTTCTCTTACAAGATGCAGTTTCTTCCGAAGTGTGTGGGTGGGGGACCAGATATGTGTCAATCGGAAAGGCTCTTGGTAGTACCTCTTGTCCATTTCAGGTTCGATCTAAGGGGGGATGCGACGGGATGACCACTGCTGAGCGGTAAAACCCCATAAAGGCCAAATGGCTGTGTGATATCTCACATACAACTGAGGAACACCGGGCTGTGCTTTCCCGCTGAATGGATGTTGTCAGCTATCATCGCTTTTGCCCGGTCGGATGTGAGCCAAATGCAGTTTCTTGTGCAGTGTGGTGGGGGATCAGTTTCGATGTGCCAAGGGGGGCAAAGTGCTGAGCCGTAAAACCTCGAAAAGAGCCAATGACCTGTGTATCTCACATGTCACTGGCCACCAACGAACTGAGCTCTCCCGCTGGATGTGTGTCAACGGTGTGGGGGGAGCGCCAATCAGGGAGTGTAATAATGGTAGTGCCTCTTATCCTTTTCAGTTTCGATCAGCCCGAAGCTGCTAGGCACTCGACAGAGTAGCTGAGCCGTTAAACCCCCCTGCACACACCAAGGCGCCAGAAGTCTCGCCAGAAGCAGGCACTGCTTATCACGGTATATTACATCTTGAAGCTGATAGTGAGTAACCACCACTTTCTGCTGATAACCTCGACCATTATGCTTGTCCGGTTCGCCCTCTATACAGCTACAATCACGACTCTCGTGGTCCAGACATGCTAACCGATTCCCTTAGCCACCTGCCTGTCTTCGAAGGGAGTTAAATCTAATGGAGTCGAGACGAAATCCAGACTATTTCGTGCAGGGCGTCATTCATCTGCTACTAGTATTCTAGGTTCGTTCCTGCAAAAGGGTCTGGAGCTAAGTTCAAGTTCTTCTTGACTGGGACACAAGAAAACCCTCAAAAGACAAGCAAAAAGCCTACTAGTAGCATAAACTGCTTTCGCTGGATGGGCGTCATCGGTTCGCGCCGCGGACGTTAGGCGAAGTGCAGTTTTCCTCTAATGTGTGGCAAGGGGACCAGATATGTGCCAATGACAGAGTCTATCGGCAATACCTCCTGTGTATTTCAGTTTCTCCTGGGGACGATCCATACGTCAATGAGCGGGGCACAGCTGAAAGAGCTGAGCCGTGAAATCTCAGGGGTCTTGTGGTATCCCCTTGCTGAAGTGTGCCTTAACCGATACACTCTAACCAAAGTGCAGTTTTGCGTGGTCGGGTGACCACGCATTAGCCAACCAGAAGGTCTATTGGTAGACCTCTTTGCCATTTCAGTTTCGATTTAGCTCTTTTTTTTGAGGCCTTTTTTTGGCCAGGGGGGTAAGCTGAGCCGTAAAACCCCATACACAGCAAAAGGGCTGGCGTCCCACGAAGCGTTGCGACTGATGGCCGGGCCGTGGAGCAACACCTCAAGGTAAGCAGCCAACTTAAGGTGCAGTTCCTTCTTAGGTGTGGGTGGGACCAGATATGTGCCAACCAGGAGGTCTATTGCTGGTGCTTCTTGACCATTTCATTCTCGATTTCCGTCTCGGTTTAGACCGCATTTCTACTTCTGGAAACTGCTGCCGAGCCGTAAAGTCTCTATGCAAATTCCTTACCTAATCACAACGATAGAACTTCGAAACCAGGGCAGGTCGGCGTCTACCATTTCCAGGAATTGAAGTGCTTGATGGTTAGCAACAGCTGAGTTTCCATCCGACTCTCGCTGAATCATGCATGTTCAAGTTCGGCATGGTCCAAAGCACCGGTTACAAACTGGGAACACTCCGTTTTGTGTAAATCGCTTGTCATCTAATCTATGTACTACTGATAACCAACGCAAGAACGTAATAACCTCACTGTGACGTGGAGTCTGCCATGCGCACATAGTTCCCCTTGTTAACTCCGCAGATGTCCGCCTTTCGTGCCTATATGCTTGCCTTGTAAAAGATGTATACGCCAGTTCCGGAAGCCAAGTAATGATGCAAAATTAACACTATGCCAACCCTTTGCGCCACCCTAGCCCTCACAAGTTTGATACAGTGTAGCTTTTAGTAAACAAAAAGGAGGCGACCAGATATTCGCCCCGCCTCGGCAAGGCGCCTTCCTAGGCCCACGCGTACCCGTCTGCTTCGAAATCCCGATCATTCCCGTCCCAGTCTTCGTCTGACAGATCGTCCGACGCTTCGTCGTCGAGAAAGTCCTCCATCGCCCAGGTATTCTCTCTGGGCTTCTGGTTGTCCAGCTGAATGTCGACCTTTTCGCACAGTCCCTGACAAAAGTCCTCGCTCTCTGCGTCCGTACTCGGGGAAGGAGAATCGGTCGCTGCGCTGCCGCTGCTGTTGGATTCGTCGTTGGAATCCTCGGGCTCTAGATCATCATCGTCGGTGTCCGGCTCGGCATATGACGGTCTTGAGCGCGCCCTTCTTCTCAGATCTCGCCCAAGGCTGCTGGCGCGGGAAGATGGGTTGGATATCTGCATAGCAAGACGGCTGCTCCGCCGCTCCAGGCCAGACAGTGGATCCTTGCGCATCTTGTTACTCCTTTTAGTGGGCGGCTCCTGGGCTTCTCCATTGCCATCCGGCTTAGGCCGGAGAGAAAAGAGCGGCTGTGGGTCTTCTTTCTTGCGGATATAGGCTCTCTTCAGCTTTGCCTGCCACTTGTCACGGAGTTCCGAGCGCTGGCGGTATGGGACGTCCAGCATGGCTTTGAGATAGACATATCGCAGATTTCGGAGCTTCCGCGCGCTATCCACCAGTGACTGGAAGAATACCTCGGCGGCATCGGCCTCCCACTTCCTCATGTTCTTCACCTCAAGCACTTGGATGCTTTCAGGCCAAACAGGAACCTGGTCGGTGGTCAAGACCGAGTCGTAGGCGGGCTCGGAATCGTTGTAGAATTCATGGTGGTTGAAGTTTTTCAAATCCATGCGAAGAGTCTGCAGGTTGGGGCAAGCAGTTCCCAGAACCGGTAGAAACGACAAATTGAGGGACTGGTTGTAATAGAGGTGCAGATGTTCGAGCTTCTGCCCATGCGTAACAAGATAGGCAGCAAAGTCTTCGCCACTGACGTCCCAGCAGTTGATTAACTCGAGCCTCCGGAGTGTCTTCGGAAGCAGCGGCAGAAAATGCTCATTGACAACCGTGGAGGACTCAATAGAGAGGTCTTCGAGTCTGGGGAGCACTGATATTGCATCTGCTACGAGCTGGATGAAAGCTCGGTCGCGCTCCATAGCCTCCGCATCGTCAACTGCTCGCGTAGCCTTTAGGGACGGCACCTGATAGTTGACGAAACATAGCCTTTTTAGTCCGGCAAAGGCTGGCGTTAGATGAATTTGTAGGACGAGACTGAGATCCATGCCTCCCATCAGCCTGCTGTTCCATCGCCAACCCGACAGCTTTGTGGCAAGCGCAGCGTCCCAATGGGTGCGTCCATCTGTTGGCACGCCGCCGTTCAAGGCTGTGAACAGAACAGGGGGATAATACCACCGGAGGTTATCGTCGAGAGAACGGAATGGGGGCTCGTCCTTGTCATGGTAGAACTCGATGGCCTTGAGCTGAGGCAGGCTAGCGATCAACGTCTTAAAATCAAGAGGCTGGCCTCTATAGGTTTTTGAAGCGATTTCCTCAACATCGATCTCAAGTTTCCGAACCTTTTGCCGATACTTGAATTTGGTAAGAGACGCGTCCTTCGACAGGAGCGCCACGAGACCGTGCGCCATCTGCCGATTGAGTAATGGGGGACAACGGTACAAGGCCGTCAGAGCCGGCTCCGCAAATGCGCGGCAGACACGGCTTGTAGCCACAAGCCATCGCGTCCCGACGACGCGAGGCATTGATGCGAACGCTTCCTCAAAGATCTGGAGCAAAACGAAATAAGGAAGGCTGGCCCAGTCCGGGCAGACAGCCTGGTCTGCTGCTTCTTCATTGGTCGGGTGGTCGGCTTCCTCCTTGGGAGTTCGGGGACGGCCGGTTTTGGTAGTCACTGCAGCATGATTTCTTCTCGTCCTCGTCCCGATGCCCTTCGCCACAGAGCCATGACGAGGCTTCTTGGTGCGATGGGCGCTCGCATGCTGCTGGTTGACGTCCGGGCTTGGAGAGATATAAGCCTTACCAAGCTCATCCTCGTCGTCGGTCGCCTCGTCATAAAACCCCGACTTGGGGCGTCTGCGTTTTGTCACACGATGAAGAGCGAGTGGATCGGGTGACGCAGACCGCTTGTGCGACGATGACACCTTGCGGATTTGCGGTTTTGCCGGCGGTGTCGCAGCATCGTGGTAGTCATCGTCACTTTCGTTGTCACTCGAATTGACCCTGGTTCGTGCGGCGGAGCTCCTTGTGATTCGGCTGCTTTTTCTTGGGGCGGCGGCGCGGGGCCTCCATGTCGCACCCGGACCCTGGACATCAGTAGCTCGGCGTGGCCGCAGCTCTCGCTGTGTCGCAGAGGCAGAGCCTGTCGCAGCCGCTGTGCGAGTCTTCATCACAAGAGCACAATCGCAAGCATCTGGGAGATGGTTGAGGGACTGTTAAGGCCCAGTTCAATGTTTGAATCGTGGATAAGTGAAGAGCTCGAAAAAAATTGTGGTAGAATCGGGAATCGCAACGCTGAAGAGAAGATGCGAAGGCACTGCTGACGCATTGAACTGGCCGACTCACTACATAAACTCAAAGCCGAAGTTTATCCGGATAAGCTCACACCCCGTACCAGTTCCAAACCGAACGGGGCCGAATGGAGAAAAGCGCTGTAGAAAGACAACCTAGAGACGAAAACATTTTATGCCAATTTTGAGTAATAGGCTTCGTTCTTTGAACTCTTGTTAAGCTGGGGCGAGGTGTGGGAAGATGGACACAGCTGTCTCTACTGACGCCCTGGTTGTGCGTTGGTTGTGTCAGGACACACTCAGTCGGAATGTCTTCCGAGCCTTTGAAAGCAGCTCAAGCTTCGCTAATCTTGGCTGCTGCATCCACTCGTGGGTTTGCGCAGATCTCCCGCGCTCCCAGCAGGCTGGCGCTGTGGGGTGTGGTAAGATTAAACCCCGAATCTCACTGGCAGACACCGCAGTAGGTATGTACGGTAGTTGGGTGGCATTTCTAAGGGAGTCACAAAGTCTTTGATTCATGTCAAGTTGGTAAGTGCCAAGAGCAGTCATCTCGTCTATATGGGACGGGTGATGGCTTGTAGAATAGACAGGAACCAATCTGAAGCGTTTATTTTCCTTGCCGTTCGTGGCTTGCAAATCGAAAAGGCAACGGCAGCACACTCCTAGTGTAATACGAGGTACAGCCTGCAAAGGCTCCCGGCCCCGTGTAACTGCATTTACCGACGCTCGGGCTGCAAGCTAACCTCGAGGTACGTATATAACTATCAGCATAGAACTGTAAGTTGATTTTGAACCAATGAAGGGTGCACTCTACGGTGATGGCACTTAGAATCTCAGAACTACGTGTGAGCACTTCATACCACTTTCATTTGATGGAGTTATCCGCAGCTGCGCCCACCTAGATGTTACGCGCTTTTGTATATCTATTATCAAATTCTAACCGTTTCTGTGAAGGCGGAGTTTCCCCCTCGAGCTCGTTGCCTGAACGCCCTACCCATGCAGCCATTTCGTCCAAATCTAAAGCACTCGCGGCCTTAAGTCGACCGGCCATCTAGCCGCCTGCCTTTGCTGTCATCCGGCTTTTTCTCTGCCTTCTCTGCCTTCTCCGCTACATTTTCATCACCATCGCCCTTTCTCTTCACAGCTCCTCTTAGTGTTTGCCCTTGGCCGGCAAAGTGTGGTTGCTTAGCGTTTGCCTGTTCCCGCTCTTTATCTGCAGCGGTCTTTACCGGCTTTATCTCGTAGCCAAGAAACAGTTTGTTAGGCGGCAGGCGTAGTGGCAGGTGCCCGTTATTTCGCCGTGTCGGCAGCGTGGCGGGCTTAGTGTTGCTCGATGCCCCAGCCACGGGAGTGCTTGGTTTTGGAGTGGGTGCATTGCTGCCCTTCTTAGCTGTGAGGCGATGGCCCTCCCCAAGAAAGCTTCCCGCCGAACCCAATACAGCGTTCGGAGCAATCGCGTCGTAGTTAATAGCTTGGGCCATGCTGCCCTGATTGTGTAGTAGGCCGCCCGCTGGAAGATGACCACCAACGCCCCGTACGCTACGCGGCGTGCTTGTGCCGCTGCCGCGGGGCTGTCTCTCGGGCTCGACGTAGCCCACTGGCGGAGCGAAGTCGACGCTGACGTCTGTCTCTATCATGCTAACGCCCATCTTCTCCGTTTCGGGTTTCACGTCCAAGACTGCCATGTCGTAGACCTCGTCATTGTACTCGAAACTGAACACGTCCCCCTTTGTGACTGCCGCGAAGTTACGGAACGCCTTCTCGAGAACGGCGCGAGGGTCGGTAACTTCAAGGAAGTTGGTGGATTGAGGTTGCAGCTTGACCATCTTGGCAAGCTCGAGAGAGGTTGTCTTGACTTGGATCATGTCGCCGACGTCGAGCTGTAGAGTTTGCATCATCTGTGTTGGACACTCAGTCAGTAATGTTCCAAAGCTCAAAGTTGATTTGGCCAGCAATGTGACATACCCATTGCGGAATGTAGGCTCTTCCCTCTTCGGCCACAAACTCCAGCACACCAGCATGTGTATGTTTGCCCTTCTCGCCATTGACAAGCTCCAGCATTATCGGCCACTGTACGTGTAACCTTGACACCTTGTCGAGAGCGGAAGGCGGTAGAAAGATCTTTGACCCGTAGTTGAGCTCCGGACGCTCGGCGCCGGGTGCCATAACCAAGGGGTAGCAACGGTAGTATTCGTCGAAACGTTGGGCACCTCGAGGCCGACCGAGTCCGCCGCCGCGCGCCATCTGGTAGAGGCGACCTGTATCGTTAGGGTCGAAACCCCCCGCACCGAATGCGTTGTACTGCCATCGCGATATTAGAAAAATCGGTCATATCAACGAGTCAGAGCTGCCATACTTACCATCTTGCTGGCGCTGCTGCTAGGCTGAGATTTGGCGCGGAGTTTGGTTGATGTATGGGAGTGGCAGCCACGGTGCAAGAACGCTCTGGTGCAAAAGATTGCGAGTAAAATTCCAAGTCTGTGCAATGATAAGCTAGCGACCGTTAATGAATAGGTTGACAAGACAGGCACGAAGGTTGTGTAACTGAGGCAGCAAAAGCTGAGTAGAAGAACGACCTATGGAGGTACGGAAAGGCACCGGTTGCAATGACGAAAGGCTGTCGCAGCTATGCCACCCAACTTAAAGTTAAGCGGGGTGGTTTAGGGGCGGCTGATACATACACTACAGCGCCTGTGTTTGAATACAGTACAGTGCATACATACAAAGACCAAGTACCGACCACGTCTTTCCACTGACAGCACCTTTACCTTCACGCCAATGCGGACTGCAGATGGGGAATACAAAACCCATTATGTGTCCGTTCGCGAATTGCTGGGAGTTTTAACTGGCGTAAGATGCTGTGAAAGACTGTTATTGTTGGTCATGTAAATGTAGGTACCTCAATGCGCCTGTACGTGCCCCGCAGCTATGAAAGAACCTGGTCATCTCGCTAGTAAATCTGACGTTGAAGCTCTTTGTAAGCTAAGCTGCAAGCTCGGCGTGTCTGCGTCCGCAAACATACCACCACATCTCACAACGGCAAAACAGCGCCATGTCCTCTCGATACGCAGCTGCGCGGCCTAAGAGGGCCGGGGAATCTTTTGCGCGCACGCACCACGGCGATAGAGGCGACGAAAGCAATGGCGCCGGCCCCGCCTCAAGCAAGAAAGTCAAGTTCGACGTGCGAAACCCCTCTGCGCTAGCACCAGGCGCTCATGACGATGATGATCGCGATGAGGAAGACGACCTGGTCCTTGCAGCAGATGTCATTGGCAAATCCGGCCGGGGCGCAACGAAGCGCGGTGCCGTGAATATCGACGGCTATGACTCTGACTCAGACAATGACAACCTCGAAGCAAGAGCGGAAGACCGGAAAAGGAAAGGGAAAGATGCGGAAGATGTCGACTTGGCCGAGGCCATGGACAATTACAACTCCAAAAAATCCGCCGGCGGAGGAGCAGCAGATAAAGACGACGACGACGACGACGAGATAGACATGTTCGGCGAGGACGAGGACGAGGACGACGCGGACCCATCTAAAAAGGCAGCCGGTATTGGCAAGGCTGGGAAAAAAGCAAAAGAAGTTCGGTATCTGTCTGACGATGAGATAGAAGGACAAGATCAGACCAGCAAGAGTGGTGGAAAAGTGCGCATGTACTGGGACGAGAACCCTAGTAGCGATGACGACGACGAAGCAGACGTCGAGGCCGCCATCGCGGAAGAAGGGGTGGATGAGGAAGTCGGAGCGGGCGGGCTCAAGAACCACGCACCCAAGATCGACGCCTTCAACATGAAGCAGGAGCAAGAAGAGGGTGCCTTTGACGAGGCGGGCAACTACATCCGCAAGGCGGCGGACGCGGACGCCGTGCATGATCGCTGGTTGGAGGGTGTCAGTAAGAAGGAGATCAAGAAGGCGGCGGTCGCGCAGGCGAAACGCGATGCCGAGCTGCGGCAGAAGCAGCGCGAGAACGATGCCATCTTGACAGCAGATCTTCTCAAGACGCTCATACTGAAGTTGGAGCGCAGTGAGACAGTATTGGAAGCGCTGGCGAGGCTGGGCAAGGGGCAGACAAAGCCTAAAAAAATACCCAAATGGAAGCAAAAGAAGAAGAACGCGAAGAATAACAATGGCGAAGATGCAATGGACGTTGACGCAGAAGAGGAGAAACCGCCCGAGGACCCTAAACAGGTCAAGATCAAAGAAGCCATCAATGCCGTTACGGACGCTGCGGATAAGCTTCTAGAGCGAGACTATGCTGACATTTACGACCTTGAGCGAGAACGGTTAGCAAGAGAGTATCAGAAAGAGACGGGGGAGCCTTGGGTCGACGCTCCAAAGCAAGAGGAGGAGGAGGAGGAGGAAGAAGTGTCAAGTGCAAGCAGGACGTGGGAGTACCGGTGGGTAGATGGACGTGGCGACGGCGCGATACAAGGACCGTTTGATGGGCCAACCATGAAGGCCTGGCAGGATGCCGGCTACTTTGGCGAGGGAGTCGAGTTTCGGCCAGTAGGAGAAGAAGACGGGTGGACAAGAATAGCGAAATTTGTATGATATCCAGAAGGCATCGGTCTATATTCCCGCCATGATTCTCGTTAGACGGCGTTGCCATCTACGCCATAAAATGTAATACTATACATAACGAGTTTCTCCTCCCTTCCATTACATAAGCACCATTTTACCAGCCATAACGCCAACGTTTCAAATTGTCTTACCTTCGCTTCAGCTTATGTCCATCTTCTCCCCACCGTGACCATTTGTGACAAAGTCAACAGCGCCGTCATTTCCAATCAGGCGCTTCTCTTGCTCGCTCACAAACTTGACACTTCTGGTAGGGTCATAGAAGAGCTTGAAGCTACGTTGAACGTCCTCCACGCCAACCTGCTTAGCGCGCCTTTTAGCGCAGACAAGCTGTGATGTCATAATGAGGTTGCTTGCGTATCGAAGCCCGGCCTCCTGGCCTATCTTGGCGAGGAGGGCAAGTGCATCGGGCGTCAGGTCTACTTCTTCCTCTTGTGCCCGGATGGAGAGAATCTGTCGGATCTCGTCGGGGTTGTAGGGGTGAGTGTTAATGATGGAGACTCGGTCCAGGAAATCGAGTGGAAGACCATGAGGGCTCTTGTAGTCGGTCCCCCGGATGCGAGAGTGCCCTCTGTTGCTGGCCATGATGACGATGGGTGCCAGGTCGGACTCGAGCGCTCGGTTGACGTACGAGAAACACTCAATGTCGAGCATATGAACCTCATCAATGAACAGCACACCGGGTACGATCTCTGCTTTGCCCTCCTCCTTCCACTCTCCGACCTTGGTATTGATCTGGTCCCGGATTTCGCTGCGGATTTCGCCGGTATCACCAGAGAATAGCGCCAAGAACCCCTGTGTCCTGGAGTTGATAACGTCGATCTCATGCAGCGTCACCGTGTGAACGACCTCTTTCCGCTTCTGCAGCTCTCCATCTGGGCACTGCAGGAACTTTGTGTCCACTCCCATGGCGTCGTAGTCGCGAGACCTTGCGTATGATCGGCCCAGCTTAGTGATCTTTCCAGACGACTTGTCTATCGAGATAATGTCTCCTGCCATAACCCGCTCCTTGGTCATTGCGTCGATCATCTTGGAACCCATATCGTAGATCGCCTCCATGTCGGTTGTCTTGATCGTGAGCTTGCCCTGCTTGGCACCGCCGGTCACACTCCTGTCAATCTGGATTTCCACAACCTCTCCCTCCATGATCTCGCTCTCTTCCTTGATCCTGACGCCGATCGACTTCCGGAAGGCTTGTGTGAGAGCTTCGGTTTTCGACATTTCTAACGAGAAGATTTCGGAGGCGGCAAGAGTGGTGAAAGGGACATCTGCGCCGAGCGATTGGGCCATGCCCATGGCAATCGCAGTCTTACCGGTGCTACATGGTTGAAAGCTTGTTAGCGCCAGTGCGCGCCAGTGCGCGCCAGTGCGGTTGCCAGTATTCGCAGCGGACTGCACACCTACCTAGGAGGACCTGCAATGAGCACGGCGCGGCCTGCAATCTTTCCCTGCTTGATCATCTCCAACACCACAGCAGCTGCTTTGCGCGCCTTTTCCTGCCCGACAAGTCCTTGCGACGCGGCCCTTGGCTCTAATGTGTCGGCATCGACGCCGAGTCCACGGATGTGAGAGTGAGCCGCAATGAGGTTTAGACCCCGGAGCTCTTTGCTCTCGGAGACGGTAACAACGGGCTGCATGGGAGAATTGTATTAGCCCGCGCACAGTCTTAGTATTTGGTGAGACCATGAAAATTCTTACAGCAGCCATTTTGAGAGTTTTGGCGTGTATGGGTGAGGTTATTGTTGTTGGTTGGCAGAGCTTCCTTCTACCAGGCTGCGTTCGATCCGCGCTTGAACCAAACTTTAGCAAACGATGCCTATCAGTCGCGATATGTGACTAAGGCTTTAAGAGCTATTTTGGTACCTCTACCTGTGAGGCACAGACACCGGCAGTCGTGCGGCGCGGCCACCCCAGGAAACGGCGATTCTGGAACCTGCCTTATCGAGGGCCGGAGAAAAACCAAGCTAAGATAAGGTACATGCGTGATGCCTAACCGGAGGAGCGCCAGGCGAAACTTCGAGTAAAGACCTAAATAATAAAACATCGTGATTACTGCAAGTTCTATCAGGGCTGAGAAGTCGAACGTCGGGGAATGAATTGCCCAGACACAGGTTATGGAAAGGCAGCTAATCTGATCCCGAGAGGCACCGGGTCTCATCATCTATCAGCTTCTGCAGTTTCTAATTTTGTAATTGGTCACTCTGCCTCATCCTCACCATCCTCCGTTCCTTCCCAAACGACCTGTGATTTTTGGGTTTTCCTTCCCCCTTGCGACATACCTGCGATAGTGGTCCGCAGCAACAGGCCGTCGCACTCGTCTTCCAAACTTTGCAAGAACGATTTCAACCACGCCACCCTGGGTCGACTTACCTCGTATTAGGCGCAAGTACATCTTCTCGTGGCTCGAAGAAAGGTACAGAGGAGGTGCGGGGGGAGTGTTCTCTCGGCGCGTGGAATACACCACACAGCATTTACTTCGCCATAGCAACGGCCGGCCTTTTCAATGGGAAGTTTGCCCTTTTTACATCCTGAAGTTCTTCGCAATTAAAACGGCGCCGAACGATTCTCGTTTGCTCCGGTTCCTCTGACCGCCTCGAAAACCGCTTCAGCAGAGGCGACGGTTCAGCAATTCGATGCTTTATCTCACGTCGCCTTATTCATGCGCTTCGCGAGTGACCAAGTTCAGCGCGCTAGTGAACGTTAGGTGGCAGAATCCGATCAGGCGCGAGCCCTCCACCGAACTCTAAGTGGACTTTGGGCCACCCATCATGAACAGTTACCGACCGTCATCGGACGCGTATTCGCGGCGTCCGAGCGATGACCGCCGCGACTCGTATCAACCTCGTCGTGAGAATTATGGACGGGGCGGGCCAGAACATCATAGGGATGATCGATACCGAGATGCTCCTCGAGATCGTGACAGTTCTCCTAGAGGACATGGCCGTGATCGTGCGCCTCAGCCCGAAACATCGCGGGTTGTACCAAAGGCGCCTTCTTCTGTGGCCAGCACGTCGGCTGGCACTGTCAAACAGGATCAAAGTGCCACTCCAGGTAAGCCAAAGTTACCCTACTTCTCTCGTCTGTTTCTCTTCGCCACACCCTGTATTTAAGCTAGTTCTAACATTGACCAGCAGCTGTCCCAGACCTCAGTGCGAACTGTGACATCGACAACCTCGCGAAGGCCATCGCCAACACCTTGACGCAATTTCGCCATGTTATTGTCGACGAAGCCAAGTTAACTGTCTCCTCGGCGGATTGTGACAAAGTTCACAAACAGAAACAAGCCGAACACGAAAAGACGATGCACAAACATGCCGAATTTGCTTCTGTACCAGAACTTCAGAACAAATATAGGAGTCGGGATGACAAAATACGCAAAGACGTGGCCGAGCGCCTTCAAAAGACGCAGGACCGTGCAGATAAAGTGGCAGAAGGGTTCGCATCGCAACTGTCCCAGGCAGTTCTTCGAGTAGTTGATGAACACATCCAGCAAAAGGATAAAGAGGCTGAGAGCAGGCATGCGTCTCTGGTGGAGAGGATTGACAAATACGCGAGCGAAGTTCAAGAGCTCAAAGCCAACCTAACCCGGCAGCAAGAATCGTTCAAGTCGGAGTTCATACAGCAGCGTGACGAGGTCAAAGAGCAGCTCCAGCAAATACGGAAGGAGTCTACGTCGCAGGAAGCCAAACAGCCGAAAGCTGCGAAGGAGGAAGATGGTACCAGGGACGCGCTCCAGCATGTGCAGGAGCAGCTGAAACGAAACCAAGAACAGCAGCAGAAACTGCAAGAGCAACTGCAGCGAACCCAAGAGCAACAACGCAAAATGCAAGAGCGACTGCAAGAGTTACGCGAGGGACAGCAAAAACTACAAGAAGGGCAGCCAAACTTGCAAGAACAACTGCGAGAGCTACGAAAGGGGCAGCCTAAGATTCAAGAGCAACTACAAAAACTGCAAGAGAGACACCCGAAAATGCAGGAGCAACTCCAAGAACTACAACAGAGGCAGCCGCAAATGCAAGAGCAACTGCAAGGATTGCAGGCGAGCTCGGTCCCTCGCTCCGAGCTCTCTTCAGTGAACTCGAGACTCGACGAGCTCACCAATCAAGTCGCCCAGCGGAACCAAGAGGCCGAAAGCACGCGCCTAGCTGTAGAGTCGTATCGGGAGAAAGTGGAGGCCCATGAAGCCAAACTCATTTGCATCGACGTGGATTCTCTAGACGATGCGGCTGACGCTGTGACGATCCACATACCAGCGTTATATAACAAAATCAACGACACCCACACTAAACTCGATGACCACATACAGAAAGTTGAGCAGCTCGACTTGAACGGAATCCGAACTCCCATCCAGGCCTTGCAAACAACCCAACAGGCACTGGGTGAACGAATGAACGAGTTTGACAAGGGTATGGGAGAATTGTACGTCCGTATCACGGATCAGATTAAACACATTGACCAGAAACTTAAGGCACAACCATCGGGTTCACACAGCTCTACCACGTCGGAGGGACCGGAACGTTCCGCCAACTCTCTAGAGGCTCGGTTGCAAGAGCTTCGTCAGGACCATGGAGTGTTGTCTGCACGTCTGGATCAAAAGTTTGACAGCGTTCAGAAGGAGGTGCAGAAGGAGATAGACAGGACAGCCGCCTTTTTCAACCATCAAATTGTCGTCATCAATTCGCACATTGGCAACCTGCCTAGCAAATCACTGCCAAAAGACAGGACTGGGGATAAGGAGAAAAATAACTCGGTAGCGACCGACCTGGCTGCCGTTGCTGCCGCTTTGGAATATCTCAAGTACCTGGTTCAGCAGCATGAGACAAGGGTTGCTAAGCTGGAGGGTGTTGTCAGCAAGGTCGAGCAGCACGAGACGAGGATAAACAAGCTCGAAGACGGTCCGGTTA
Organism: Diplogelasinospora grovesii; assembly: GCA_033297225.1. Classification (NCBI taxonomy): domain Eukaryota; kingdom Fungi; phylum Ascomycota; class Sordariomycetes; order Sordariales; family Diplogelasinosporaceae; genus Diplogelasinospora; species Diplogelasinospora grovesii. The sequence goes on from MU853752.1 coordinate 778,686, forward strand.
AGGTCGAGCAGCTTGAAAGAAGAAGCAGTCAGTCTGAAGGCGTTCATGACAATCATGTCCAGCAAGAAACGAGAATCGGCGAGCTCAACGATGCTTCCGATAAGCTGAAGCAGCATGAGATAATAATCAAGAAATTGGACAGTGTCTGCGGAGATGTGGAGCAACACAAGGAGACGATTGCCAGCTTCGACGGCGCACTTGATAAACTCGAGCGGCATGAGACCACAATCGTCAAGCTTAAAGGCGGTCACGATGAATTGCGCTCTGACTTTGATGGCTTTAAGGAAGCGTTTCTTGCGTCGATAGCATCGATTGAAAATGCAAAGACTGGTTCGGCGGAGAACAAGGATCCCGCGGTCCCAGGCCAGAAACGACGAAGAGTTGAGTCGACCTCTAATGGAGGTGTGAGCAACGTCGCAATGGCAGTCCCTAATTAAGTCGCCAAAAGGGCGACGGGACATACAGGAAGAAACGGAACGGGCCGAGGTTTGGACAAGGAATATCGCGTGCGGTTTAAGAATTCGAATAATGAGCGGGTAAAGCACGCTTGTTTACAGGTGCTTAGGAAGGGGTTAGAAGCAACAAGGGATTCTGGTTCTCGGGGCGTATGTAGGAGTATAAAAGTGTTGATGGGATTGTTATCTCTAGGCGCTGCGCTGTTTGATCTAATACTGTCAGGTTTTGCTTCCAATGGCGGGGACGGCAGAGTTGCAAAATATCACATGGACTGCGACAATAGCAGGAATTATTAAGGGTTTGCGGGCGGGTGTACATTACGCAGATAGTCACGGAGTTAAGTAAGGGTGACATGACACATATTCTTCGGCGCGTGCTAGGAACTAGACATTTAGGTAACATAGCATATCATTCGCTTAATGTTTTCTAATACTGCGAGGCTCTTAGAGGCCCTCGGTGGGCAAGGCCCTGATCTATGATGTAATTCTCATCGATGAATGACCCAGCAAAAGAGCAAACGCGTCATACAGACAAACACAAGAGAACTAACCTAAAAGTGATTGTCTTGCATGAAGTCGAGGTCAATAGAAAGTCCAACACCCGGAACTCCGGGATTAGGGCCGCCCAATAACGAGGTTGACATCTTCAATATCCGCCCAATAACGAGGTTGACATCTCCAATATCTGGATGTTCCATGTTAGTCGAAGCTGGTCACTGTATGGATACCATAGAACAGGCACTGCGTGGGCATCTCTCGTGCCCCGTTAATTCAAGCTCGAGCAGAAGCGCATTCGGCTATCGGGGCACGGCGGAGCTATTGACGGGATCTTCACCAAACACCGGGTGTTAAGGAAGCAGGGAAGGTACAGTATTTGAGCCGCTTGCTCAGTCAACCAAACGTGGCTTCAAGCCATGCTTGTGAATGGCCTTTCAGAGCTGAAGAGATACTCGTGCGTTCTCTCTAAGTAACTTACAAGCTATGATCTGAGTCCTAAGAAGAGCAATTTGCTGTGTGGTGAGTTCTGCGGCCATGGCCCTGACTCGACGAAGCGGCAGTCGGTAGTAGCGCAGAAGCGCCGAGCGCGGACATGGAAGGAGATTGACTTTGTTTGGGCAGGAGGAGCTTCCATGGTGCGCGGGTCGTGACTTTTCGTGGGCTTTTTGGATGGGTGCCTTGCCGACGGACACATCTGAAGCAACCCACAAAAACCCCAACTATCGACAGGCTATCAGTTGAATGACAGTTGGCGACCCAAGCAGTTGGCAGCGCCCAAAAGGTCCACTGAGGTGCCTAGTCTCGTCACCTACGCACCAGCCGACAACCCCAACCTTGAATGCCGCGTGCTGGATCCCGCACTGTGTGCCACAAGTACCGCACTCGCACATCAACCTGGAAGGAAGGCTTGATTATCCCACACACGCAACGCACCCGACCCACAGTGAGAATGCTCCGTCCGGACACCACCATCCTTGTTCGCGCTCCACTGTTCGCCGCCCAGCGACAATCCCACCTTTGACACTTTCCAAGCACACACCACCTGCCCGACCTGCACATCATATCACCTACCTCCGACTTTTGCGATCTCTCCAGACGAGAGTCAAGGCAGCTTCTGGCGGGTCGCAGAGCCAATTTAAACTCGATCGCAATCAGTTCCTCGTCGATTGACTGCCGTCACGTCGTTATCGCATGCAGGCACTGATCACGCCTTTCCGCGTGAGAGATGCGCTCTCGTGTCTACTCCACAAGGACAAGGTCACCACTGTTTTGGAGCTTGGGATAATAGACCCTCGACTGGAAACGGCCCATCTCGACATCGCGAAGGGAGCACGTGTGCTGCCCACTACCGACCGTTTTATTCACGTGTTATGGTGCCTATTGTTGGGTAAGTTGAATAAAGTTTTTTTTCCTTTGTCTTTGTGGTTGCAATTGCCCCGCAAACCGAGGCTGGGGACCTGTGCTTTTCTGTAGCGACAATAGCAACTCTAGACGTCAATGCTAATCGCGCAAACCTTATTAGAGTGCGCCCGAACCAAAGATCCGCTTCGCGTATAGGTTGAAGTTCGTCCGAAGACACTTCTCCATTCTTACGAGGCTGACCTCGACATACTCGGCGCGCTATAGTTGACATCTACCGGCACTCGACATCGCCCTCCACCTCGCGCCGCCCCGGATCTTGACTCCACTCACTACGAAACCCGACTTCGATTTGGAGCTAAAGCAACTTTATTCTGAATGAATCCGATGCCCGAACAATGAATGGAACGATGGATGGAGCGGCGAAGAGTGCAGATAAAGTGGCAAAGCGCATGCTCCCTGAGAGCCCGCATCATCTTTCCCTGTCGTTAACCCGTCGGTATCCCGCCCCGTCTGGGTTCTGGTTCACGGGTTTGAGCGGTCCTTTGCAGTACATCACATATCTGTCTGATGCGGATAGAGGCGTGCTTCTCACGCGGCCTTCGTACGAGATTTGCATTTGCGACGAGCCCGAACCCGCGCCGTTGCAGACAGCTGCTAGAGTCCTCGCCAAAGGCGACGTGGTAAAGAAGAAGCTCTCCATCAAGGACTACCAGAACAGAAAGAAGTCAGTTTCCCCGACAGACAATGACCCACCATTGAAGATGGACGCGAAACCAAATGGTGGGACTCAGCCAAAAGTCACGAAGGAGAATGGTGTGAGGGACGAGGTGAAGGCAAGGGAGAAGCCCGAGGCGCGGCAAGATGCGCGGCAAGATCTACGGCCAGACAAGCCCCGGCAGGAACTGAATGGGGACAGGTACGTGGGAAACTTACATTTGCTCTAGTGGCAGGGCTGCGCTAAGGGCTGCGCTGCTGCGAGCGTTGCTATAAGCCTGTCCCTGGTGCTCGGCGCTAACATTTGATTGCTTAGAGCTAGGAACTCTGAACGCAGAAAAGAGCCTGAAGCCGCCGTTGCAACCGGAGACAGTCGAAAACGAAATGCAGGCCCCGATGACAGTCTTCCGCCTTTGAAACGGCCGAAAGTAGAGGTTGGCACACCGAAGCCTGACCATTCGCGCCCCTCGAAACCCGAGACACCCAAGACTCGAGATCGTACGAACGAGAAAGTCGCGCGAAAGGAGGCTAAGGGTGACTCACTGCATCCCACCCTCAACGGACTGCCTTCTTCAAAGGCTGACCGGGAGCGGGACAATACGGCATCCCCACGGTCTACAATCCAGGTCAACGGGATGAGGCCTCGCTCAGACAGTGGCACCTCGACACCCCGAAAGGGAGACGGACTTGCGAAAACATCGGTTCCCGAGCTGCTGTCGCCACTGCATCCGTCGTTCGAGCGTGAGCTGGACGAGCATGATAAACTGAAGAAGAAGCCGGCGGACAAGGCGCCAGTGAAAAGTCCATCTCTCGCCAAGAAGCACAAAACGACGAAGGGGAGCTTGATACCAGCACTACTTTCCCCAACTCTGCCGCCAATTGTCGAGGCGGAACTTGCGCGTCTGTTGAATGAATCAAGCCAGAGCAGCAGCCAGGCCTCCGATTCACCGAAAAGTGCGAGGAAGACCAAGCCGGTGGCCGAACCGGTAGTGAAGGAGGAGGATGAAAACCCCAGACGGCTAGTGAAGGAGCTAGTGAAGAAGGAGGATGAACAAGCCAGACGGCCTTCCAAACTTATCACACTGAAGTTCAGGAAGGCTTATGCTAAGAGAGCGAAGGACCTATTGAGCCTTCCCTCAAAATCAGCCAAGGACGCACTGAAGAAGGAGCGGTCCATCAGCGTGGAAGGCACACCTCCTCCGGGTGCGAGAAAGCGACCTCGAGACGCGGGAGAAGCTGTATCAGAAGGCACGCATGTTGCTGCCGCCAAGCGACCCCGAATGCCGGCAACGGACGCATTGGCGGTAAAACCACCTCACCCCTCAACACCCCTCAAGCACGTGTCTACAGTCATGTCGCGCGTGGCGTCCAGCCAGTCTCAGGGAAACACACCGGGCAACACGACCGGACTTACTCCCGGCGCCTCGGCGGAACGTCCTCCGACCCGGTCAGAGAGCACAGAGCCCATCAGCAAGGCTCGGACCACGGCGGAGTCGCAGTCGTACAAAGAGCGGCACGAGGAGTACAGAGTGCTCGGCGGCACCCTCAAGCATACTCGCGATGATATACACCGCGACAGAGGCGCGAACATAACGCCGGCAGAGGAGAAGCGCTGCACGGCTCTGCACTTTGAGATGGTGCTGGCCTACATGCTGTCCTTCCACGCCCTGAACGCGGCACGGATGCTCGACCGGAAGATGGGCGAAGTCATCGCGTGGACTACCCTCATACCACACCTGCAGGAGCTTAAGAAGCGCGTGCAGTCAAACCGCGCGCTTAAGGCGCTCGCTTTTCAGATGCACGCCGTCTGCCTCGAGCAGATGACACTCGCCTTCACTACTCTCGACCCGACTCTCGCGGCCAAGGATTTCAACAACTGGAGACAGATGGACCGCCTGCGCGGCCCCACGTGGGCCGAGGCCGTGACCCTGTGCGACGGAGTGGATGATCGCCGCATGAAGACGCTCATCGGTCCCTGGACCAAGATCGACGACGCCGTTGCCTCGGTGCTCAATATTATGTGTAGGTGGGCCGAGCGCGATGGCGTCCAATGGCGGCCCACTCTGATGAGGAACGAGCGCGAGAAGGTGAACGGTGCGAAGAGCTAACGGACTCGACTGGCACATCAGCACCTCAAAAATCAGGTGTACGGCACCGACGGCGTTTACCATTGTATTATGACACGACACACAACCCATCTTTACATTACGCCCTGTTTCTGAAGAAAGGGGCGCACACAGCATATACACGCAGGGCGTTCTGGTTTCTATTGCCTCTTGACTTTTACTCAGGAAGTCAAATACGGGCATAAAGGGGTGTGCAAGGGAGCAAGGAGATCAAGGATTAAGGACATATGCGGATATGGATCGGACTGTGATTTGCGATTTTCAGGTGTATGGCTTTTTTATCTCCATCCTGTACTTGATGGACAGATGTTTTGTGTTTTTGTGTTATTTTTTCTCTTATTTCTATGATATCCCCTGGCCACGCGCATGCTATTTTCTCTCGAGGGATTGAGAGGCACGCTGGCCGTTGTTTTTTTTTTTTTTTTTTTTTTTAATTATCTATCATCTGCTGGTTTTCAGCATCAGCGATGGGCAGCGTGGACATAAAGTAAGGGAAAGGCATGGGGGGTTATAGCGATCAAAGCGAGTGTCATTTCACAAGGGTATGTGTCGGTTAGGCCAGGGTAGGCCCAGGTATTATTTAGGTTCAAGACATTTATGTTCAAGACAGGAGTCTAGATAAATTAAAAGATATGTCTCATGGTATCATGTTTGTGTTCTTGACTGGTTCATGTGATCGAAAACGTAAATCCATTTGATTCCTATCATGAAGCTTGAGGACTGCAGTCATGGCTCGTGTGAATGGATATCGTAGCTGAGTTCTAGCTATTGGAGAACGTACGGGACAAGACGTTTACAGATCAAAAAAATGAGACCGTTGAAGAGAAGACCAATACCATTGCCGTGAAAAAACTGCCTGACCCTCAAGAACTGAGCTGAACTGAACTGAACTATGTATGCCATGCAAATGCAAATGCAAAAAAAACAACAACCTCAATACATTGTAGCGAGCTAGCTAGCTAGCTGTGTGTTTCTCAGCTTGTCCTGTTCTGTTCTGTCCAGTCTGTTGTCCTTCCTCCTTGATTCCATCCATCCGATAGACATCAACAAAAAAAAGGGGGGGATGAAATATGATATGAAGTGTGTGTGACACCAGTTGTCTGTCGGCCGGTGTGTACCGTTGCCGATGCTCCTGCTACCTACCACTCACTCCTTTTTTTTTTTTTTTTTTTTTTTTTGACATCCCCTGTTATGTTTCTTTGTAATGGGTTCAGTTTCGGCCGGTGGTGTACCGTTGCCGATACTGATGGATGATGCATATGCCCCTGCTGTTGTGTTGATCCTTCCATCCCTTCCCAGATGATACTCCCGATAGACAGACAGACAGACAGACAGACATGACACCTCGAGAACTGAACTCTAAACCCTTCATATACCCAGCACGAATCTCCCAATTTTCGGCCGGTGGGAACCGTTGCGCGATATTGTACTTTCCTCCCCGTCCCATGCCTCCTTCATGTCATCACCATCATCTTTGCTGTTCCTGTACTCATTCCCCCCTTCCTTCCCCATGTTATCTCTCCGCCCCGTTGTTATTGTCAGTTGTCAGTGATTGCCGTGCCGTGCCGGTTGTGTTTGTGTTTGTGTTGTATTGGTGGTGTGGTGTTAGCGAAGACGAGGCGGACCAGGCGGACCGCCAAAGATGGACGGCGGCACGCCAACTCCAGTGATGGTCAGTTCGTCTTCGTCCTCATCATCGTCCTCAAACTCAACCGCAACCTCATTACCCCCCTCACCACCACCACCATTGACATTGACATTGACATTGGCAGTCTGGTAGTATTGTCGTTGCGCCTGATTCTGACGAGCCATCTGCGCGAGATACTCCTGATGAGCACGCAACTGCCGCTGCTGCTCGAACTGAGCCATGTGGACGCGGGCCTGATACTGAATCTGCTGCTCACTCAGACTCTGTTGTTGTTGTTGATGGCGGGCTTGGTTACCCCCTTGGCCGTTGTTGGTGTTGGTTTGGGCGTTGATGTGGTTGGTACGGTTGGCGTTGTTGGGTTGGGCGTGGGTTTGGGCGGTAAAATACTCGTTGAACTGCGCCATGTCCACCTCCACACCATCCTCCTCCTCCTCCTCCTCCTCTGCCCTGACCATGTAGTCGTAGCCATTGCCATCCCCCCCGTTACCGCTACCATGACCATTGTTGTTGTCGTTGTTGTCATTGTTGTTATCATGCTGGGTGTGCTGGGTATGCTGGGAATTTTGAGATGGCATGAACCAAGACGGGGGCTTGTCTTCCGGCGGCGGCGGACTCTCCTCGTCCTTGACAATGATGGTGTCCCCGGTCTTGGTGGGTGGTGAGATGGGGGGTTGTTTCTTCCGGGGGGTTGGGGCTGCTTTCCTGACGCCTCCACCCGCCCTACCCTTTCCCTTCGTAGGGGTGGCAGCACCTGCACCGGCAGCTGAACCTGAGCCAGAAGCAAAACCGGAACCAGAAGCGGAAGCACCTCTCTTGGTGGATTTGGCGGGCGTCTTTGTGGGTTTGGTGGGTGGCTTTGAGGGGGAAGCGGCGCTGGTTTCTAGCCCGAGCTTGCGCTTTATCTGACCAAAGCGAACCTTCTCAACATCAGCAAACACTGCCAAAAGAGGAGGAAGAAAGGGAGGATAAAAAGGGGTGGATGAAAAGAAAAGGGGGAAATGTGAGTTGAGAAAGGGAAGATGAAAAAGGGAAGGTGAAAGTGGGATGAGAAAGGGATGAGAGGGGGAAGACATACCTTGGCTGTCTCAGCATTCTTGAACCCCGCCTCTTGCGCGACCGTATCCCAGTCGACTTCAGGTTTGCCCTTCATGTTCTTCAGGATCGTGTAGAACAGGAACGCTTCGTGAGGGGCGGGCTGTGGGCGGTTGAGTGAGGGTGAGGCATCGCCATTGCCATCATCCGGAGGAGCGGTGCTGTTCTTGGCCATTTTACTTTGATTCAGATGTCAGCATCATTTGTTTATGTGAAGTCTAATACTGAGATGAAATGTGAAAAGTAGAGGGGAGGGTGAGGGAGAATGTGTGTAGGTGTGAGGGTGAGGTTGATCTGAGCGAGATACCCAACACGACTGGGGATGTGAACCGTTGTGAAAACAATGTAGATGGGTGCTGAGTGAGACTTGGATAACTACTGAACATCGGGGGAGAGACTTACTTTGAGTTTCTGGGTGGCTTCTGTTGGTTGTTGTGTTGTTGCCGAGTAGAACCGCAAGATTGGCGATGGTCTCACGGTTTGAGAGAGATGATTTGAGAAGAAGAGGATATGTATCCAACTGCCACTGCGGTGAGTGGAAGAGTGGAAAGTTTGGGGATGAGGTTGTTTGGGTTTGGAGTTGGGTTGAAAGTTGACGTGTTGGCGTGGGGACAACAGAAGACGTCAGAGGAGAGACACGCGACCCATTCGCGAAAAAAAAGGAGATAAGATACCAGTTTAAAGTCACGTATTTTTGACGAGGCTGTGAGCCAAACTTCAAAGGGGGCCCAAGCATAGGGATGTCAGCGTGTCGTGTTTCGTTTTGAAAAGCCAAAGCCTCCAACCAGAGTAGTATTCGGGTATGGTGTTGGAGTTAGCTCCGAGAGTCGAGAGAGGGATTAGAGGAGAAAGTCGATCATGAATACCGTGAGCGCCGTGGATCAATAATGACTACCTCGATTATTATCGAAGCATGGAACTTATATGGTATATCCCCAGAAGCAGCACAGCGAGTGAAATGGACACAGGTCATTCATTCATCATTCATTCATGGTCCCTGCAGGGTACAATACAGTCCTTCGTACCTGACCTATCCGGGGTCTATCAACCGCGTCGCTCTGGCGATCGCAGTAGGAGAGGAGATTCTTACCCGATTACCTTTCATATCCACGAGCCAGCCAAGAACCGCCCTCAGAAACTGCAAGACCAAATCCAGACCAGAAAACCGTTCCGAGTTAGAAAGCAATGACCTCAAACGCCGACCAGATGAAAGAAATATGTGCCAATTCCATTTAAACATCATATCCCTGGGTATCCCATTGCTCATGCTTGACCATGACATGATGATCATGTCCCACCTCGCTTCCTTCTTCATGTTCCAGCATAGCGGCGTGAACTCCGAGTTCCTCAGCAGCACGTTGCTCAGGCTGGTAATGTTCGTGTTCGGCGAATGGTGCTGGGTAGGCATCCAACTCGTATCCGAAGGGAGTGTAACCTTGGCCCTGAGACGAATACGCTTGGCTCGCATGCTGACAAAACCCGGCGAGACCTCGACTGCCGTGATGAGATGCTGGTCCAGTCGCAAAGCCAACGTCCGGATGCAGCATGTCACTGTGGGCGCTGGCAGGGCTCGGGGCAAATGATGCCTGGGCTGCAGCGCCAGCAGCCATAACGTCTGAATCGCTGCAAGGGGTAAGGTATCGCGCATTGTGCATCCGAGGCTGAGGCGGCATGCATATGCCAGAGATGCCAGAGATGGTCGCCGTCGATGTTGCCGTGGCAACAAACTGGGACTCGGAGGGGTTGTGCTGCAAATCATCGTCTGCGAATGGCGTCACTGGTGAAGAATTGGCGACCGTGCCGGCCTTTGTCGACGCATCATCCCCATCGGCCTCTGCCTTCTTCTTGGCCATGTCCTCCTTCCTCTTCTTCGTGACGCGAGCCTTCTTCTCGGGACTGGTGCTGTTCCGACGCTTGGGTTCGAGGCCCAACATCGAAGCCCGGAACCGGGAGTATCGCATGCGAGCGGCATGGCCGTTGGAAATCTCCTGGACCAACACCGGGTCATGGGCGACCTTGTTCCAGTCAATCTGCTCCGGAAAGTCAGTTGTCGACTTGATAGAGGGGGCCCCCCGAGTTTGAGACTCACGTCCTTAAGACATTTCTGCTTCAGGATGGCGAACAGAAACCGGGACATGGCATTGTCGTTGGCAGAAGACATGATGGCGGGGGCCGGCTCGGCTCGGTCTGGCGGCTTGCTGTGGCTTGCTGTCGAGACCAGTCAAGCATGAACACCAGGCGACAGAGCGAGCAAGCACTGCGAGAGGGAAACAACCGCTCAATATGAACTTTCGTAGGGTCCCCAGAGGAGTGACAGCGGCGGGGATCACATCGACCGGATTGCGTTGCCGTTGCGTTAGCGACTGTGGGGAGGTGAGTCACCATATCACAGTGAAAATGCGCATCGGTGAGGTCGGCGCAACTCAACTCTTGCGTTTCACAGTGAATAGATGGATGCAAGGCAGGCGGCCAAGGCAAGATTATATATGGGCCGCGGCGGGTTTAGTTGACGGTAGCCCCAAGGCAAGCATTTACTTGACGCAACCAGCAGGATGCCAAGGGAGGATCGTCTATATGTTCAGGAAAAGACACAGTCCCATCCACTCAGGTTGTAAGGCTTACAGGCGCCATAACGAAAGGGGATTTGGATACATCAGGATTTGTTTGCTCACTGGGGGCGAGCGCAGGTTTAAAACGCCACCAGGATAGATCCTTGGGGGACGAGACCAGGAACTTCTATAATAACTCGTTCGAATAATAATCGGCGCTGCATGGTAGCCTGGAACTGTTTGCACCAAATGGGAAGAAACGCATAGGTGGAAAGCGACAGCCCAGCTTGATTTAGTCACGGCGGGGGATGAAAGGACAAAGCGACGCGGCATCGCGGCGCTACCGCGTAAAGTGCTTTTCGGTCATTAAGATCCCTGCTCTGTGACCGACACAGTGACACTCGAGCTGCCTCATTCGCGAATTGCAGGGCGTGAAAGCTCCCTCAGTGGCAAATGGGGGGCTATCTTTTTGCATTCGTTAGCCGTGTGTCCATTTCGGGCGAGCAAACAAAGGAGCATGTTTGGCGGGACAACTGGTGAACCATTCACAAGGACAAGGTCGCATCCCTGATATCGATGCAGGAACGGTATCATACTTGTGAGTCATTCGAGTCACGGATGGAAATGTGGGTGGTTGGGATGCTCGAGTTCGTCACGCTTGATTGGTGATGTCGGCTGGGAACTTGTCCGCGGTCTCAGAAGACTTCAGAAAGACGCGGTGTGCTGCTGTCTCCTGCGGTACATGGAGAGTACAGCGGAGGAAATGGGCCGATTGTAGGAAGGCAGACGTTGGTACGTGGCCCCAACAGCGACAGCCGACGAATGACATGCAGTTTGTTGAGAGGGAGTCGTCGCTACAAGATGCCTAGAGGTCTTTGCGGAAGGGGAATGTACTGGACAAGTACCCCACCATCACCCCGCCTCTCGCGGTGATAACGCCAAAGCACCTGACCACTTTATCTGGTGTGCTCCGGGCGTAGGTTTATCGGCTCATAGCCGTTATTTCCCGGATGAATGCCGGGGTTTCGATGTGGCCGCCTTAGGCAGAAAGCTGCCAGCCATCTGAATTTCCGACACTGGCGGCAGGCGTTCGAAACGGTTCCAGCCAGTTTCTGCCCTTCGCTCAGTTCGCACGGTTCGGCCAAATGCTCAGCCCGCGCCCACAAATGTTTGAGCGTCTCGAGAACGCAAGCTGCAAAAGCCATCTTTCCTTAGCAATTCTTAGCAATTTTTCTTTGACTTATATCCACTGCCTTGCCGCAGACATCTATTGGCCTCGCCGGCGCAACAGTATGGCGATGAACAAGAACTGGAATGACCGGGCCGATAAGGACCTCTTCTTTACTATTCTGTCTGTCAAGAACATTGGAGTCATCAGCGGATCTGAATGGACCACGATCGGCAACCACATGCGATCGCTGGGCTACGGCTTCACAAATGAAGGATGCCGGTAAGTGACTGGACTTGTCGCCTGCATTTACATTTTCTGCTCTTCCTCGTCCTTGTGTTTCCATTCCATCATGATGCGTGACTTTATCTCTTTCCTGTTTGGTGACTCTGTCGTGTGTTCTTTCCACACGAAAGCCGAACTGGCTGGTTCGTTCGCACATGCGCAAGTGTGTGTGAACAGCTCTTTTACATGTGCGCCTTTCACCAATTCAGAGGGCCGAGCATTGCTGAATTTCATCTCATATGTGCCCTCGCTTTCACATGTGGTTACGCCGACACGTATTCACGTATTTGATTTGCTCAAGTTGACTTTTCATCTCAACTTCTTGTCGGGATCGCACATTAACTTAATTGCAGCCAACACTTTCAAGGTCTCCGTCGAGCGCAGAACAAGGCAGAGACTAATGGGAGCCCCCCTGCAAGCGACAATAATCCCAGGAAGCTAGACCCCGCGGTCAATCCGATTACGCGTCGGCCGGGACCTGGTCGAGGAAGGCCCAGAAAGCTGCCACCGGCGCCGATCGCAGGCGTTACTCCTGGCATTCCCAGTGCCCCTGGTGCTCCCGGCATGCCGCTGGGTCCTGTCCCTGTTCTTGGTCCTGTCCCGAGCGTCATGCCTAGCGCTCCTCCTGGTGCTGTGTCCGGCGCCGTTCCCGGCTCCGTCCCTGCCTCTGTTCCTGCCTCTGTTCCTGCTGTCGGCCCCGATGCTGCTCAAGGTCATCCCCAAGGTCAACCCCAAGGTCATCCTCAAACTCACCCTCAACCTCATCCTCAACCTCATCCTCAAGGTGACACTCAGCAAACGCCTGTTACTCCCGCCGAGGGGGAGACACCCAACTCAGGAGTGCCGAGTCAAGCACCAACGGGGTCCGACGGTGAGCTTGCTGTGGATCCGAGCCTGGAAGAAAGCACATCCGAGGATCAGCATGTTGCAAAACGCCAGAGGTTGGAAATAAGCCAGGAGCCATCGCTCGAGGACGAGGCTGTGTTGAGTGCCCTTGCAGCTCATAACAACCCTACCGATCACTACGCTCCGGAGTATGTGCTTGACTCACCAGCTTCTCTTCCCTTGCAAAGCTGCCCTGGCGCTAACATGTCTCATAGTTTCAACTATGGGGAGGCATAGCATGCTCAGTCAACGGAGCGTCAACCAAAGGAAGAGAAATGCATTTTTGGGAAGTAGTCCAGCGAAGGACGAGTTCATACAGACGCAAACGCAGACGCAGACGCAAACGCAAACGCAAACGCAAACGGAATCTCGAGCTATGCAGAGCGCCTCCTGCGTATCAACTTTAATTGTATTCTTGGGCTCACGGCAGTTTGCCTTCATGCTTATGGGACAGTTGTAGCCGGCATGGTGTTGGGGCTGATGGGGGCGTGGCGTACGACTGGGTGGGAGTTTTGGTTTATTGCTTTTTGATGGGATGGCGGGTGTCTCGGTAGATACGATAGTTTTTGGAAAAAACAGTATACTCGCTGCAATCTTGTCTGCCCAGGTGCGTGTTTCGCAGTGCAAAGTCACCAGCCGCTCGGATGGTCGTGCGCTGAACTTGGAGCAGATTCACCAGGCAGTGCCCGCGCCACAAGAGCACCGGCCCCTAAACTTTTCCTTCTCTACCTTACCCGTACCTTACATTGATGGAATCCCCTCCGATTCACCTCGACAATACCGCGATATCACTTTATAACATTCGTCACACATAACAAGCCTTCATTCAACATCCGACTTCCATAGTTTCCGCACAATGGCAGCCATTAAAGAGTCAAAGTGGAACCTCGAGGCACACGCAGCCCTCTGCGGTGCTCTCGCGGACGCGCTCACTGCGGCGGGAAGCCGGCCATCCGACCATAAGGACAGCATCATGGCTGTCATGGCAACCAAGGGACACGAATTTACTTGGGAAGCCATTCGGTAAGTTCCACTCTCTCTCAGTGACTGTTCTTCCGATGGTTCTTCGTTCAACATTTCCCTGCTGCTGCACCCCTGTTGTTCTTTACAACGCGAAACAGCCCTTTCCCGCACTCCTGAGCATCACCGGCTCTCGTCTTTTGTCAGATATCGCATCTTTCTCCAAATACGGTCTCCAAATGCCTAAATGGGACGAGACGGCCAGGAGCGATCTTCTGATCGCGCTCTATACCGCTACACAACCCCTGCTGTCAAAGGAGGTCCACGACCAAGTTGTCGACATCATGAAGGCAAAGGGCCACGAGGATGCCAACTGGGATTTGATCCGGTACGGTCCGCTTTAGTGTTCTCGCCCCTTTGCTATTTCATCCCTCTCTTTTCGTCTCTCCCCTGGTTTTCCCCACCACACATTGTCAATACCCAGCACTATCGCTGCTCAAACATCCGCAAATTCCATCACCAAGATGCCCGTCAAGTACGAAGACATCAAGGCGGACCTCATGGAGGCCCTCTACATCGTCGCACAGCCGGACTTCAGCAAGGAGCAAAAGGAGGCGGTCGAGGCGATCATGAGCGAGCGAGGCCATGATTTGAAGTGGAACGCCATCAGGTATGCAAAGCACACAGAGCACTAAGCAGTCACCAAGTATTCACTTTCTCTTTAATTTGTCTCTCATCGTTTCGTATGCCATCTGCCCCACTTCAACTGGACAGTGTCCGGTATTTGAATGCCTTCAGTCCCCTCGTCGTCCGGACAACATCTCTGCTTCTTCAACCTCATGATTTCGTAATCCACGCCATCTCAAGACCGCCTATACCACAGAGCATCACAGCATTCACCATGCCCACGTGGGAAGAAATCCGGGATGACCTCTTCCTGGCGCATCTCATAGTGCAGCCTGCCCTGAACAAGGAGCAGCAGGACGAAGTCGAGAACATCATGCAGGCACGAGGACATAACATGGTGTGGAACGCCATCAGGTATGTGTGCTCTACAAGTGTGTTTTCTTTCGCTTCCTGTTCGCTGTTAAGGGGCACGCGTGCAGTGACAACGCGTTGCCGTCTCACACTTTTCCCTCACGTATCCCTTCAACACCACACTACCTTGCAGTCTCCCACAATGTCTACCAAAAGAGTCCAGCAGAAGTGGGACAACGAGATCCACGAGGCAATCTTGGTCGAAATGGTCGATCGTCTGCGGCCGACCAAGTCCGATTGGGATGCTATCATCGAGAATCTTCGAGGAAAGGGCTTCACGTTTACGGCCAGTGCTCTTTTGTACGTTTGGCAGACACCCTGTGGAATTGCGTTGAAGTTTTGTTTGCATCGCCACCCCTGGTTCCTCTTTCGTCCCTCTCGGTTCTCTCAATTCACCAGTTGTTTCATCCCTCCAGCATCTCACCTTCTTCCCTTCTACAACCTCAACTCGGATCCATTAATCTCAAGCTGTTCTTCCCAATCGTTTGATCTTGTCGAGCACTTCATCCAACATGCCGAAGCCAACCGCCTGGGACCACGACGCCCACGTGCAATTGTTGCAGGCGATCATCCTGGAAGCGCCTCCTACTCCGGTCGAGTGGGATGGCATTATCGCGCGGGTCGAAGCGAAAGGATACTCTTACACTGCGAGTGCGGCTCTGTATGGCTTTTTCTGCATTTATTCCTCTTTCAGAATCCTTTCTCTTTCTCTCCTCTCTCCTCTTCCCCTTCCACTTCCCCTTCTGCTCCTCCACTTCTACTCGATCCATCTTAACTATCTTTCTCGTCACATCTCATACCAAACTCTTCGGCGACTTTCATCTGTCAATCCATCTCTCTCACCAACATCTCATTCTCACTCATCCCAACCTCGTCACCCTTCAAAGAATTTCTTTGGCAAAATGTCAGACAGAATGACCTGGGACCATCACGCGGATCACGATCTGCTCACTGCGATCACGCAAGAGTTGCAACCCAGCCAAGAGCAGCTCCGCGCCGTCATGGCGCGAATGCATAGCTACGGATACAGCTGCACTGTGAAAGCCATCACGTACTCATCTCCTCCTCCCGCGCATTTTTCACATTTCTCCTCATTTCTTCTTGATTTCTGTTCAGTTTTGTTTTTCACGTTCAATCACTTCATGATCCGGATGCTAACTGGTGGTGTATAGACAGCATCTGCAGAAGCTCCGCCGCAAGGAGGGAACGGGCCCGGCCACCAACAGCGGCGGTAATGGATCGGACGGCGGTAATGGTACCGCCAGCCCTGCCCCCAAGACGCCCCGCGGCGGAAAGAAGCGCGCCCCCCCTAGCGCCAGCAAGACCCCCGGATCTGCCACGGGAAAGCGCAAGGGAAAGGCAGCTGCCGAACTGTCCTCTGCCGTCGCTCTCGACGACGACGACGAAGAGGTTGACTTCCAGACACCGACCAAAAAGATGAAGAAAGAAATCAAGGAGTCCAAGATGGAGGACGACGACGAGTTTGAGTAAGTCCCTCGCCTGCATTAGAATATTCGGGGAAGTGAGGGAGATGCTGACGGGAGAAATCGTGGAAAGGCTCGTCCACAAGACCGAGGGAGACGGTGAGATTTGAGCACCACCAAAACCCCAACGAACCAACAATCTCACCATTGGAGATGATCAACGGAAGGGGATTGAAAGGCGTTTTCGGCTCTTTGGTTTAGTAGGGAAGGAGGAGACACATGGACCATGGTACCCTGGCGTTTTACGGAACTAGAACTGGAACTGGAATCAATCCAAGGATGTGGTTACCCAACATTTTTGCTTTTTACTGGATTTTTACACTATTCGTTCATTTTTGCGAGGAAAGGGATTAGGGAACATGATATGGCTGGATTCTAGATTCATCCTCACTGTGGTGATATCAATGGACAGGCAAATGGAAGGAAGGGGTGGATGAATGGGACATAAAGGGGTAAGGGGGTCATTACATAGGTCGTCACGGTACTTTACATGTACTCAAGTTGCAAGCATCATCACAAAAAAATGAGTTTTACGGCTCTCTCCCCACTCCTAATTCCCGTCGTTAAAATGTGAAATCATGAACAGTGAGATGTCCCCCCCTCTTGCGGTTAGCTTCGACATATATGCCCGAGTGACACTGAACGGTTCGCGCTCAGAGTTTTACCATCCCTTGCCAGGTAGACTTAGTAAAATGTGGAATGTGCAATGTGAAGCTTGCCGTTGTTCTCCCTGCAGACAGATGAAACGGATGCTGTCCTTGATCACGGCCCCTTCCTTACGCGTTAGGTAGATAGGTAACCTACCTGGATTATTACAGGTTATTACATTACATTACATTCTTGGGAGATGAGACCCAACCCGTATAAATCCGTGGGCACCCACCACACACGGGTAACCTAACTTTACCCACCTGCTCACATATTTTACTACCTACCCATAGGTCAAATGGGTATGTTACCCGTTGGATACCCCTGAGTACTTGTACCCCTGTCGATACCCCTGAACGGACCTTTGCAGTTTACTAAGTTCTCACATAGGCTCGCGTACCAGACAAAAGTGTGCGTTTAGCCAGCTAGTAGTCTCCGTAAAGCTGATACACACAAGATGTTTGTCATTTGGCGTGCATGGTTCCTTCGTTCCTAGCAGGGGCCCGTGTTCTCTGTGGTCGTCCGTTGTTGTTAACTTGCCTTCATGTCTAGTCAGAAATGGAGAGGTAGGTAAGGTAGGTACAACCCAAGTCATTCAGTCCAGTGGAAACCCCGACACCATCAGTGGGTAGGTGCCGGCCCGATGGTATAGTCATTATAATGGTGTCCCTCTCCCCGCTCAACTGGTTCATTGGGGACACGCACCCTTGGAAAGGACATGCCCTTTACCTGCAATGGAAGCTACAGCCTTCGTCCCCTTGTTCGGATTCTTGTTCCCCCTTTATACCCACCCTTGTCCTTCTTACCAGTGTCCGTCCCACAGCGGCATCGTGCCTCAACAGTCAAGCACGTCCGCCTCCAACTATATGTTATGATACTATCTCGGCGCCTCAGATTCCGTCCTCTGAGTCTTCAGTGGGCTAGCGTCCTGACCCCTTATACCTGCAGCCTTCGTGCTGGGCACCTGCCCCGTATATTCTTCCGTTACTAGTCGTTCGTAGCTTGCGACTGACTGAGGATCGATGCTTTGTTCTTCGTGAGCTCCTACAGTGTGCCGCAAAGGAACTGCGTAACCCGTAGCGAGAGCGAATGATCTCCACCGAGAGCTTCGTTTAATGGCCCGCCCTCTGAGTATAACCGACTGAAACGGGCCGCTGCATCTGTCTGGAGCTGGCTGAAAGTGTGTCAGACTTGGCAGAATAATAAGGTCAAGTCAGGGGTATAGTCAGGGGTATCTTTCCATGCCGCATAATCTCCAGGGATCCCTCCTCCTGTCTATATGTCTTCCTTCGATACCCTATTCCTTCATATGTCAGCCACAGTGTTGGACTCTGTTTTGACACGAAGGCTCCTTGCGGCAGGCATGGTGCTGTACGAAGCGGATGCCCCAGGTCTGGGAGTTCTCTTGTCGAACGGTTCTTCGAGCACCAAGCGCGGTGTCCCTTGCCGAGACAGTCTTCCTGTGGTCCGGGGAGTTATCCGCTCCGCTGACCTTCAAAGTGCTTCTTCGCTGCCGCGTCATCTTTGCAGGTCTTCTGATGCTCGGGCGGAACTGTTCAGAGACGCAAGGCCCGCAAGCCCACCGCTAATGACCCCTATACAAAGGCAGCATAGCCGGCATCGTCCCGAACCGCGTTGCGTGCCTCTTCGTCGGTAGACTTCCATGTGGCTCATGGCATGTATAAGTCGGTTTTGACAGCTCCGGCGATTGTGATGTACTCGATCAGATCGTCAAAGGTGTAGTCGCTACACAGGATATCGTGTTGTCGCTTGAGTAGATTCAGGGCCATGGGCCCCTTGCGTCTAGGAATGGCTGGTGTGCAGCCGCGCTGCTGTGCTATTGCCTTGTCGAGCTGGAGCAGTAAGGCACGTTTTCAAAGAATCAGCCTCAAAGCTATGAGCGGCAATGCATAGATACCACGTAACTTACATAGATACTTTCAACTGGCCCCTCTTTTGCCCTCCTCCTCTTCTCCTTCGCTATACTCCGAACTGGTCGTCTGTTTTATCTTCCTTCTCCCATGCGGTCGCCTTCCTCTCCCTCAAGCAAGTTCTCATCGTCGCTACCGCTTTCGGTTCCATTGCCATCCTCTTAGATTACTGATGCAAGCGCTTGGAAGCCACTACGGAGGCTAAGGACCGGTTCACGGTTCGGGTTGGTGTTGACGACAAGGCTAGCCGCCGGCTGGGTCGTTACGGCGACCTCTAAGGGATACGCTGCAGTCATGATTGATCGAGGCGTCTCCTATAGGTAGGTAAGAAATGATGGCTCAGAGCTGAAGACCTTGAAGGATTGAAAGCAGCAGATTCGAACGAAGAAAAGTTCCCATACCTAATATGTCCTGCGCGAAGTTGGGGTCGGTTCCCGCGCAGGAGTAGTACGTCCATCGATTGACAGATGCCAACTTGACAGGCAACCTTGTGCCACGTCACGCTCTGCGGGCTTGGCACGGAGCGTCTGCGGCTTCGTTGCGGCCCAGGCTGTTGGAAGGGGTGCCCGAGTGCCCATCTGAACCCCTCCAAGCATCGTGGTGCCGGTTCACGAAACGCCTGGGACCTTGTCTCTCCGTTACGGGTACTCGATTGAATTCTGTTGGTCGGAAGTTCCTTCCCAGACCCGACTGCCGCTGCTGAAGTACAGGCCAGTGTACGATTCGGCGGAGCAAATCAGTCTGAGCCCCATTTTTAATTTTACAAGTAAACCTCGTGACTGAAGATAATCAAAGCCGACGACATTGGAAAGAAGACAAGGTGCCCTTGAAAAGCATTCGAAACGCGGAAACTTGGCCAACGGGGCTTAGGTGGCTGAAATCAGCACTCAAACTCTGTCTAGACTCTGGAAATTATCCCGATTCATTCACACAGCTTGGAAGCATCAATCAAAAGGTACCGTGCTTCATTCAAGCTGTTCGTTGCCTTAGACTGAGATGTTATCGAGATGTCTTGCGAGTATCTCGTCCAGCAGCCGACACAATGACCCCGCAGCCTTACCTCAATCTACAGCAGAAAGACACAATCAACAGATCCAGCCTCAAGCAGCCCTAGTCACGCACACCCACGGTCAGCTTCGACGCCGCACACCCCCCGGGCTAGTTCCCTCCAAGCTACGACGCCTCCGAGCATGTCTAACTGGGGCCTGGAAATAGGATTAATAGAAACCCGGACATGGCATTAGATATTACATCTGCCCCTTGACCCCGAGCCCCTTCCTCCACAACCTTAAACTTCACCCCTTCTGAAGCCGTCACCACCAGCTTCGGCCTCCCCCCATTGTCCGCCGGATCGATGACGCTGCCCGCCTCCCAGCACGGTAACATGACCACCGTGGCGGCATGATCCTCCGGGCCGCCCCAGTCCCACCAGTCCACCACTGCCCCTTATCATTCTCCTGAATCGTGCCCCCATTCCCAAAATACCCACCTCGCCACCGGGGGTACAGCAAACGTGTACGTCTCCCCTGCCTTTAGCGCACCGAGCCTCCCGGCGGGAGCTCCCAGAGGAAAGAGGAGGTGTGTCTTGGCCGTTGGCGACGACAACGACGGAATCTTCCTCTTTCGTGGTTTTCAAGATCTTCGCTGACTGCGAGTCCTCTCAGGTTCGTCGCTGTCGCCATCGACGTGGCGCAGGAGGACGAGGCTCGAGAAGCCGTCGGTGGCTGGATTTTCCATTGGACGATGCACGGGCGGTCAAGATCCGTCTCTTCTCGCCCGGCGGAGGGTGAACTCGATTTGATACGGGAGGGTGAGGGACAGCTTCGGGACGGGCTTTCGCCTCGAGGAAGAGGCGGGGTGTCGCGAGCCTAGAATGAAGTGAGTGAGTATTTCGTTTTGGAGATGGGGTGGTCAATGGGTTTCACGTCAAGTCATTCTTCCGGATGTAAATGAAAGGAGAATACGTAGCTATGGCTCGTGTCGTTTGTCCTTTTTTTGTGTGGTAGAAAGGTTGGCTAGCTTATATAAATTGAACTATGTGGTGGTACGATGCGCGAGGAAATAGACAGATTAGAACCCCAGATTTCGATGCATGAGCCCGAGCCGGTCCGCATCATCCACGGGGCTACAAAAAACGGGCACTAAATCAAACCACTATGCCACCGCGACAAAATGTGAATCCATACCTTGCCTAGTAGTGTGGTTCCTTATAAAGTCTGACAGTAGCGTACTAGTCTCGACAACGTTCTCTGTCTGGATAACTTGTTAGATTTCAAGTCAGCACTCTTTGGAAGACGGATGCATGCTCCCTTGGTGAGGAAAGAGGGAACTATGTAGGACCATGTAGCTAATTACAGGTACAGTACACAGAGAGTTCAAGTTATTTGGACCGAGTCTCAAGAGCGTTGCTCATCCCCATTCATCCGATTCAGAGACTGGTAAGCTAACGAATGAGTTTTGCTCGAAGAAGCGCAACTGCTCAGTAACCAAGCAGCAAAGACGAGACATCATACAGCTTCACGATCTGCCACAGGTATAAGGCATGAAATTTCATTGCTTGCTGCTGCTACCTATCCGATGTCTAAACATGTAGGTGCCCTTTTTTTTAATCCCGAGTTGAATGAATCCGCCAAAACCTGCCTGCCTGCCGTGCTGCCCAATACCAAACGCCAAAGGGAAAAAAAAGTCCATGATCTGAAAAAAAAAAAAAAAAGTCTAACGACCAGGGTCGTGAAGAGAACAGGGACCGATAATGACGAGGAGGCAGTCATTGCGGCCCATGATGACTCCAACGGCGTCTCGTCTACCCTTCACAACGGTCTGAGGGCAGGAGCAGCTCACAGATGCCTATTGAGCTCCCCGGTAATGGCGTCGAAGAAAGAAAGCAATGTCCGAATGCAGGTAACAAAATGTATATGCTGGACGAGAGTATGCGTGAAAAAGCAGAAAGCACACAGTCGAAGGGAGGTCGGCAGGTCTCGTCTTGTCGCGCGAACGCGAGCAAGTTGTCGCGCACCACGACGGGGGCGATCAGAGCTCGGCAGGGTCGAAGAGACCCGCCGGCGGGGGTGACAGGGGGGAGTCCTCCTTCTCCTCCTCTTGCTTGATCCAGGCAGCCACAGCCGCCAGGTTATGATGATCGTCGTCATCATCATCGTCGTCGTGGTCGTGGTCGTCGGCGGCGGCAGTGGCAGTGGCGGGCTGCTTGCCCTTGCCCTTGTCACCTGCAGCAGGCTTTGCTGCGGCCAGCCCACTGGTCTTTCTCCTCTTGGATGAAGAGGGGCCAGGTTCTTCATCGTCGTCGTTATCGTTAGCGGGCTGTTTAGCCCGCTTCTTGGGGGTCGCGGGCTTGCTGCCACTGGCAGCAGCCGCAGCACCACTACCGCCGGCAGCGGGGAGCTCACTGAGCTCGTATTTCTTCCGAATCTGACGCCAACGTGCCTTGGCACACTTCACGTCCTTCAACCCGGCCGTTTGAGCGACTCCATCCCAGTCGAACTCAGGCTTTGCAGTTAGGTTGCTGATCACGGCAGCGAAGAACTTTGCGTCGCCCTCTGTTGCCGCCTTCCCCTTGACGACAAACCTGACCTTGTCCTCCATAGCAGCATCGGCGCCTGCAGCGGGTGTCTTGGGAGGCATTTTGAGTATTGGTTTGGAACTGCTTCCCCGGCGTACCGGCTATGTCAGTCTCATAATTCTAAATGATCGGAGGAGAGTCAAAGATTGGACGAGAGTTAAAGGCTCGACTGATTAAGTTTGAGGAGCGTATAGAACATCAAGGTAGGGTAGTACAGGGGCCGGCTGAAATAGAATGACAGGCCGGTCGAGAGGAAACAGAGGGACGGAACACGGGAGAGAAAGGAATGTAAGCTTACCGTTGAAGATCGTACTGACGAGTCTGGGGAGGCTCGGACAAGCTTTCAGTCGTGAGTAGTGTAGAGTGGCGAGCTCGAAGGTGCCTTAGTATGCGGGCGATAGGATGGGTGAGACTGAAGACTCAAGGACTGTTAGAATGATAGGAGGGTACCATAAATAGGAGGCGATCAATCGATAGGGGGGAACAAATAGTAGGAGAGGATGAAGGTGTACTTTCTGGGTTATTGATCGAAAGTGAAGATGAGGCGCGACTAGCAGAGGGGTAGTAGAAGGTAGATCAGAAGGATTTCACCTCTCAGGTTCTGACAAGCGTTACACCATGCTCACCAAATTCAGAAAACACTTACAGATACGACAGCGTACTTGGCAATGATCAGAAAGCGGACTTGGAGATGGTATGAAATCGTACTTGAGGAAGACGGTGATAGTATCGATTTTCAAAGATCTGTACTATCGCGAGTGTCAGCATGGTTGATCTCCTTGCCCGAACCCCCGCGCGCTTCCGGAGGCGTTTTGGAGTGCAGCTAGGGCTCATGACGACAATGTGACCCGGAATATGGTTGATGACAATATTATAAGAAATATTCAAGTTACTTACGATCGTTGACCTCTCTGTATGTATAGCTTCTCTGCTCTACAAAGGCATATAATAGAGCGATTGGTTTCAAAGAAGAATGAGGTTGGCGATCGGTACGGTCCTTGTGAATCAGATGGTTGCAAGGCTGCGGGATTGAAAGGAAGAAACCCACAATGGGCCGGGGCAATTCTGGCCTTTATAACGAATTGGAGGGGGAGCGGCGGAAGCAGAGAGAATGCGGTCTGTTCTTTGGACATTGGGGTACAAACGAGCGAAGTCCCAAGTCAAGCTCGCCTCTCGGGCTTTGAACTCTTTCTGTTTTTCATGGAAGCATAACTACTTGTATCTAGGTGACTAGGTGAACCATCTCCCGCAGCGGTATCTCCGAAAATCTTGAAGACTGGGTTATGCGTACTCTTACAAACTCGAATGTCATGATGATAAGTGACATCTGCTTCAAGAATTCTGAAGAGGCTTAGTGCCTCCTGTGCCCATAGATGCTCATGCAAACGAATCAAGTTGGGTAATAAGAGTAACCACGTATGATCTTTTCGGATAACAGTAATGAAATCGTTTAGAGTGGGATAGAAGCCTTCCAGGTTCCTAAATCTCGCCGGGCTGTGGACTTTCATTTCAACCTGCAAGTTATCACTAAGATTACCGAAAACTCAAAAGAATAGTTCGGAAAAGTCTAATGTACGTCGCCGGTGAGACGACTAATATATCTCGAGCTTGCTGCTTGATCAAGCATGTACTTAGCGGTCGACCCCTCTCTCTGTGCGACAGTGAGGCACCTGAATCAAAACGTTTGCACCCTCATGTCAACAGAATTCATAGCGCAATGTACTTCGTGCGATGTTGACGGCAGCCGTGTAAGATAGCCCATCGACAGTATCAATAAACCAGGGATTTCCTTCACTGTTGCTGTGCCCATCCAAGTGTTAGGTCGTAGTGCGATCCCCGTCAGTCACGAGACGACGCCAGCGGCGAATCAAGGCATCGACACAGACACAGACACAGGTCGAGATCCAGTAACCATGAAAAGGACTGTGGTGGAAAAGACCGGGTACACGAGATGTCCACATTTCGGGGCACTTTTGCCGGACGGTCGAGTCGGCCCGCTGTCCAAATCTGAATGGCGGTGGGACCCGGACAGGACGACGACACTCACTTCACGTCCCACCCAGCAACCACATCTCTCCCAACTCCTCGACACCTCCCGAGTCGTCTACAATCCACAACCGACTGTCAACGGGACTGCCATAAGACAATAATCGAGGTAAGAACTTCTCTCTCACATGTCCGTGACTTCATCCCTCAGAATCTCCTTGTCCCTGAAAAGTCAAGCACGCGACATCGTTTTCCTCATATGCTTCTCACCTTCTCCTGAACCCCGACAACCTTTGTGCACCAACCTTGATTTCGGGCAACAAGTCGTGACGCAAAACTCTTTGCCCAGGCCGGTCGCAGAGTGTCATCTCCTCGTCCTTTGTCTTCTACACCACCGACATCCATTCCCTCCCCATCATCTCGCGACCGCGCAAGATTTCCTGATGTAAGTGTTCCTCAAGCTATCTCCCT
Organism: Diplogelasinospora grovesii; assembly: GCA_033297225.1. Classification (NCBI taxonomy): domain Eukaryota; kingdom Fungi; phylum Ascomycota; class Sordariomycetes; order Sordariales; family Diplogelasinosporaceae; genus Diplogelasinospora; species Diplogelasinospora grovesii. Next base: position 803,563 of record MU853752.1, read on the forward strand.
TCTTTCTGTCGTCCCGATCACCACCCAAGACGTCTCTTTCCTGTTGTCGTGTCGACAAGACGTCGTCATCCCCCATCGTCGCCAGCCTCAGTCACCTGAAAGTGAACTCGCGAGGTGGAGATCCCCGAACTTTCAACAGGCAGCTGCCACGTCGAGACTCGAAAGTATCTCGTCGCGTGAACCAGCCCTACACTTGCCTCCTGTCCTGACATCCTTTGAACTGTGAACAAGCTCAATTTCTTGGCAACTATAAGGGATACAGACATCCCATCCTGCCCATAACCCTCCTGCCCCCCGAACGCCACCTCTTCCCATGTAATCCACCCACGAGTCGTAAGCAATGTCATGCAGCAGATGAGCATCGCAAACAGAGGGCACCAGACTGACTCAACCTCCCAGAACCAAACAAACATCGATCAAAGTCAAAGTCAACATGGATACCGAAGCTCAATTCAAGTTCCTCCTCGCGTGCGTCAAGCACTCTTCGGCCGGAAAGGTACGTCTTTCTTCTCTTCTCGGTTCCCCCTTTTGTTAATTTCAGTTCGGTACTAACGGGGGTGGTAGATCAATTTCCAATCTGTCGCCGACGAGCTGGGCATCGTCTCCAAGGCCGCCGCGTAAGTTCCTCCAAGCACCCTTCATCTCCCCCACGGTGGTATCCTCGCCATACCACGGGCTATCGCGACGGATGACTGACATGTGTGTCTGTAGGGCCAAGCGCTACGAGCGCCTCCTAAAGGCGCACGGCATCCAGCCGCCGCCTGCCCCTCGTGCCGAGCGCAGAGCTGGCCCCGCTGCTGCTGCTGCTGCTGCCGCCGCCGATAGCGGCGGCGGTAAGAAGCGCAAGCACGCCGAAGTCTCCAAGGGTACTACTACTAAGACCAAGGGCAAAGGCAAAGAGAAGGCCGATAACGACGGCGGTGACACCGACGATGGCGAGGATGCCAATGTCAAGGGCGAAGACAAGGATGACACCGAGGACGAGGACGAGGACGAGGAGGACAAGAAGCCCAAGAAGAAGGCGAAGAAGGTCAGGGTCAAGAAGGAGGAGCCTGCTGAGAAGAGGAAGAACCTCCAGAGTGCTCTCGACGAAGGTTCGTTCCCCGTCGTAAGGTCTCCGGGTTGGTTGGTATTTTCGTGCTTCAAACTTGCTGATATTCGTTTCCAAAATAGGATCTGACTCGGATGTTATTTAAGCCATTCAATAGCCGTATGGGGGAATGGTCTTTCGCGTAAATTTCCATCCCGTTTGGCTGTGTGGTTACTTTTTTTGGGATGAGAAAGGGGGGGGATGGATTATCTGTTCAGGGCAGCTTGTCCCACCGTGCTCGTCATAGATACCTATCTAACCTTGACGGCTTCCGAGCGAGAACTGAGAACTGAGAACTGTGTGCTAGGGGTGTAGACTAGCTCATATTATTCAATGCTTTCTCTGCTGCGCGCGTCCGTTCGCTTCTGGATTTTCGTCAGCTAGTCTTTTCCTAGATTCGAAAGTCTTAAAACATCCGTCACGGGTATGACAAAAGACGCTTTGTGCCATCCAGGAACATGAGTCTTCCGTAGAAGGGGACAAGCTGGTTCCGTGTATCCTTCCCCTAATGAAGATTGTATAGAGGTCGAATTTCGTCGTTTATCCACATGTATCCTCGCGACTCCTGCGCTTGACTGAGCAGCCCGGGCGCTACCGCTACCCTCTGCAGAACCTCAATTCAGATCGCGGGCTGAAACACCAAGCCAAGTAAGATAGGTAGGTATGTCAATCTTGCCCTGACGGCTGATGAAGATGTCTTGCTGGATGAGATGTTGCTGCCGCCGGCGGTATGCAGTCTAGACGCTTGCGTGGCAGCAAACAACGGCAGCCGCACCAGGGCCAACAAGAGTGGCAGCAGCAGCGGCAGCAGCAGCAGCAATCATTCCTCCCCAAAATTGTGTTTCTCTCCCTGGGCTTCAGCGTTGGTTCGGGCTCCCGAGATCGCTCACGACTCTCGACGCAGTGATCTCTGAAACCAGGCCGTTCAAGTCGTACATGACACGCTTGTGTTGCAGCTGCTCTTCGTGACAGTTTTGAATACCCCCCGTGAGGTCTCGGAGTGATGGAGTCGTCTGTGATCCAAGTTTTGCTAATGCGAGTTTCTGGGATGGGCCTGATTCGAATGCTTCCGAAGGTACATACCTAGGCGTGGCTATTACGACGCTCGTCAAGACGAGAATGATATCCATACTTGGCTTGATAGTGCCCCCTGAGGATATGTTGCCCAGCCATAATAGTGTCCTGTTTGTGTATCAAAGGATCAATGGAACTCGGTGCCTCTTTTGTTGGAAGTAGAACGTCGATACAGCGCCGGAGGTTTTCCGTGGTTCGATACGTAGGTAGGTAAGGTCGAGGGCAGTCGGACGTATAAATAACAGAGTGCCGCATAGCCATCCTATCTGACGTTGGCTATAAGCGATATCCCATCCATGCCCTATCACTATCTCAGTAAGGTCAGGTAGCTCACGGCATACCCTCTGCTTTAATATAGCCCTATTCTGACACCAACAGTGGCTGTATCAATGTGAATTGAATGTTGTTCGAGGGTTGAGGACTGGGACTAGTTTGGAAGCGAGAGATTCGACCGAGAACTGTGGACAGACGGGGCGCCGGGGGGGGGGATCTATCGTCTTTTCTGTGCAAATTCGTAGCTTTTATTCGCTGCTAGCGGTGGGTGGTCGTGAATGTCGCAAGGTATCGTGAGAAGGTAGCAGTGATCAAGTTCTTCGTGGATGTAATTCAATCCAACGCCCCCCTAGAGTAAATAGCTGAAGTCAGCTAACGCTCGATAGAAATCGTAGTTCGATACGTTACCGTAAAAGCGCGAATAGTGGTGTTGGATCGTCGAGGGCAACACCCAGTCCTTCTCTTCGCCCTTGACAGTCGTGACGGTTGATGAGCCTGTCGTGTCAGCGCAGGCCCGACAGCCCGGGTCAAGTCGTAGGCCTAGAGAGAAGTTTAAGAAGAATGAAAATGATAGCGTTGATTAGAATGAAGACGAAGAGCGGCGTTCTCCGTACGTGAGGTGAGCTAAATTGGTTTTCCTCTCGGCTTAGCAGTGTGTTTGCGGGTGTAGACAACTTGAAGCCCTTGGGGTTTTTGCGGCTCCCTCCTAGAAGGCGGCATGGTGGGGTTTATCAGCGCGAAGGTACCGGTCAGAGTGAGGCGAAGGTCGGTCTTTCAGTGGCAATCCCTGAAAGTCTGACGAGAGTAAAAGGTTTCTTGTAATTCTTGCTAAGTCCAAGTATACCGGGCGGACGTGACAGCTAAGTTCTTCCATAGATTCTTTATCAACCGTTAAGGCGAGATATACATCCGAAACTATCGGGGCTCGAACGGTTGTCACACTGAGCTATATGAAAAAGTAAATGGTTGGTCTACAGTTTCGAAAGAGAAAGTTGTTTACATTGAACGATTGGATGTGGTGCGTTAAGGGAACCCCCCCTTGAGACACGGAATGACTGACACCATGTAAGCGCCTCCATTATAGTAGTAAGCGCTACCTGCCGGCCGGTCAAGTCTAGAACTGTGAAGTCCCTAACCTGCCTGCAGCCTCCAGCCTCCAGCTTTTTCTCCAGCCTTCCTTCCTTATTCCTTAACACGTCGCACACGCGTATTACAGGACGCGTATCGCGCGGTTCACGTTGCGATCTTTACGCGTTTCCTAAGTAATCCTGTCTGAGCCACATAGTATTTTGTACCTTAAGTACCTGTACCGTATATACGAAATATTATGTGGGTCCATTTTGAGCCTCAGCTCTAGCGTACACTCTCGAACTACCCACCAATCTATTGCCTGGGTGCATAGGTGTACTGGTTGTTTGGGTGGATAAGGTGTATGGATTTCGAACCCTGCTTCTGACGCGATAGGCTCTAAAGCAACCCATCATCCCGCTTCCTCCTCTTTTTCAAAAGAAGCGTTTTGTCTTATGTTGTGTGACCACCTACGTAGTATACCTTTGTATTGAACACCCAACTGCTAACAAGAGTAACTGTTTTGCAGGACATAGCATTTCTCTTCATCCTGTCGTTGATCGTATCTTGGATAATCATACCTGTTTCCGGGACAAGTTTATGGCAGACTGTTATCTGCCAACACGCCCCTTTTTACATCTTTTGATCAATGTTGACACCACATCAAGTCCTGCTGGCCATCCATGTGTCAGCAACTGGAAAGAGACAGAGCACATGGCATGTCTCTGACAAGCATCTTCTTCATTGCCCCCGAAAAATAGACAATAGGTGTGGGTGGACGGCCGCGCCCGGCAAGACTCATAGGTATTCATCTGAACTCTTTTACAAACGCCCAAACCAGCCTGTAATTTGCAGCTTTGAGCAAGAATGACATCACAAGATTATAGCGGGCCGATATCCATTTCAACAAAGGCACTTACCGAGCGCTGGGTGAATGTATTGTCTGAGTCCGCGGTGCCCCTTTCCGTTGCCCGGTGGGTCATCTCAGGTTCCGAACTCGCGACCTCAAAACAAACTCACCTTCCACCTCACCTTCACCTCTACCACACATTCACCACCACAACGTTCTCTTATCTTCGGTGAGCTCCGCGGTACCACATTCTGTATCCACTTCGTGAACAAAGAACATTGCCAGAAGAGGAAATCTCGAACCCACATCGCTACTCCCAACCTCCCCTGATAACGCTTCTCTTCTCGCCGACGTCGTCGTCGCTATTGTCAGCTATGTTACCCACTCAACAATAGTGACTGATAAAACACACGCTCTGATTGGTGGTGAGGGTTGTCCCTTTGTTCCCTCCCATCTTGCTCAACTCCTTTCCATCCATCTCGGCGAGAACAGATATCATAACTCTTTTTCTTCTCAGCGAACGCCTCTCGACTCTTCTCCTTCTTCACGAACATAACGTGTCGGCAACATCAGACGAGCACAGCGTTTCGACAGCTTCTTCTCTTTTCAGTTCTTACGAACCATCCCATCTCACCGAGACGAAAGTTGAGCGCATCTCTTTCACCCCGCGACCGCAGACCGAAGGTAAGTTCCGCAGCGCAGGTTTCTTCAAATATTCACTTCCAACTCCTGCCAATTTCTGCCCCACCCCGCCAGCCACTTCGTCCAACCTTCACAAAGGAGAGCAGAGAAAAGATCGGTCTCATCCAGAACACTTTTCCACTTTCCTTTCCTTCCTCCCAAGAATTCACACTTCCTCCCTTCTTCTGCTTTCTTCTCGTCACACAATTGCGATCCGAACATCTTCAGCATTGTTGCTCGCGAGCATTGGCAAGCCTCAGCAACCAAGCGAAGCGTACTAATTCTGCGAAGCTTTCTCTCCGAAGAGCCAGTGAAACATTTCGAACTTTCACACCAATTGCAACATTGGACAAAATGACCTCCACCAAGAAGACTCCTTCCAAGGGAACTAAGTCGGCCAGCAAGGCTCATTATCAGCGCGGATCTACGCCGCCGCCCGCCATGACACCTCCCACACCGACTCCCAACCGCCGTGGTGGCGGTGGTGGCCGCGACCGTGACGTTGGCAGCAGTGACGGCGGGAGTGCCAGCAAGCGCAAGTCCAAGTCAGCCGAGAAGGCCTGGAACTATACCCATCATCTGCCCAACCCTGATCAAAAGAAGAAGAACGGTCGTATGGAAGGCCGCAACTTGATCACTTGGACTCGTGAGTTGCTTTCCTCGTCTTGCCTTTTATGTCGTCTGAACTTGGAATCCTGACTTGCTTCTAGGTCCTCGCATGGCCGAGAAACTGCTGCTTCACATCCAGTACGAGTGCACTCGCTACAAGATTGACATCCCCTGGGACTCGATCGCGCACCGTCTGCACCCGGGATCTTCCGGCGGCGCGATTCAGCAGCACCTCAATCGCCTGCGTGCCAACTTGATCGCTGAGGGCCACCTCGTCCCTCCCATCTGCCAGAAGCCGGGATCGCGTGTCTTCGTTGATAGCACCATTCGCGGATACGTCCGCAAGTACCCCGAGTCGGATGACTTCACCACCACTCGCCCTGTCAAGTTTGACGAGCCCATGGATGACCGCCGCTTCAACCTCCCAGACGCCTATGAGAACTTCAAGCCGATGAATGCCTCGAGACGTGAGTATGCGGAGCAGGAGGGTTACAAGTACGAGGCTAGTCCTAGTCGCGGCGGCAGCGTCGGCGGCAGCGTCGGCGGCCACAGCCGAGGCGGTAGCCGAACCCCAGCCAAAAACAACAACAACAACAACAAGTCCAGAGGTCGCTCCGCAGCTCGCAGCCGCACCGTCATCAAGCAGGAGTCTCCTGACCCTGCCGATCTGAGCTCGGATGCCAGCTATGACCCCAAGGCCAAGGCCACATCCAAGCATGTCCGCCGCTCGGTCCGGGCCACCGCTAAGCCTGCTCGCTCCTACATTGAGGACGATGATAACAATGATGAGCCGTACAGTGACGATGAGCAGCACAATGGCCATGCCGACGAGGATCACCATCATCATGCTGGATATGACAATGAGGACGAAGGCCAGGAGATGCAGCAGAGCCTGGAGTTCGAGGATCACGACCATTCTGATGGGTACGAAACTGACGAGCCTGCTGAGGATGAAGCGGACTTGACCGATGGAGAAGTCGTTGAGGAGGATGATGAGCATGCCGATGACCGCCATGCCCCCCCTGCTAATGGTGAGGAAGAGTCCGAGGTAAGTCGCTCAGCAATCATTCGTGACATCTCATGGCGTCGACGTCTTTTCTAACAAGACGATTTTGTCTTGTTTACCAGACCGTCGCGGTTACTCAAACCCCCGTCCGCAACGGCAACGGTAGAGAGGCGCCCGCCATGTATGTTACTCCCCAGCAGTCACAGGCGTCAAGGCAGACTCCTGTGGCCACCGACGGAAGCCCAAACACCACCGCTGGCGTTTCAATCACTCAGCATCATTATGGGACTCCCGTCTCAGGGGCAGGACTCCATCCAGCCTATCTCGCCGGTTACCCAGCTACCCAAAGCTACAATGCCACCAATTATGCAATGTACCCATTCAGCAGCCCCACCTCTTTCCACACCAACATCGCTGCCGCATATCAGGGCTTGTTCAATGGCGTGGACGTTTATGGCTATGCCGGTCTCGAAAACGCCTCTGATCCTTTCAGTGATCAGATTGATCTTTTCGATGACGAGAGCCCCTGATCATGCTCTCTCGGCATACCGGTGCACTCATCGTTCGACAAACCCTTCGCTTTTGTCTCCCTCTTTTCTCCTTTGCGCTTTACCCGACCGTGGGTGAGGCTCCCTGCATAGACGGTAGGGACCTCGGTATGTGTATTTCCCCTCAAAAGTCCGGCGAGCCTAGAGACTAACGTGACCAAGGCCAGGTTCCAGGGAGGAGTGTGCCTGGTTGCAGTGCATCCGTCTCATCTCCCCGCTCGGCACACCGTCGATGTCGGAAAGTGTCTCACACGACACATTCTTTTGTTTTAGGGCCTTGGTTGTCTTTCCTTGCTTTTCTGTTTCTGGGTGTCTCATCCAAAGATTCACCTGGTCGCAAAATCGGTGTTGTGGGCTTGAACAGCTGGAGGGATTTTCCATATAGAATTCTGGACAAGATAGTCATTTGGGAATCCGAGGGATCTCAACTTCATATGACGTTTGAGTGGCGGTATCCTGCAATATAGTTAGCCTTTTTCCAATATTGAAATACAGATAACGAACTTCTTCGTGAACCTGGGTGCAATGTCGTGATGAAAATCGTTTCAGGCTGTCATGACATGTTGCTGACAGGACGGGACTGCGCACGTAGAGTATTGAGATGTGAGTAGACTGCTGCATGATATGTTGGTCCGGTAGATGTCTCGTAGAGGGCGTGTCTGTGGCATGAGGCAACTGAACAAAAGACGCGGCTAAGTATGCCTGGCTATCCAGTTTTCGCTGAGTCATTGTTGACATTGAGTTAGAGAGACAGTAGGTAGGAGTTGTAACAGAGCGATGAGGATACTCTGGGTGGTGGAGGATAAACCCCCTCAGATCGATAAAATCCAGGGAAGTTTTTGTTGTTCTTGGTCAAAGCAAGGGAAAAAGGTGGCTCAGAGAAGAGTAGTGACAGAAGTCAAGATAATGAAAGGGGTGCTTTGATACAATGTGTAATGTCTGAGTCAAAGGCGACTCAGTAGAAAATCCAGGTCTGCTCAGGGGAAAGTAAACAATGGAGGGCGGAGCAGGGACGAGTGCACGAATGGCTCATGAAGAACCAATGCCGATCGCAACAAGACAATATAAACAATGGAAATGGTACGCGTCCTTGGTAATCCGCGTTCTTGGTGACGATACTCTTGATGGTTGCAGAAGGAAAGAATCTTGTGGTTGTTCGAGGGAGGAAGTTGGCTTATAACAACAACCACAGAAGTGGACCCATGGGCATGGGGCTTCCAAGTAATGGAGCGTCATATGCGTGCGTGTATTGAGTACACAATAGAAAGCAGGCTGAAAAGTGCCTGGGTAATAGATTGTCAAGTATAGTGAAGTCCTGACGACTATACCCAAAAGAGGTCGGTTCGTCATCACAGATGTTTGGCCAAGAACTTTGAACGACGTCAACACTTCACCAGATGAATAAATCGAGCATCAGATCAAGTTCCCATTCAACCCCCTTCTAGCAGTGCTATTGTTCGAAGAACGGGCCTCTCACAGACCAGTAGTTGGCATTGACAGCTACAGCAAGTCAGTCACATGGATAATCTGATGCATGGCCGCAGGGCTCAGGGGAGAATGAACAACATATATCTGCCACTAGTGACGACAGCCACAACCACCCCTAGAACTGAGCCTATCCTAGAGCTAACCGTACCTCACAATGGCACTCGACCTCTCTCTGCTTTGCATTTCTTGCAGCGATTATGTCCAGCGAATAGCTGTTTCATGATCTACCGCGCGAAAAGGCACGTTAGCCTCCGGTTAGCTGTCCGGCGACGCGGAGCCGGCTTGGCATGATGTGGGACCTGTCAAAACGTATGTAGGGAGGTTCCATCGTGGTCCGAACGGAGGTCGCATGTACGGAAGTCATCCCTGACTTGCTGTCGGGGCTGATGAACAAAGCGTCTGCGACAACTGGCAATGATTTGAGAATGGTCGATGCTTGAGCCAGAAAATCCTTCTGTTTCAGACCGACCGAACAAGATCTGAGAGCTTGAGGAAAAGAGAAGGGTATCATGAATTCGTAGGCATCATGTTCGAACACGGAAAGACCAGGAGGGACAGTTTCCATGAAAATGCACTTGCAAGAATCTTCCTCGAGAAGCGTGAGCGTACGATGGGAACTGGAAAGCAAATTGATGCTTAGATTTGAGCTCTAACGTTTCCGGTAATTTGTCTAGCGACACGTTTTCCTTCCCTTGTCCAAGACTTGAGCGATGCCGTACGCTCCTTCCGTGCATTGCAAATGAGTTTCCACGGCAGGTGCGAAGAACCGCGGGTATGATTGAGGTGGAGCTCGGATGATTCCAGAAACGCCTGTTGAGCACCTGCAGGCCGTCGCGCTAGGACAATTCTCGCCTAGCCAGAGGTTGAAGCTCGGGCCACCGGGATTGATGAGCTTGGGATTTTTTTCTCGGACAGAAGATGATGAATGAACTTTTTCTTCTCGGTCTATCCGTATCTCTGCAATTATTCTCTTCACCTCCCTCTAAGTCGACTGTGATACCCTTAACGAATCTCCTTTTACTTCATAGTCTTGTTTAATCACATTAAGAAAATGCAGCGCGCATTGACAAGAGCGTCGGTCTCGCCTCTCACGGCAGCCGCTCGTCTCCGCCCTTCACAACAACTCCGATTCGCGCATAAGGTATGTAATTGGAAAGACGGGGTGTTGCTGAGCGCCTAACCAAGTGCAATCGGACTGCTACTAACAAGTGGATGAATAGGAGCTTAAGTTCGGCGTCGAGGGACGTGCCGCTCTTCTTGCCGGTGTCGAGACTCTCGCAAAGGCTGTTGCTACCACACTTGGCCCCAAGGGTCGTAATGTTCTGATCGAGTCCAGCTTTGGCTCACCCAAGATCACAAAGGGTCAGTAACCTTGATAACTGTTGGCCAAGTTTTGGTGCTGACAATGGTTATAGATGGTGTCACAGTTGCGAGGGCAATCACCCTGAAGGACAAGTTCGAGAACCTCGGTGCGAAGCTCCTCCAGGATGTTGCCTCCAAGACGAACGAGGTTGCCGGTGACGGTACCACTACTGCGACTGTCCTTGCTCGGGCCATCTTCTCCGAGACCGTCAAGAACGTCGCTGCCGGATGCAACCCGATGGACCTCCGCCGAGGTATCCAGGCCGCCGTCGATGCCGTCGTCGAGTACCTCCAGCAGAACAAGCGCGATATCACTACAAGCGCTGAGATTGCCCAGGTCGCCACGATCAGCGCCAACGGCGATACCCACATCGGCAAGCTGATTGCGAGCGCCATGGAGAAGGTTGGCAAGGAGGGTGTCATCACAGTCAAGGAGGGCAAGACCATGTCGGATGAGCTGGAGGTCACCGAGGGCATGCGCTTCGACCGCGGCTTCGTGTCGCCCTACTTCATCACCGACGCCAAGGCTCAGAAGGTCGAGTTCGAGAAGCCCCTAATCCTCCTCTCTGAGAAGAAGATCTCCCAGGCCATGGACATCATCCCGTCGCTCGAGCTCTCCAACCAGCTCCGCCGGCCGCTGGTCATCATCGCTGAGGACATTGAGGGTGAGGCCCTGGCTGTCTGCATCCTGAACAAGCTCCGCGGCCAGCTCCAGGTTGCTGCTGTCAAGGCTCCCGGCTTCGGTGACAACAGGAAGTCGATCCTTGGTGACCTTGCCGTGCTCACCAACGCCACTGTCTTCTCCGACGAGCTCGACGTCAAGCTTGAGAAGGCTACTGCCGACATGCTCGGTTCAACTGGCTCCATCACCATTACCAAGGAGGACACCATCATCCTCAACGGTGAGGGCAGCAAGGACGCCATTGCTCAACGATGCGAGCAGATCCGCAGTGTCATGAACGACCCCAACACTTCAGAGTACGAGAAGGAGAAGCTGCAGGAGCGTCTTGCCAAGCTCTCGGGCGGTGTTGCTGTCATCAAGGTTGGCGGCTCCTCCGAGGTCGAGGTTGGTGAGAAGAAGGACCGCTTCGTGGATGCTCTCAACGCTACCCGTGCTGCTGTCGAGGAGGGTATCCTCCCTGGTGGTGGTACTGCGCTCATCAAGGCGTCGGTCAACGCCCTGAAGGACATCAAGTCGGCAAACTTCGACCAGCAGCTCGGTGTCAGCATCGTCAAGAACGCCATCACCAGACCTGCCAAGACCATTGTTGAGAACGCTGGCCTCGAGGGCTCTGTCATCGTTGGCAAGCTCACTGACGAGTTCGGTAGCGAGTTCAACAAGGGCTTCGACAGCTCCAAGGGCGAGTACGTCGACATGATCCAGGCCGGTATCCTCGACCCCTTCAAGGTTGTCCGCACTGGTCTCATTGACGCTAGCGGTGTTGCCTCGCTTCTCGGCACAACAGAGGTTGCGATCGTCGAGGCCGCTGAGGAGAAGGGACCGGCCATGGGCGGCATGGGCGGTATGGGAGGCATGGGTGGCATGGGTGGTATGATGTAAAAACAGCAAATCCTGACGATTCTACCGGTCTTTGATTTTTGGCGACTCGGCTGGGGGGCATTTGGCTTGGGTGTTATCACGAAACTGTACAATGTATGTGCCATGTAAAACTCCTCTCTACCCTTTCATTTTGTGTTCATACCGACATATTCCCACGGCATATCTGGCATTGTATAGTACTGTATATACCACAATAGGTTAGAATAGAGAAAAGGCGAAGCTGCAACTCATTCGATCATCTCGGCTGCCTGTGCAGGCAGCTCGAATCACATGAGGCAGCAAAAATAATATTATTTTTACTACATATAATAACCCGTTCAGTGCTTGGGACACGTCGGTCCGTGATCGTGAAGAAACGTGTTGTTTTAGTGAAACGCAAGCATCTGCTACTAGAAGGCTGTCTAGATTGCGACGACTGGAGACTCACAGGCTTTGTTCTCGAATGGATGAGGACCGTCATAGCCACAGCCCCTTTTCTTGGAGCATTGCCCCTCCATGCAGGCAGCATGCATCACGTAAGCTTGACGAAGCCTGACAGGCTACCGCTTCGTCGCCCTGCAGGTTGGCGGCAGCTGTCTCGCAGTCAACCGCAACCCCACCACCACTTAACTAACTCGGTCGGTCGTTGTTTCTGGGCGGCCCCCGCCCCCTCCATCCAATTTCGTTGGGGTTCGTTACGGTTTACCATCCGACCTGCTTTTTGTTTCATTATAACCTTCTTTTTTTTGGCGGGTAAGAACTGTTCAGGAACTCTTTCGCGTTGCTCATAAGAGTTATTAAAGGTGAGTTTTGGAGTTCCCGTTCTGTCCCTCCCCCTTTGCCCGTCGCATCCGCCCTTGCTCCATTTTCGCGCGCGCACCAGCCCATATCCTAGCAGCGTTACCCCTCCTCGCACGACTTTGTTGCTACTACTGAGCTGACGACTGACCGACTAGTCTAGCTTCCACACACGAAACCACACTTTCACACACACACACACACGGCACCGTCGATAACAGGTGATAAGCCTGTCCAACACTTGACATCATGGTATGGGAGTCTATCATTTTAACGGGGATATCGCAGGCCGTGTTGTCGCTAACCTACTCGATGTTTTACAGTCTCAATCTGGGTCAGTTTTACCCCTCCTCAGCCGTCGCATCCATCCCCCGCCGCCCACGACATCCCCTTTCGTAGCCCGCGCAACGATTGAGCAGGCCAGCAACCCAAAGGATAATGGAGCGCTGACTTTTGTTTTATGTGGTGTGTATGTGTAGAGTTCAAGTCGACCCGGACTGCATATCCGACTTCAACGACCTCAAGCTCAGCAAGAAGTACAAGTACATCGTCTACAAGCTCTCAGACGACAACAAGACGATCGTCGTCGAGGACAAGGGCTCGCCCAGCGACGACTATGACTCCTTCCGCGACAAGCTGATCAACGCTACGACTAAGAGCAAGAGTGTAGGCCTCGCACTCACCACACACTCGTTTTATCTGGAACCTGGACTTATTTCTGGTGGTATAATAGGGCGCTGTTGGCAAGGGACCTCGATACGCCGTCTATGACTTTGACTACCAGCTCTCTGGTGGGGAGGGTAGCCGGTAAGCACCACGCGAGACACACACACTCTCTCTCTCTCTTACACAAGGGGTACCCGGGGAAGATAGATAAGAAATTTACTAACGGCTGGCTGCCTGCAGGAGCAAGATTACCTTTATCGCCTGGTCGCCTGATGATGCTGGTATCCAGGTGTGTAACACACACTCCCCAGAAAAAGAAAAATAACCGTTTCTGTCAACAGGGGGTTAGTAAAAGCTGACGCAAAGGAACAAACAAACAGGCCAAGATGGTTTACGCCTCGTCCAAGGAGGCCCTGAAGCGCTCACTCAACGGACTCGCCGCCGAGCTTCAGGCCAACGACGCGGACGATATCGAATACGACTCTGTGCTTAAGCACGTCAGCAAGGGAAAGGCGTAAAGTGCTTTGCAAAACTAGCTAGCATATTGTTTCGGTAAATCAAAGTTTTCGCAAAGCAATTAGTGCTCTATTGTGACTATTTGGGAAACCAAGAAGGCATATGCGCACACGAAGACATTGGGCAAAGGGTGGTGTGTGGTGTGGGGTTGCTTTTGCCAGCTCACACATCTCAAGACCCTTTTAGTTATTGGATGATGAATGGAGAGACGGGGGGATGTGTCCATCTATACGAGGATGGGAAAATGAGAAAGTCTATGATGGTTGTTTGAACGTAGGCATTTAAACTCAGTGGTTTTTACTATCTTTCTACTTTTATATGGAGCGGTTGCGGCAGTGACTTTATCCACCTCTCACATATGCATATGATTTCGTTCGTTGCCAGACCACACACACACTCTCTCTAAACTGGGGTAGTTTATGTCCTGGTATTCCAAGCCCCCCTAAACACCAAAGTGACCTCCTCGGCCGTTTTTTCGTCACGTATCCGCTGCTGCAGGAACCCCTTCAAGTCGTCCCAGAACTGTTCCGTGGCAAGGACCGTCTGCCCGTGGGGGCCCTGCGCGACGTGTGTGTCCTCCTCCTCCCCTGCCTCCCCTTGTGTTGTGTCTTGAGGGGTGGATGGTTTTGGTTGGAGGGTGCCGATGACCATGACGCTAAACTCCACAATCGTGCCCGCTGTGATCTCTGTATCCCCCATTAGGTCCGAAAGCGTCTTGGTATCCGGGACAGGCTTCTTGTTGTGCAGGAGCTTGAGCTTGTCGGGTGTGGTACCCAGCCGGTCCGCAAGCAAGGTCTTGGTGTCTAGTACGGAGGTGTGAAGGGGTAAGCTGGTGAGGCGGACCTCGGAGAATGCGGTCCCTCGTAAGGGTTTCAAGCTGGCGGTGATGGATCGTTCTGACCCGGGAGCGGAGCGGGACTGGTTGGGGCGGGTGGGCTTCGACATTGGTTTGCCGTGACGGGGGAGAATATACTTTCAGACAAGTTAGTACAGATACGATGAATAGAAGGGAGGAAGGGAAGAAGGGGGGAGGAGGAGGAGGAGGAGGAGGAGGAGGAGGAGGAGGAGGAGGAGGAGGGGAAAACATACAGGTGTGCTGGTGGGATAGTTCCTCGGGTCCTCGACGTGCTCCGGCGACAACTTCATCGGCCGCCCGTCCAGCGCCGAGAGGAAGGCTTTGGCGAATGATACTTCCGTCATCTTCACTCTCTTTCAAAGCTGAGCTTTGTGTAGGTTTTTTGAGTAGGCAGCAAGACGAGGAGTTGGATTATGTGCTGATGGTGGTCGCGATGCGCATTGTTTGGTGTTGGCAACGTCACTGGCGGAAGTGGGGTGGAAGGCGGGAGAGCTATGCTAAGGTGAGCCGGGCTGGCGGGACGGTGAGCTAGGCTTATCTTATCGCACGAGACCGGCCGAGTCCGCTAGACTAAGCGTTCAACAGCAACATCGAAAATGATTAAGGGGCACAACATCGTCAACGGCTGAGACACAAAAGTTGTTCAACATCTCAATCATCATTAATGAATTATTTCATCTTGTGGTCACCATTACAAGGCATTAGTCATAGGCGTTATTCATTATACAGTGAAGATAGAATGAAGAAAGCATCCATTTAACTAACAAAGGAAACTCGTAAGTCGTCATATCTAACTGTTGTCTCTCTGCCATAACCATGCAGATACTGTAGAACTAACTGTACAACACTAAGTACAAACACCCATATCCAGTCATTCAGTCATAAAAACAACCCGTGGCTTTGAACCATATAAAATCTTTTTCTGCATTTTGCGCCAGACCAGTATGCAATGCCAACAATGCTAGAACCTGATCCTCTCGCCTTTTTGGTATAACATAGACCACAAGTATATAGAGATCTTCCCCCCTTCCTACCATCCGTCTACCCATCGACCGGTCCTCCTTCCCCCAGGTATACAAATAAAATGTCAGCTGCTTGCTGTAAGTAATTGGCGGTGCCGAATAAAGATTTGTAGTTGTAAAGGTTATGAGCAGCGAACGTAAAAGAAGTGAAACCTGTTAGTAGTAGGACAGGTGAGATGCTTAGTCTCCGAGACTTTGGTTGACAATGTCGCGGATTGCCCATTTCCAGGCGTCGCCACGCTCCACCCGAGCGCCGACCCAAGCATGGCATTTCTTCTTCCAACGCTCTTCCTCTTCGCGCTGTCGACGTATAAACTCCGGTCCAACGTCGAATTCCTCGCCAACGAGCCAGTCATCCTTAACGTCGCTGACGCGGCCGTGACCACCGCCGGCATCGCTCGACTCGAGCGTGTGGTCTTCAAGATCGGGGATGTCCTTGAACACGTCTTCTTCGTCGTCAAGGGCATTAAAGCCATCCATGGGATCGCTTTCTTCGGGCTTTCCGTTCTGGGGACCGAGTTTGAGCCAGCACATATTCTGCGGGTCAAAGACCATGCCACCAACAACTTGCACTCCCTTTGGTGCTCCGATGTTGGTGATTAAGGCCGGCCGTGGCGTGGCAGCCTCCCGTTCCCGTTCCCGCGCAACGTAATGGGGCAGGGAACCAGTAGACGGAGATGAAGCCGTTGGTGCATCGAATGCATTTAGGACATTGTCGTTACCCTCCCACCTAAAAGTCTCTGGGTTATATAACATGCCATGCATCACTGAGAACCCATGTTAACGTTGCGCCCTGTCATGTAAACCTCAGACAAGAGAGAAACATACCCTTTGCATCCTTTGGGGGATTCAAGTTCGCGATCAGGTGCGGTTTGATCTGTGCAGCTTTCCGCAGCTTCTTTGACCTCACAGTGGATTGTGGCGGTTGCGGATTTAGGTTGCTTCTTGCTGATAACTGAGCAACCCGTTGCGTGGTAAGGGCAGCAAGTGGGCCACTGGAGGACGGGATACGCTGAGCCAGACTTGTTTCTCGAGCAATCCGACTTGCGGCAGTATCGCGAGCGAAACTCGGGACATAGTCTCCCCTGGCTGGAGAATATGGTGTTACAGGTGAAGGGGTATTCCGATCAGGAAGGATGTTCTGGTATAATCTGTTTCGCATCTGGGTCTTGGGACTAGCACTGATAGGTTGTTTGAGGAATCTGGCCTCGGCTTGACTAGAGGTAGGAAGATCATCGAAACCATCGAGTTCATGGCCGTCCCCAAAGTGTCTTACCCGCCGGGGTTTGTGAAGTTGTTGCCAGGATCCTTCTGGGGCAGTCTTCTCTGCCGGTCGATGCTTCCGCGGACTAGGCGACCGAGGCGACCGCATTGTCGACCTAGAGACAGCTCGGGAATTTGGCCGGAACTCAATGCTAGCTTCGGAATCATGCCGGCGGAAGACACGAGTCTTGACATTGATATTATGTGACTGAGATGCGGCAGCGCCGGCTGGTAGGAATGGCGCCGGCGCTTTCCGAGCTTGGGCTGCAGCACTTTCTGACGTCCTCATGCGCTCTACAGGCGTCTTGGGCCGCATGACAGACTGAGGTCTTGGGGCCATCAAATCCGTTCTTGATGGAGGCCGCTCGTATCCTCTCGATGTCATGGGTCTGGCTGGTGACTGAGGGGCGCGCATAGCGGGCAACGACCGCTTAAGACGCAGTAGCTGTGCGCTGGTCGTGGTTGGTCCATCTCTAAGCGAAACATTTGATGTCTTCGTGCCAATCTCTCTTCTACGAGGTGTTGATGGGGGTATAGAATGTCCTGAAGAGAGCGTGGTCGGTGTAGGGAGGCTTGTGACGGAAGACTGGGCCGAATGACCTCCAAGACGGGAGAGCGAGCGTCTCGAATGTGTAGTGGTAATCGGCCCTCCACTCTCCGACACGGGTTCTAGTGATGACTGTGTATGCGTTCGCTCGTGACTCACCATAGGCGGCCCCATAGGCCGTGGGAGACGGGAAGCAATGACAGGTTTGTTGGTGAACTTGAGGGCAACGGAAGTCTTGGGACGAGAGGGGCTTGCTGGTCTGGTCTCCTTCACTTGAAGATTGCGATGCAATGTTAACTTTCTGGAATCAAACACCTCTCCGTCGCCAATATCAAGACCAGCAAGGAAATCTTCCTTTTCGGGCTCCTTAGGGGCGGCGGGCTCTTCTATTATACGCTCGATGATGCGTTCGGGTGAGCCGCTCTTTCGGCGTTGTTTCAGACGCTCCTCGAAATTGAGAGGTCCGGTGGGCAGCACCAGACCATCAAAGGCCTCGTCCTCACTTTCAGCGGTGATAGAACTTGCAATGCTTGGACTGAGTGCCGAAACGGAGGAGCTCCGACAGCTTGACCGTCCATCGCGCCGGGTGCCGCCAAATCTGGTTCCGAGACTGCCTTCTGCCCAGTCGAGGTCGTCCAACGTGATTAGAGATGGGGTCTTGGGTATGTCCCTGCGGCTGGAGAGCTTCAGTTTGCCATCAGAGGGCAGTTCGAAATCGTTCTCAAAATCATCGTCTCCTCCAGTGTTCTTTTGAGGAGTCGGGGGAGTGATCGTGGGGACAGGCTTCGGCACTTCACGTCTCTTAGGGACCTTGATCGTGGCCCCGCCGTCTCCGAAAAAGTCGTCGTCATCCTCGGTATCTCGGAAGCGGTCTAGATTGATGAGACCGGCTCGGATGGTCGACTTGGGATCCGGTTGTTCCTCCTCGGCGATTGTCACGCATGGTTTTCTCGGTGGGCTGGCCTGCGTCGAGCCGCTAACTTGGCGCAGAACTTCAGGAAACTGAGAGCCATCTCGCGGCTTGATCTGTAACTGCCCGGCATCAGGAAACTCCAAGTCGTCCACCCAGTCCTCCTGAATAATCTTCTTGATCTTCCTGCCTCCGAGTCTTTTGATCGTGCCACCCATAAGAGCCGAAGGCGGTACGTTCTTCGGGATCGGGATACCGGCTTTAGCGGCTGCAGCTATGGCATCCAACGTTGACTTCTCATCATCTCCTGGCAGATGAACCTGCTTCTCCTCCTCCCCATGGATGGACTCAAAATCGGAGCGAAACGAGGACTGAGAATCTCGACGGTGAGACGGGGCGTTGACTGAAGCCGAATGACTATGAATGCTGAGATCTTCGCCATCGATCAGAAAATCGTCATCGTCCCAATTTTCAATATTATCCTCGACTGGTTGTCGAGGTTTAAGGCGTAAGGTTTCCATAGCGAATGGTTGCGCGCCAGCGCTAAGGTGTGAATTTAGTTGCGCGTTAGAAACTGTAAAAACGAATGTGGCCTTCGTCGCAGCGGCTGCACTTGACTTGTGGGAAGGTGAGCGACGTGGCAGCAATCGATCGGATCAATGATGAGGATTCATAGTCGTCAACACTAAGCTTTCCGGGCCAGCAGGCATTGCCTAAACTCTCCTAACCCTTTTCCAACGTGTGCGCGGTGTGTCACGAGAGCAGCGACGGCTTTGTGCAGTGGTCGTAAATGCGCTTCTAGGTCGTGAGTGTGTGAGTGGATGAGGTTTTTGCCAATGCGACCGAGTTCGAAAGGCGGAGACGGTGAGCTACAGGTGTGTGTGCGCAAAGACAGTTGTGCGAAGCCAGTTGTTTGTGCGTTAGGTCGAAAGTGGAGTTCTCTGATAGGTGTCTAATTTTCCCAACCTCCTCAAGATCTGACGTGTATAATAATTGGAAGAAGGATGCAGGATTTTTTACTGCTGCGTCCGAGGTGAATGGAAAGGTGACGTTGGCGACGATGCAGCGAAAATGAAAAGGCGGGACAATTGAATGGTGTGGCTGGAAAAGTCGAGCGACCGGGAGGAGAAAATGGTCAGAGGTGAGCTGGACGGCCGCATGTGCACGGGCCAATCGCCAGCCAGCCGGCTCCAGGAAGTGACCCGCCTCCGGATATGTGCCTGCTAAAAAGCCTACGCAATCAGGCCCACAAGAGCTAACAATAGCTAGCTTTTCAGACTATTCTATTCATATAACTATAGCGTCTTGAATGGCTTGGGGAGAAATGGGAGAAGGAACGCTGCTCCGCGCGGCATAGGTATTTTACAAGAGAAACTCCAAGCTTTTTGGAGGGGAATCTGCGAAAGTGCACGGCTCACCATGGACTCCTGAGCCGGGTTTCCCTCGTCTAAAATATCCAATCCAATCCTGTTTGGTCAGATCGCGTAACTGACGCGAACGCGCTTGACCTTCCCCGCCTTTTTGAGATCCAATGCGCGGGCCGCCAACAGAATTCTTCGTTGAACTTGCACTAGCATGGTACAGCTGTGCGAGCGTGATGCAATATCTGATATCATTGTCAGAAGATAATATCGTTGTCTAGTAATTGATGTTTGCGACCAAGTTGAGTGTTCGCTAGATGCTCGCGTGCTCAGGCGCATCTGTTACATTCATGGTCGCCTGCTTATGTGCTTGAGGTTCGCAGGTACCTAACAGCACGTGCCTTTGTAGCTTTGTAGCGAGAGCTGCCTAAACGGCAAACGGCAAACCTGAGCTCACCTGTTGTTGCCTGTGCCACTGCCCGCCCAGGACCTACTCATGCTGAGATGGAAAATTAGATGTCTTTCCCTCCGTCCTTCAAACGTCCATCCACGGCGGAATAATCTCCTTTTTCTTTCGGCTACTCACCTCCGTTGATGAAGATATCTTCATCCAGAGTACGGGACAAACGAAAATAGAAGCCGTTTCGTGGCCATCTTCTAACGTTCACGTTATTCTGTTCCCACTTCCCCACATCGCTCGCTCGACCAACCCTCGGGCCCGGGCCGTTCACTTACAGAGGTCCTTCCTCACAGGGTCCCGTCAATAGTTCAAGAGTTAAACCACTGTGGAGCAACGGTCGCGGCATTGATCAAGTTTAAAACGTCGTTCCTTCAATCTAACGCTCGTTTCAACTTTGAAGAATTATCTTACTTTACTGTGTTATAATCTCCGTTCCAATTGAACGTTCAGCGTTCAATCTCAAACAACGTTTCCAGCCGTGCCCCGCTCGACTTCATCAAACGGGCTAAGGGTAGCGATGGCGTCCTCGCAAATCGGCCGCTCCCAGATCATTCGCATATCACGCACAGACACCGACGCGGAAGGCGGATACATACTATGCCAGGTTACATCTACGGGACCCAGACCCTTTCAGCCTTTGAACGTTAAGCTCGTTGCAACTGAGGGGGAGGAGCCGTATATGCTCAGACGTAAGTCTTGATCGTTTCATGACATACATCTAGCGCTACGCCCTACCCTTGCAACATCCCGACCCCTCACTTCATCAAAAGCTTGAGCGTAGCAATCTTACTTCATGCACGTCATATCATGGGTTCGAGAGTTTCGAGAAGCGCTGACAGCCAGGATGGAGGAATACAGTGAAACATGATCGCATTGGGGAATTGAGGGTAAAAAACAGTCCCTGCTCGCCGGACGAATGGGAGCGCATCCTGAAGTCCCTCCTGGTGAAGAATGAGCCAGTGGAGGGTATCGAGGCAGGGGCTGAAGCCAGCACGGGGAAGGAGATCACGATAACCATCCGGCGAATGGTTGCGGGGATAAGTGTAAACCCTCCTCCCTACACCTTCACCCCTGACCGTTACCCTTACTAATCATGGTGTAGCAACGCCTCGGAGCACTCACCCTACCCTACGCAGCAGACGAAGACATCGAGCTCTTCGAATGGTGCGGCGCCGCAGCACTGGAACGGGAGAAGTTCAGCGCCGACCTCGCCGTGCAAGTCAGCAAGGTCCAAGAGTTAGAGTCCTGTGTGGATGAGCTCAAGAAGCAGCTCGACGAGCTGGTACAGTCCAAACGAGAGCGCGAGGCGGAGCTGCTCGAAAAGTTCTGCACCCTATTAAACGAGAAAAAGGTCAAGATCCGCGAGCAACAGCGCATGCTCGACTCGGGCAATGCCAAACCCCCGACCTCCAGGCCCGCTGCAGCAGCAGCAGCTCGTTCTCCAACTCCTCCAACCCCTCCAAGTCCACCCGCCAAAGCAAGGAGAACAGGAAAGAAATCGTTGATTGCCGCTTTCGAGGGTAGACGTGGTGGGTGGAAGAAGGGACGTGTTCAGGGGCTATCCCGCGCTACGAAGCGCAAGGTTCTCGAGGATGCCCCTGAAGACGCCGAAGCTTCAGACGGTGAGGCATTCGAAAAAATGGACGTTGATGAAGCTGAAGAAGCCACCGCCAAACAGGAAGAAGCAGATGATCGGCAGACGACGGACAAGGACGAAACTGGGAGCGAACCTGATGATGAGGATGAAGATGAGGAATCTGTACCGCCGCCTACCAGGAGCACCCGGCAACGAAAGAAGCCTGAGCCAGAACCGGAAGAATCAGAAGACGATGGACCGGCCGCACATACTCGGCTACACGACAGATTGGCAAAGGGGAAAGGAAAAGAGAAGGAGGCGTTGACACACCAACCTAAGCGGCCCGCGGCAAGCAGCCCAAAGGTGAAGGCCACCAGAAGCGCTGCTGCTGCTGCTGCTGCAACACCAGCTGAGGACGAGATGGACACGGAGTCTGATGATGAGCTATGAGATATTACGACATGCGTCTATAAAGGAATTTGACGTGGTATGACCTAAATGGGTGGAGGATATCATTCACAGGCGGCGTTAGCTTCGGCATACATGGTGGGAAGGATTCATGAGAGGGATCATAACTGGTAGCATCTTTGTTCTTTGACATCAATATGTTAGGCCTGAATATCCAGGGATTCCAGTAGTGTACCTAAAGTCTTCATTTGCCAAATATTTGGGTTAGTAGTAAGTAGTTCAGCGCCTGTCATCAGGCCCATAGTTTGTAGTGTAAAAGCCCCTGAAATGCTTCTGCTTGCCAGCCTCGGCAATATCCTCCACCTCCTTTGGCGTGAGCTTGAA
Source organism: Diplogelasinospora grovesii (assembly GCA_033297225.1). Lineage (NCBI taxonomy): Eukaryota > Fungi > Ascomycota > Sordariomycetes > Sordariales > Diplogelasinosporaceae > Diplogelasinospora > Diplogelasinospora grovesii. The sequence goes on from MU853752.1 coordinate 825,919, forward strand.
GCTGGGAATCTTGCGCATGTATCCCTGCAGTCTCTGCTCGTTCCCGCTCGTAGTCAACGTGACAATACCCTGATCCAGGCACCACCTGAGGGCGATATCTCCTTCAGTAACTCCATACTTCTTGGCCAGTTGGTCATATATCGCATCGCAGGAACCCGGTTTAGCCTTGGTGACCGCCGTAAGTGGGCCGTAAGCGGCAACAGCGATCTTGTGCTGCTTGTGGAAATCCAGCAAGCCACCGTGCTGCAAATAGGGGTGGTACTCGATCTGGTTGATCACGGGAGGGTGCTTCGCCGTCTGAAGGATAGGCTCGAGGTGTTCTTGAAGGTAGTTCGACACGCCGATGGACTTGGCCCGGCCGGACTCCTTGATGGCTTCCATCTCTGCCCACTTCGCCTGCTGCTCTGCTGGGGACTTGGCCCAGAAGGGTCGGTGGATTAGATACAGATCCACATAGTCCAGGCCGAGCTTCTCGAGCGAGCGGACAAAGGCCGTTTCGATGGATTCGCCCTGCTTGCAGTTCGTCTTGGTGGTTACGAAGAGCTTGTCACGCGGCACGCCGGCTTTCTTGATGGCTGCGCCTAGCTCTTCTTCGTTTCCGTATGCTATCAGCTAATATTTAGCATGGGTTCAGAGCGGTATGGGGTTGGCATACAGGGGTTAGGGTGAAAGGGAGGCCTCACATTCGGCACCGTCGAGGTGAAAGTACCCGGCCTTGATGGCCATCGCGGTGTCATCTACCACCTTCTGGTTGAACTTGCCCTTGTCGGCGCCCGTCTTGTAGTTTGCTGTTCCGAGGCCATATCCAAGCTTGCCACGACGTGAAATTAGTTAAGTGCCCACATTGAGGAAAGGATTAGGGGATAGCCCAACACACCATTGGTATCTCGTGCCCATCGCTCAGCTTCAGACTAGGAATGTATTCCAATTGCTTAGGAGGAGCCCCGGAAGCATCGGGCTTGAAAGCGGCTGTGATGGAGTGCATATTGACGGTTTTACGGTAAGAAGTGAAGCGCAGAGAGGTGACTTTATTAATACTATGATGAGACAACGAGCGTCTGTATGTGGTACAAAGAGCTGTAGAAGCTATATAAGCTACGCTGATCTTCATTGACCTGGATTAGCAAGAAGGATACAACCCCTCTCGGCCGTAGAGCCGGCATAGCCCCGCAATGAACATCTCCATGACTTAGAGTGCGGGGCATCATCGATTGCGCCTATGACGCCATGGAAGCTACCGCGGCACTTTGGGCAGCCCAGTTGCGCTCATGTAAACATGCGAACCGAATGAAATAAGAAAGAACAACCTGAAAGACTCTCAAAATAAGTTACACGAGATAGATATTGAGATGGCTAATTGACAGCTTGGCATTTGTTCTTGTAACTCTCTGTCGCGCCGCAGTCGTGCAGGGATTGCCACTCAATGATTTAACCATGACATGGATGTCGTGCAGCCGAGAAAGCCCGTTCCCGTAGTTCACCTCTCACAACCTCTGCCGGACGACCTCTTCCGGCCACAGCTCCGATCCATTGCCACCGGGAACCTGCGTCACCAAGTAACCTCAACGCTGCCTTTACAATTGACACATATCAGTTCTGAACCCTGAGAAAAACTCATTCAGTTCATTTTCTTTTGCGTTCCGTTGACTTTTCTTGTTTATTCTTTGCTGCTTATCAATCAGCACTCCCTACATTGGAGCTGCTGGTTCATATAAAGCTTCTCTCGGCGAGCCGACCTCATGCTCTTCCGGCAGCCTGCGTATCGCTGTCTTGCGCTTGCCCAACGTCTCAACTTCCAGCAGTCACAAATTCTTGGCCAGTTCTCACCTTTCAGCACCACATCCACAATCATGGCCGCAAACGGCAACAACTCATTCGAGGGCGTGACACTAAAGGACCTGCCCAAATCATGGCACTTTACATCCTCGCTCCCACCAGACCCCATGTTTCCCACACCAGCCGACAGCCACAAAACCCCTCGCGACCGGATCGGTCCCCGGCAGGTCCGGGGTGCCGTTTTCACATGGGTACGGCCCGAGTTGCAAAAGGATCCGGAGTTGCTCGCTGTATCCCCTCGCGCAATGCGCGATCTAGGCCTAGCTCTCAGCGAAGCAGAGACGGACGAGTTCAAGCAGACAGTAGTAGGCAACAAGCTGCAAGGCTGGGATTCTGAAAATCTCAAGGGGCCGGGGTATCCTTGGGCACAGTGCTACGGCGGCTTTCAGTTTGGCGACTGGGCAGGTCAACTCGGCGATGGCCGGGCCATTTCGTTGTTTGAAGCAACCAACCCAAAGACCCACGTGCGGTACGAAGTCCAGCTCAAGGGTGCCGGTCTCACACCCTACAGCCGTTTCGCCGACGGAAAGGCCGTCCTTCGCAGCAGCATACGCGAGTTCATCGTCAGTGAAGCTTTGAACGCCCTGGGCATCCCTTCTACCCGCGCCCTCGCTATTTCTCTCCTCCCACACAGCCGGGTTCGCCGTGAAACCACCGAGCCCGGAGCAATTGTCGTCCGTTTCGCGCAGAGTTGGCTACGGTTCGGAAATTTCGACATCCTGCGCGCTCGTGGCGAGCGCGCTTTGATCCGCCAACTTGCCACTTATGTTGCAGAATCTGTGTTCGGCGGTTGGGAAAACCTCCCCGCCCGTCTCGACGACCCAGAGGACCCAGCAGCCGCTGTTACATCCCCGGCACGGGGTGTGCCCAAGGATGAATGCCAGGGCCCCGAAGGCGCCGAAGAGAACCGCTTCGCGCGCCTGTACCGGGAGATCGTCCGCAGGAACGCGGTCACCGTCGCAAAATGGCAGGCCTACGGCTTCATGAACGGCGTGCTCAACACCGACAACACCAGCATCTTTGGCTTGTCCATCGACTTCGGGCCATTCGCGTTCATGGACAATTTCGACCCGTCATACACACCCAACCACGACGACCATTTCCTACGCTACTCCTACCGCAACCAACCCAGCATCATCTGGTGGAACCTCGTCCGTCTAGGCGAGGCCTTGGGGGAGCTGATTGGTGCTGGAGCAGAGGTAGACACGGAAAATTTTGTCCAAAACGGCCTCAAGGACGACAAGGAAGCAGAGCCACTCATCGCTCGCGCAGAAAAGCTCATCACCCAAGCCGGCGACGAGTACAAGGCTGTCTTTCTGGGAGAGTACAAGCAGCTCATGGCCGCCCGTCTCGGACTGAAACAGCATAAAGAATCCGACTTTGAGGACCTCTTTAGCAGTCTGCTGGACACGATGGAAGCGTTGGAACTTGACTTCAACTTGTTCTTCAGGAAACTCAGCTCCCTCAAGGTATCCGACATAGCCACCGAAGACCAGAGGAAAGAAAAGGCAGCAATCTTCTTCTACAAAGACCAAGCAGCCAGCAACGCCGCAGATGCGCAAGGGGAAGACGATAGGCAGAGGGTGGCGGAGTGGCTGGGCAGATGGCGCCAGAGGATCGTCGAGGACTGGGGTACGCTTGAGAACTGGGGACAATCCACCGACGGGGTGGATGGCGATGCACACGGCAGCAGTCCGGTTTCGGACGCTGCAGAGGAAGAGCGCATGGCTGCTATGAAGGCGGTTAATCCCAAGTTCACCCCCCGTGGCTGGATCCTCGACGAGATCATTCGTCGGGTGGAGAAGGAAGGGGAGCGGGACGTACTGAAGAGAGCCATCCATCTGGCCACTCACCCGTTCGAGGAGTCTTGGGCTGGCAGGGAGTTCGAGGGTCAGCAGTATGAAGGCGACAACGAGGAAGAGACACGGTGGACAAGCGATGTCCCTCGACCCAAGAGGGCTTTGCAATGCAGCTGTAGCTCTTGATCGCTTACGACTTCCCTATGTACTTGCATGATTCCTGTAATAATTACGAGCCTGTACCGTGTTCTTTAGCCGGATGACGAATGCGCGCAAAGCGATTTGTATCTACACTTTACCTATCAAAGAGATCACATCTTTACCCATAATTTCGAGCCGTTTATTCACGCGTCCAACGTTAATACTCTATCGTGATTTTATTAAGCGAGTGACTTGAGACTCATGACTATCTCTCATAACTACATGCCCTCAGACCAGATCCATCCCAGGCTATGCGTCAACATACGTCTCCTTTTTTTAATAAGACAAAAACAGCCGGCGTCGACTTATTTCTCCGCCATTTTCACATAACATCCTTCTCCATCTCTCTCTCTCCCACCCCCCGGTCTAGAAACCATCCATAAAAGTATTCCTCACAGATATATTAGAGTTGCGAATGTATGCTTCATTACGTGGCCCGCGGAGAGAGATATTGCTCCATCGGTGTCCTCATTAGATTCGGACAACAGAAAAGCAGGTCTTCTCGAGCAGGGCGCACACCGCGTCCGTTCGATATTGCAAAATCAGTAATTCTAAAGTGTCCAAAGCACTCGATTGGGCAGTAGCCGCCCGAGTGTAGGATGTCGGGTCATGTAAATTTAGCTGCTGGCGAAGATGTTGGTAAGAATCAAGCCTCAAATGGTGTAGTCGGTTCTGAGAACCGATGGCGAAAATCGTTTTAGGGTCGACTGAGAAAATAAAAACGGAGGTGATAAGAGATGGAAGCGATGCCCCAGAAACAAGCCGTGGCTGGCTGACAGAGTAAACCCCAAGATGTTATCGAGTGAATTAGCGACGCCGAGCTCAGCGGTAGGGAGCATTGTAACGCGGACCGGGCACCATCCGGCTTCCAATGGCTGGGCCAACACCAGGACCAGGTCGCGTGGCCACGGCATGATTGGTGCAAAGCATGCCAACACGGGAACCAAACTTGGATCCACGAAGAGAGACCATGTGCTTACGGATATGAGCAGCGACCACTTCGCGATGCTGCGGGTTTGCATGAGTGAGGATGTATTGGATGAGGTAATTGCCATACTGGTCACTGGCAATATCGATCAACGGGATCCGAGGACGGTCATGTCGGCCTTCGCAGACACGATCGAGGTATCGGCCAAGAAATTCGGTACCTCCGATCTTCAAGCATTTCTCGACAACCTTCGATGCGAACTGATCCATGCTGTACTCGGCAGCGTATCGGATGACATGATCGATAGCACGGCTTCGGTCAGCCGGAGCGCCATGCTCACAGATATGTTGGATGCACCAGTTCCCGAATTGGCCATGCGCAACGATGTCAATGTTTTGCAAAACCTCCTCAATGCAGGGACGCTATGATGACTGTCAGTAATTAACTCCACATGTTGAGGCAAGTTTCGCAACAGACCTTGTCTTCCTCCAGGCAATTCTCAAAGATGTTTTGGACAACAAGACTTCCAGTCTCGCCTAACGCGACCTCATGCCACATGCCACAGAGAGCTTCATTGACATACTTCATGATTTGAGGCGGGGACTCGGTCCAACGCAGCTCAAACAGCTTCTGCCAGACGTGGCATGCATAGCGATGGATGACGGTCTCAGGAATCCTGCGCAGCAGCTCATGAACCATGATCGCCTTGTAGTTTTCGGGCACCGAGTCAAACGCCTTCTGAACCACATGGCAACCGAAGGGGTCCATCGAGAGGTTCAGAGTATTGCCACGAATTGCGTCAGCAATCTTGACGACTTGCTCAGGGGTACCGTGCTCGAAGCAGCGCTGAACCAGAAAGTTGCCAAAACGATTGACCATTAGGGGGTAGGCCTGTGCGACAATGGCTTCGACAATGTCATATTTCTGCTCAGGCGTCCCAACCTTGAGCTTTTGCTGCAGGAATATCGAAGCCTGCTGATCGTTATTGCAGACAATCTTGTCCACGATGTACTTCCAGTCACAGGTGACATTGCGGTCAAGGAGGCGGCGGTAGTTGAGTGGCTCCGTGGCAGGAAGGTACGTCTGGCCCTCAGAAGTCAAAGACTTGAGAGGAGGCACGGTGATTAGCGGTGCCAGAAGCAACATGTTCTGCCCAGCTCCACTCACCTCCGTCTTCCACGGCGCTCCTCCAGAAGTGAACTCAGTGGCATGAGGGGACAACGGAGTTCTAACCGGTTGCGGCTGGTAAGGGGGATACAGGCCGCCGCCTAGCCCCATACCACCTCCCATGCCACCACCCGAGATCGCCCCTGGCGCACCGCTTGGATAAGCAGAGGCAGCGTCAAACTGGCTGGGACCCAAGTTGTATCCACCGTAGCCGCCACTGAAGTTGCTCGGACCCCCGAAGCGGTTGTCATATCTGTTCCCCCGACGCGCTGCAGGTCTCACGATCTCATGATCAGGCGTCATGCGATCCGGACGGTAGGCTTCCATGGCCGGAGGCACGAACGAGTTGTCATAGCCCTGGAGTTGGGGAAGGCTGCGGCTATTTGGCCATGGTGCAGGCTGAGGTCCGTCCGAAATTGACACCGGGGCCTGAGGGAATGGACTGGGGCTGATAAAGGAGGTCTTGCCATTAGTCCAAATTGCTCGAGAACGGTTGAGTGCCCCCGCCGACAATGAATCACTAGTATCAGAGCGAGCGTCGTCATGAACCGCCCAGTTGTTATCGCGAGAGAAGGCTGGCTTGGCCGGGCCATTGAATGTCGGACCCGGAGCGAATCGAGAAGTGACCGAAATTGGCGACACAGTTCTCACAACACTGGGGGAGAATTCGGGCTCAGAGAGCAGGCCTGCGAGCCCAGCAGGGGTTGCACGACCACTCTCTGGGTTAACAGAGAGAGAGCGAGTCTGGGCCAATTCTTGGTCCAACCGGACTATCTTGTTCTGAGCTTGGGCGAGCTCCAGCTTCAGACGCAAGACTTCATCGGTAGCAGCCTGACTCTCGGTGGGCGTGGTACTAGCAGATCTAGTCGTGGGTGCCGTGGTGCCAAAAGTCTCAGTAGCGGGCGTGATTGGGAGTGAACTGCACGACGATTGGTGCTCCAGAGTTCGAATGAATAGACCCTCGTCGTCCGACGACTTGCGTGACTCATTGTGCGGCTTCATATTCGCTGTATTCACCTGCTGCTCGGACAGCTGGGTGTAGAGTCGTTCCGTCAGATACGAGCCGGGAGAAGGTGGTTCGTGCTTAATCTTCATCTTCTGTCATGATCAGTCCAATCACCAATCTTTTCGGAAAGATGAGAGGCGAACATACCTTTGGACAACTCTGATTTGCCAATTTCGAGGTCGAGAGAGCAGTGATTGACTTCTTGAAAGGAAGTGAAGCAGGCCCTGATTCCTGTGACCTGCTGTGTCAGCTGCGAGCATTTACAGGGCGACTAGGACGAAAGCAAGAGGTAATGATACTCGAGAAAGAATTGAGGAGATTGTGCAACTGGTCGAGCACGTACCTGAGGACTCTGGACCAAGTACTCGTCTAGATACTTCGTGTTCTCGTCTTGGGAGAAGGTCTTCGAAAACGAGGCAGAGACGCGGCGCTCGTTCGGCGACCCAGTGGAGACTACGGCAGACATGATGTCCCGCCTTATTAAGATGATATTAGTAGACCGTGGAGGTGTTTGCTGCAATGCGTGGTTTGACAAAAGTGACGAAATGATCAAGATGTTCCTAGCCAACAGTAGATTGTTCTTGGAGGTGGCAAAGGTGGAAAAGGTGAGTTTGGCAAACGATTGAAAGTGAATAAGGAGTGAGTTGGCGGGGCTTTTTAGACGGCACCGCAGAGAAGGCAGGAGCGTCCCTTAGCGGGAAAGCTGGCAGCCGTAAAATTTTGTTGGAAACCTTTCCCGCGTCCACGGAGAACAGGTCGGATATGCGGCAGCTAGGTTGGGCGGTAGTGACTGGACTGGATGAGGAGGGAAAAGGAGGGTGGGTTTCTGGCCGCTATGACATGAGAAAGGGAAAGAATTTCCAGGACGGGACGAGAGGGCACGAACGGAAGGCAAGCAAGTAAATAGTACTCAGATGAACGCGACCGTCGAGACTCAGGCGGATCGACGCGCCGAGGCCAGCAACCAGGCGGGGATTTAGTACTGGAAGGAAGGTACGAGACCGCTTGAGGCATGGAGTTACTGCCTACACTGTGTCGTCAGTAATCAAAACCCGCCAGTGCGTTGAGATGATTGGGTTTCGCCGCAGCGGGAGCGCTGTTTCCATGTTCAGCTCCAGTAACTTGCTCACGGCCGTTCACTGTTCGGAGACAGGCATGTTGAGAGCATTGCCTCATCCAATCGTCCTCTCTTTATCTCGGCGAACACCTGCCTCATGTGACTTTCGAAGCAAGTGTGATTTTACAGGATAACCTGCAACTTCGTTCAAGCCGCACTTGAGGAGTGCCATGACTGATGAATAACACTGCAATCCCGTGCGGTGAACGTCACATTCGAGCCAAAAAGTTAGGGCCGTGATCTTATTTTGGGTATCGTACCTCAGCCAGGACACTGAAATTTTATCAAGCAGGTCCTCCTTTCTCGCGCCCTGTCCCTCAATTCTATCCGTTGTTCCTTTCTTTTCCCTCTTTCACGCTGAGCACTAGGGGGTGATTAAGGTTTGCACGTTCACCTGCTTCCACAATGAACAAAAGCTGGGAAAACCGCTTGGAGAATGTTGCCCATGTCGTTTGATCCCCTTCCCCAAATAAACAACAGTTTAAGCCTGTGTATCTAAAAACTCAGAGCATTTCTTGAACGGTTAGTGTATCCCAAGCATTATCATTTCTCTCAAACAAAGAGAATAAGCGGGATGTCAGTATTCCGGCGGGCACATGGTCTTTCCGATATAGAAGGGCACTTTCGAGTTGCAACGCATATTCGGTGGAGGCAGCCGCGGCAGCTGGTACAGCGAGGGTATATTTGAGTTCGTTATATTTGTACAAGAATATAGGTACAGATCGTGTCGGGTTATGCGTCCTTCGCATCCATGTCTTACTTCTTCCTGGGCCCTCCCTTTTCTACAGAGAGTTAGCAAAGCAGAGCTGCGAACGGACATGACAAGGGAAAACGTACGTGCAGCTTCCTTCTTCTTCTTTGGCGCCCCCTTTCCGCGTGCTTTCAAGCTGTACAGAGTTGTTAGACAAAGACAATTGTATGCTGCCGTCGTGTAGGGAGACGAACGCTGCGATGTGCTCCAACCGGTCCTCGTCCGCCTCATCTTCCACAAATAGGTCTAGAGAAGCGAACTCTTTCTGTAGATCACGTATCGTGACGAGCTTTCGAGGATAGTATGCTGCCAACGCCGGGCCTCGTAACCTTTGTCGGAGGATTTTGTTGCCCGTCCGGACACCGTCTGGGTTGAATGTGGTCGAGAAGAGCTGGCATTGAGCCTGGCGAAGTTAGTCGTGACTCTTGAAAGTGAACCGAAACTTTACTTACCTTCATCAGCTGCAGCATCCGCGCGCGGGGGACCGACATCTTGTCTCAATGTTGACTGGTTTGTCTGCTGGAGGTATCGACCTGGCAGAATCGCGACGTTCAAAAGATCTCGGGCGGTCTCCGTGCGCTGCCAATCACAATGCGCTAACGTTAGTCATGTGGGGCAACTGCCCGTTGAGCCTCGATGCACATCCCCGGTTCTGAGCGCATGCCCAGCCAGACGGGAACAGCCTCCGGAGCCTTGCTACCTCTCAATTCAGTTTATCCTGGGCATCTCAAAACTCTTATATACTATCGAATTTCACTGCCTACAGCAAAGAATATCAGAACCACGTCTCAGAGTCCGGCATTGTTTTAGCGATCATGGGGAAACGCAACCGGAGCGAGTTCGCCAACGGGTCGACAGGCACAGTAGAACCAGTCACGAAGCGCAAAAAGCCTGCACCAGGCCAAGAAGATGATGCACTCGAGGTGCTGTTGGAGAATGCAGATGCTCTCATCGAGTGCATTCGCAGCCTAAAGTCCCAAAAGTCCAAGAGCGACCGATCTATCAAGGTAGAGGACTTGGAACCCACTACAAGGAAAAGTCTTTCTTCCCTGAGCGTGAAGCTCCTTCCAGCTCTCCAGAAATTTGCCAGTCAACAGAAATCACCACAGCCCGCTCTCCAGAGTTTACCAAGCCAACAACAGGTAGAGGAGCCCAACGAGGGGCCAAAAATACAGATTCCGCCCGCAGCCGTTACGAAATGGACGGCTGCAAGCATCACGAAATCATATCCCCCACTCCCTGCCGTCTTGGACCCGGTCCTGGAGACCATGGCCTTGACACACAGTGGAATGACTCCAGCAAACCCAGAAATGAGCTACGAAAGGTTGGAATGGATAGGAGATGCCTATCTCGAGATTATCGCGTCATGCTTCATCTACCAGACCTTTCCCAAACTCCCACCCGGTGAGTGCTCACTGTACCGAGAGCAGCTGATTCGCAATGTAACACTGGCGGCGTATGCTCGTCACTACGGCTTGGACAAGCGAGCCAACTTTCCGGCTGAGTTTGGCTTCGGAGGTCGACCAGGCGGCACGACCGCGACCGAGAAACAGCGGGAGAAGGCACTGGGCGACATCTTTGAGGCATACGTAGGGGCTATCATCCTCTCGGATCCTCAGAACGGTGTCCAGCGCGTGTCTGACTGGCTCAAGGTGCTGTGGGGCGGGCAACTCGAGAAGCACATTGTCCAAGAGGAGAAAGGCACGAAATTGGCTATACTGCCAAACACGAGTCCCAAAACGTTGTTGGAGACGGCCATTGGTGTCAAGGGCATCAAGATCGAGTACAGGGACCTGCCAGCAAAGCAGAAAAAAGACAGGGACAACAACCTCCCCCTGTTCACTGTTGGGTGCTTTCTCCACGGCTGGGGCGAGACGAATAAGCAACTTGGCTTCGGGAGTGCAACCGGCAAGAAGGAAGCCGGTCATAAAGCTGCGCAGATGGCTCTCGACAACAAGAAGCTGATCAATGTCTACATCAACAAAAAGAAGGCATTCCTGGCTGCGCGAGAGGCCGAAGCAGCAGCGAAAGCCGCAGCGGAAGAAGAAGCCGCAGCAGGGCAGCCAGTTCAGGAGGGTTAGTGTCCATTGGACGGCTGCGCTTTGGATGGGACTGCAGAAAGCAGGATTGGCCAATTGTTTGTATCATTAGCTTCCAATCAGAGATACCCAGACATGTCGTTCTATTAGATGTCACGAGCTTCATGTGGTTACAACGACATATGAAACACTCACTGCGATTGTAATTAGCCTACTGGCTGCAATGAAACCGCAATCAATTCCGGATGCCATTCAAAAGACCCCTCAAACACTAGCAAACTTACCGGCTCTACACCCCCGGAAGGGAGGAGGGGGAGCTTTCACGTGTCTAGCGAGGCTCTGCAAAAGAGCCAGCATGCATTGGATCTGGGGGATGTGCGTGTGAGTGCAGGGGTGTTCGGTGGCTCGGGCCAGCTCTGTTCAGGGCACCCGAGACTTGTGTGGGAGTGATGGATGCACGGTGGAGTGGAACCCGACGGGACACCGACACCACTCGCGCGTGCACCGAGGCAAAACCGTTTGCCGGCTGAGCTTAACATAGCCCGCGAAGCATGACGCGCATTTGGACTTTGTGTTTGGTTTACTTCTGATAATGGCCTACAGTTGTCCAACCTGTAGCTCATATCGCGTGTCTTCTAATACGCTTGACTGAATCATTGAGTCATTTACACCTATCCTTTGAGCTTTGAGCTTAATCATCTGCCTAGCAGCTGTTGTGTTGGGGGTGCCTATCAGTTACACTGCACTGAGCTTATCGCGCCAACCACCGCACCTCGGCATTCCCACCCAGTCAGTGTAAACGTACGCAACCAACGAGGAGCAGGAGGAGAGGGAGCACCGCATATTCCCAATGGCGGATTCAGTTGGTCAGTTCCCTAACACTCTCTCATTTTGTATTGTTGTGTAATCGTTTGGTTTGTGCTAATGTTAGGTTGTTAGACCGAGTCTTCGTCCATGCCCTCAACACAGTCAAGAAGATTCCCAAGACGGGGGCGGCGCGGCCGCCGCCGTCCGACCGGATGCGGTTGTACGGCTTATACAAGCAGGCGATGGAGGGCGACGTAGACGGCGTGATGGAGCGACCTTCTCTCGCTGCAGCTACTTTGGCAGGCGGCAGCGCCAGCAGCGAGGATGTGGCGCGGGAGCAGGACAAGTGGGATGCATGGAACGCGCAAAAGGGTCTCACCCGGACAGAAGCCAAGAGACGATACATCGAAGCGCTGATAGAAACGATGCACAAGTACGCGACGACGCCGACCGCTGTGGAATTAGTGGCGGAGCTGGAGTTTGTGTGGAACCAGATCAAGAATAACAGTCCTTCCTCGCCATCACCCAAAAGCAGTACCGGGGAGGGGCGCAGGTTTCAACAGCCTCTAAGTGGTACCGAAGGACCTATGAAAGTGCTTAGCCCGATGAGCGAAGAGGACGAGTCGGAACGGCGAATGCGGATGGTCGAGGAGGATACCGACGAAGATAATAACGGAGATAATGATAACTATGAAGATGCTAGGGACGGCAGTGAGGATGCTGGCGAAGATGCTGGCGAAGATGCTGGCGAAGATGCGGGAGAGTATGTCAAGAGAGGGGACAAGTGGTCTAAGAAGATGGAGAGAGCAATAGTAAGGTTGTCGGCAGAGGTAGCAGCACTACGAGAGCAAATAACCGCGGGGAGGGAATGGAGAGCCAGGAAGGAACGCAGTGTGAGGGCCTGGGTTGGATGGGCGCTATGGATATTGACGAAACACTTCGCCATCGACGCGCTTATACTGATGATATTGCTCCTTTGGATGCGGACGAGAAAGGATCGGAGGTTAGAGGACCATGTGCGGGGGATGTTGAGGCTCGCGAGGGAGTATATCAGGAAAGTATTGCCGTCTAGGTGATGAGGCCGATGACTACATGCCGGAGGAGTCTATCCGGCTTCGCTTCCCCTCTGTGGCGCTCGCCCAGTCTTTCGCCCAGCTGCCTCCCTTCTCGCCATTGTCGATTCTACGCCTCCGGCAATTACTAGCACTTGCCCATCTAGACTTACTTATAAGCGACGCGTTCCAAGCAGCCTTAGCACGATGGAACCGTATCCATTATCCACATCCGTCCCCTTCCTAACTTACGACATACTTCCCTTCTAGCAGCCATCGTACCCGAGCGACACTCAGGGGGCACTGGTGTTGCATGGACACTAGTATCTGTCCAATCCAGTACAGGACCTACACCACAGGACCTCTCGAGTCAAGATTGAGGAGTGAGCTGAGGAGATTTGAGAGAAGGTATCACTCAGAGTCGGGTCCTTTCTCTCAAGAGGCCGCAACCTGCGCAGCTATCCTCCGCTTCCCGCATTGGGAAATTAGGTGCTATGTACGGAAGGTTTCTCTCGGGTGCTAATGTCTGTCAGGGTTCATAGATCAACGACGTGGAAAGAGCGGAAACATGGGGCAGTGGGCAGCAACGCCATCCTCCTTCTGGCCATGGTCGTGCCCATGCTGCGATGCGGTCAAGGGAAGGGCATGGTATCAAGATGCAGTCATGGAAGGAACCCTGAGGTGGCATATTGGGCCTCGTGGAAAAGGTTGGTGTCATAGATGCGTGCTTGTAGGAGATTTAGAAATCTACATGTACCTTACAGCTAGATGAGTGTTATTATATTGAGCACAGCGCATTTTACATGCTATTAATGCTAATGCAATGCCTAACATCTCAGGAGGCTCGCTCGTGTGTTATATCCGTGCAACAACCCCGGCATTGGTATTGTTATTACTCGCATAGCGATACTTAGAGCCAGAGCGAGACATTTGGAGTGGAGTGTCTGAGCACCGAGACGCTGGCGGTGTATATTCAAAGCCGGAATCGTGTTCACTGTGCCGTACTTGCGTTCCATGTTCTGATCTGAGGTGAGTGGGGTAAAAATGCCAGGTGCCATGACATATATTTTCGAGGTAAGTGATGCAGCAACAACATGCAAACCACGGCAACAAAGCAACACAAATTCAGATAACGGAAGTGATCTCGTAATACCCTTTAAATAAAACTACATTATAACAGAATTCGTGAGTTGGACCACTGCTTCACTGAGCGCGCCATTTCGTCCATGCCAATCATTGAAACCAGCTGACCGTGTTACAGCGAGCGATCAAGGATTCTTCCTCACGGAGGAGCTTATACACACGACAGGACACTCACTACCTATCTCATAAATCATACCCGGCGCTTTGAAGATAAGGCGAGCGGCCAGCTCTCTGCAGAACCAAGAAAATCATGGCTCAAGCACGCGGTTCAACAGCGCCGGAAGGAGAAGATCAGGCCATGACAGATATCACCAACATCACCGACCACGATACCGACAGCCTCGCAGCACGAGTTCTGACTAGTACTGAACACATACCACCCCTCACAAACAGCATTCCATCTGCCTTCATTCCCTTTCTAGAGGACATTACGAAACAACCTGGAGCACCACGAGATCGCATCGAGCGGCTCAAGCGGATTCTGGAAAGCATCGAAGCTCAACGTGAGGGTGTCAGAGAGAATTTGTTCTACATGTTCGAGCGGGAGGCGCAACGCATCATGATGCAGGCCAAAGACCAGGAGTCCGGAGTAGGCTTCCCGACTGTCAATCCAGGACTGCCCCGGGATGAGGTCGAGTGGACAATCATGAACATGGAAGCTCCAGCTCAACCCGGTGTCGAGTACAACATGCCCCCTCTTCCAGCGCCCGATCCTGCAGCTCATCACAACCCTCAGGGAGCGCCTTCAATCCGTGATGAAGCCGTCCGTTCGCTCCTGTCTCTAGTAGATGCTGCCGTGGCTGAAATGCGAAACATGGAGAACTTCATGGCTGGGCACAAGAGAGAGTACGAAGCGTATCTCGAGAAGGAGAAGGCAAGAGTTGCGGAGGCAAGTCTAAGGCCCGAGGAGCGGCCTAGGGTTGCTGAGGCACCTATGTAATTACGCTGCTGGCAAAGAATTCGAAATGTGCTAAATAACCCGACCTGAGTCCAGCGTGTGAAAAGCACCATCAAATACTTCCAGTCACAGGAACAAAAGCCGGCAAAGGCAAAAAGGAATGTGGCTACCGGCGGTAAGAACCATTGCTCAACGAGGTCGAATAGATCTCTCACATGCATCCATAATCGGAGCCAATTACTCAATCTAGAGCACATGATAGAGGAGGACTCGGTGGAGGCAAAAGCAAGTCTCTCCTACAATAAGTGCACATGGTACAATATGGAGAGAAAAGAAAAAGAAGTTCAAAATTTCCCTGCGAGCTCGAGCTTTTAAAGGATTTAGCTCTCCGAAGCAGGATTACATCGTGGGGCCGATGATTGGTCAGCTAAGCGAGTGCTAGCTCGAACTTCTTCCGGCAACAACCCATCGCTTCCACCAAGACTCGACGTCGAGAATAAAAGCTCCAGATTGCCCGCGCCACCACCGCCCGACCTCAAGCCATCTCCTCTCTTAATACCCTCCGTCAAGACGACACGATGTTGAGGCAGACATTGGCTCGTTCGGCTTGGCGGACTGGCAAGCAAAAGGCCAGCCTAGCCGGCCGAGCAGCCTTTTCGGCAACAGCTCAAAGACCCGCAGAGGTCGAGCTTACAATCGGTGAGCATCCACGCTCCACGCCAGCCATTGACCTTGGAAACTTTGCTGACTGTATCTAGATGGAAAGAAGGTCTCGATTGAGGGTGAGGACTGCCCCCGCGCATCCGTGGCATTGCGAGTTGTTTCTGGTTACTGACTGAGGGAAAATGCAGCCGGTTCGGCACTCATTCAGGCCTGCGAGAAAGCAGGAGTGACCATCCCAAGGTGAGTCTAATCTTGCAATTATCGACTATCCTAGGGACCTTGGAGAACTTATGCTGACTGTTTGCAGATATTGCTACCATGAGTACGTTGCTTCCGATCACCCGAGACGTGTTTACCGCGACACTCCCGACTAACGATATGGCTCAATCAGGAAACTTATGATCGCCGGAAACTGCCGTATGTGCTTGGTCGAAGTCGAGAGGTCACCCAAACCCGTCGCGTCATGCGCATGGCCGGTACAACCTGGTATGGTGGTCAAGACGAACTCGCCTCTCACCCACAAGGCGCGTGAAGGTGTGATGGAGTTTCTACTGGCCAACCACCCGCTGGACTGCCCTATCTGCGACCAGGGTGGCGAGTGCGATCTTCAGGACCAGTCTATGCGGTACGGCGCCGACCGGGGACGATTCCACGAAGTCGGAGGAAAGCGTGCGGTCGAGGACAAGAACATCGGACCCCTCATCAAGACGTCGATGAACAGGTGTATCCACTGCACGAGATGTGTGCGTTTCGCGAACGACATTGCCGGCGCTCCGGAGCTGGGCTCAACGGGACGTGGCAACGACCTGCAGATTGGCACCTACCTGGAGAAGAACCTCGACTCGGAGCTGTCCGGTAACGTCATCGATCTCTGCCCCGTCGGTGCTCTCACATCCAAGCCCTACGCATTCCGGGCACGGCCGTGGGAACTGAAGAAGACGGAGTCTATCGATGTGTTGGACGGCCTTGGTTCGAACATTCGGGTGGACTCGCGTGGCCTCGAGGTCATGCGCGTTTTGCCCAGACTGAACGACGACGTCAACGAGGAATGGATCAACGACAAGACCCGATTCGCCTGCGACGGACTCAAGACTCAGAGGCTTACCATTCCTCTGGCTCGCCGAGACGGAAAGTTCGAGCCGGTGTCGTGGGAGCAGGCCTTGACGGAGATTGCACACGCATACCAGACTCTGGCGCCCAAGGGCAACGAGTTCAAGGCGATTGCCGGTGCGCTCACTGAAGCTGAGTCTATGGTTGCCATGAAGGACCTCGCCAACAAGCTCGGATCAGAGAACCTGGCCCTCGACACACCCAATGGCAGCCAGCCGCTTGCACACGGTATCGACGTTCGGTCCAACTACGTCTTTAACTCTAAGATCTGGGGCATCGAGACTGCCGACTGCATGCTCCTTATCGGCACCAACCCCAGACATGAGGCTGCTGTTCTTAACGCTCGCATCAGGAAACAATGGCTCCGCTCAGACCTTGAGATTGGTGTTGTCGGTGAGACCTGGGACTCGACCTTTGAGTTCGAGCACCTCGGCACCGACCTAGCCGCTCTTAAGAAGGCGCTCTCGGGTCCCTTCGGCAAGAAGCTGCAGGCTGCCAAGAAGCCCATGATCATCGTGGGTTCTGGTGTTACGGACCACCCTGACGCCAAGGCATTCTACGAGCTCGTCGGCCAGTTTGTTGACAAGAACGCTGGCAACTTCATGACCGAGGAGTGGAACGGCTACAACGTTCTCCAGCGTGAGGCTTCAAGAGTTGGTGCTTTCGAGGTTGGCTTTGTCACCCCCTCAGCCGCCGTTGCCGAGACCAAGCCCAAGTTTGTCTGGCTGCTCGGTGCCGACGAGATCAGCGAGGCGGACATTCCCAAGGATGCCTTCGTGGTCTACCAGGGCCACCACGGTGACAAGGGCGCCCAGATTGCTGACATCGTTCTCCCTGGTGCCGCCTACACCGAGAAGGCCGGAACATACGTCAACACAGAAGGCCGTGTTCAGATGACCCGCGCAGCAACATCTCTCCCCGGCGCTTCCCGCACAGACTGGAAGATCATCCGGGCAGCATCCGAGTTCCTCGGTGCTCCTCTCCCCTACGACGATGTTGCGCAACTCCGTGATCGCATGTTCGAGATCAGCCCCGCATTGGCAGCCTACGATGTGGTTGAGCCCGCTGCTTTGAGGCAACTCAGCAAGGTGCAGTTGGTGGACCAGAACAAGGGCTCTAAGCCGAGTGGCTCACCGCTGAAGAACCCTATTGACAACTTCTACTTCACCGATGTTATCTCAAGAAGGTCAGTATTTCCCTCTCCGCTCTGTAAGCGGATCGCGTAGCTAATAGTCTTGCAGTTCCCCCACGATGGCACGTTGCTCGGCAGCCAAGGAGACTGGTGACCCGCGGACCAACTTCATGGCACCCGGTATGGAGGAGGACAGGCCAATGGGCCAAATTGCGTACGGAGCGTAGATTAAAAGTAAGGCTGTAACAAACAGAACATTACTATGATCGCTCTTCGTGGCTTTAGTTTCCTTTTGTGGTTTCTGCTACAATATTTGTACATACTGTATATGGGAGTAAGATGGAGATAGTATAAATATTGCATTGTCCGTAATACGCCACACCTTCAATGGTCTACTTGTGCCTGGGAAAGGTGTTGTGAGCTCACATTTTGGCAAAGGGTGGTACCTGGGCATACAAGTTACGGTAACAATATTTCTCCATCTGAAACCTGTGAATACTGAAACCTCGTGTGAGTGAGGCATTCGGTTTTGGCTAATCTGCGTAGCGGGTGTTGTACGTTCACAAGTAGGTCCGCTGTAAGGACCACACCCTCAGCTGACATGAAAATTTCAATAACCTATAATGTGGTACTATATTCTAGGTTATTTCCGTCGTCATAGAAAATCCATAGGACCCAGCTAAAGACAGTTATCTCCTGCACACAGAGATAGCAGGTCCATTGCATAGAGCAAACTGTTTGAGCAAGACCATCACGGGCAGTAACTCCTGAATGTTCAGGTCACAGAAGGAGCACGGAACTATCTCCCCCTCTGAATTCCAATTCCCTTAAGAATCCCTTTTTCTCTTTCTCTCTCATCACTCTTCGTCCCCTCTATTACCCATGACATTTAATGGTAATAAGAATTGCCAATGGAAAATGGAAAATGCCGAGTATCCAGATTGCAGAGCACTTGATTTATCATGCTGTTGTACGCCACATGTTCCCAAATAACAGACACAGCCACATTTATATAGTCATCTTGATGTTTAGAACATCCGCAGTTCTTTTCCCCTGCACTGATAATAATTTAATATACCCCCTATTTAGTTCACTCCTTTTCTTTGCTCTCCTGGTCCTCCTCCTCAGTGTCTGCCACAGGAGGAAACTCCCGATCAAGCTGCGGAAGCCCAGCATCACCCCCTGCCGCTGCTGGAGGATTTTGAGTCTGTTTCTTCTCCCACGGTTTAAGCGGCGCCTGCATCTTTCCTACGGGTGTTATGCCCTGGTCGAACGTCAGCTCTTTCACACCACTCACATGCCCTCCTTCCCCCCCCCCCCCCCCCAGCCCACATGATGAAACTTACAGGTAGTCTCACAACGGTGTTAGGAATCTCCTTGATCCCGGGCACCGGTTTACCGGTGGTTACCGCTTCTATGATGGCCTGGAAGGATGCAGGATATGGCGCGTCTCCTTCACTACCACTGCCCCTACGCTGACCCTGGGCATCATGGTCGTCTGCCTTCCGGGTGGGGTCGATCTTGGGCGCTTGCTGCATCCACGCTGGAACATTTGGGTCGGGGGGCGCAGTACTACCGGCCATTCGCCGCTGGATCTCCTGGAGCTTGGCTAGGAGGGAGGCGTCTGTGGGTAGTGAGGGGCGTGATAATTCATAGGCGGCACGGTCAATGTCGATGTCCTGACGGGATTTGTACCACCATATCCTAGCCTGCAGGCAGATACCAAGGGCTTGCTGTCTGTTGCTCGGATCGTCCAAGCTATTACACAGAGACCCGAGCATTGCCGCCAGACCTTGCTATCTATACCATTAATATGGCTATATGGAAGGATGTGAAAGAGTGAGATCAGGCAGGCTTACGAGAAAGGCACGGTCGCGGGACCATGGATAGTCATCGAATTTCTTGAGTACAGCAGCGTTGTCTGGGATGACTTCGTTTTTTGGCCGCCTACGCCTCCTCTCTGTTGCCTCCTCTGTTGGAGGGGGATCTGCGGGGTGGTTTGCCGTGGTGTCCATCTCGGTACAGTATTATGCTAGATTAAATAGGAAACAGAACTTTAAAGCTGGACTGAAATTTGGGTATGCAACTGTAGATAACTGAAGCTATTCCGGGAGCTGGATGATATGCAAAGAGCGGGGGTTGGTTATATGATATCACCGAATCGGTTTAATGGTTACATGTGAAGCTCTTACTGAATGACATGGGCTCACGGGCAACTGTGCACAGGCCCAAGAACCCGGGGCAACCGGGCACTGTGCCCGCAACTTCACAACACAGCAAACGGAAACACTTTGCATTCGAACGATCTATCAATGACATAAATCTAGACGGATAGACCCATGGGCTAGGTTTGGAAGGTCTTTCATGGCCCCGAGCAAACTTGCGGAGAAGATAAGCCATCTTTCAACCAGTCACCTAGACTACTGCTCACGTGGGTTTGAAGGATTGCACTGTCCACCGCACTGTCCAGCACGGGCAGGCTCGTGCCTCACGGTTCATTCTTGGCCATCGGTCAGCCTGGAAACTTCAGAACCTCCGAACGCAACGTATTTGGCGACAGGGTTTGAATCGGGTCATGACAGCAATAGAAATGCGCCGAGTGGCTACGAGAGCCCTTCGGACCACTTTGCAATGTTCCGTTCGGAGCCTTCGAGCTAGTCGTCGAGGGGTTGGCTCCATTTCTTCGCATAATAGCACGTCTACCTCAGTCCTCCAACATCCGGCCGGAGCCAGCAGCAAAAGATACCTGTCCTCTTCTTCCCCGTCCTTCCTCCCGTCAACGCCCTCGACAAGAGCAGCGCGCCTTCGTCTCCTGCCCAAGTATGCGGTAGGTGAGCCCTTGCGATCGTCCATGTATTTCCGTCGCGCCTCAGTTGCGCTAGTCTCGGCCCTCGTGGGCTACGGAGCCTGGTACACATACAACGGCGAGAACCACAACGGCACCGACAGCCGCCAGGCCATCTCCCGAGCCTATTCGACATCGTCACCAACTGGCAGTCCGATCTCTTCGGGTAATGACGGAGTCCCGACCAGATCGGTGCTGGTTATAGGTGCAGACGAGCTGCACACGGGCACATTCGTCGGCGAGGGGCCGATCTCCAAGTCGACTGGCGACGACGGACGCAAGGTGCTCGAAATGTTAACGCCCGAACAGGCGACGCAGAAGCTGCGCCGGGACGAAGAGTCGTACTTTGTGAACCGGGGCCAGGGCGTCGTCCGCTACGACCTCGTGCAGCTGCCGAGCAACGACCCTATCGAGGATGACCACGCCGAGAAGATTGTCGAGATACCCACCAAGGCTGAAAACGGTGCCAGTAGCGGCAGCAGTGATTGGATGTTCTGGGGTGTCTTTGATGGACATTCGTAAGTTGGGCACAGGTTCTCGGGTTTCGGGACGACTGGCGGAGGAAGGCACGCTGACAAGGACACAAATACAGAGGATGGACAACATCCGCCAAGTTACGCCAGACACTCATCACCTCCGTCGCTCGGGAACTCAACGACACATACAGAGCGTCAAGCGGCCTGACACCGTCGCAAGAAGCCATTGACAGCGCAATCAAGAACGGGTTCACGAAATTAGACGACGAGATTGTTCATCAGAGCGTGCAAAAGGTCCTGCAATCGAACAATAAGATTGTGGCAGCCGAGTTGCTCGCGCCGGCCTTGTCTGGCTCCTGTGCCCTCCTTTCCTTCTACGACAGCAGATCCAAGCTGCTACGGGTGGCATGCACTGGTGATTCCCGCGCGGTTCTTGGACGTCGGTCAGTCTCTGGCAAGTGGACAGCAACACCTCTATCGGTCGATCAAACAGGCAGCAACCCCGACGAAGTAGCGAGAATGAGAAAGCTCCATCCCGGCGAGGACCATGTCGTGCGTAACGGCCGCGTACTTGGCGGGCTGGAGCCGACTCGAGCTTTCGGTGACGCTAGCTACAAGTGGACGCGCGAGATCTCGGACCGACTGAGACAGCAATTCTTTGGACGTGCTGTCTCCCCGCTCCTCAAGACTCCTCCGTATGTTACCGCCGAACCCGTCGTTACCACCACCAAGATTGAGCCTGAGAAGGGAGATTTTGTCGTCATGGCTACCGATGGGCTTTGGGAGATGCTGACCAGCGAAGAAGTCGTCGGGCTCGTCGGCAAGTGGATTGATAGTCAGGCAAGCAGCACGTCAAATTCGCAGTTCGACTCGGCATGGGCGAGGATATTCGGTTCCGGAAAACCTGCTGGACTCCCCGTCGAGGCCAACAAGCAGGGGGGTGGCGATGATGGTCAAAAGACGCCCATCCGTCTGAGGCAATGGGGCGTTTCGCCAGATGAGACAGACCGTTTTGTGGTCCAGGATAAAAACGTAGCCACGCATCTCATCCGGAACGCGCTCGGCGGCAAGAACCAGGAGCAGGTGTCTGCACTTCTCACTCTACCTTCGCCCTATTCGAGGAGGTATCGTGACGATCTAACTGTTCAAGTTATCTTCTTTGGTTATGGCGAGAAGACTGGCGAAATCCTTGTCAACCAGGAAGCTACTGCGGATGCAAAGGCTGTCATTAAGCCAAAACTATAGTATACCCGTCTCTGCCTTTCATTCTTCATCCTCTGGCTGGTTTGGCGCATTGGTCGAGATACCAATTACCGGTGTTATGGTATAGGGCTACTTGGACGAGAATTGTGCTTGTATGTTTTTTAAGAGCGGGCTTTTAAGAGCGAACCAGGGTGTTGGAACACTGGAGCAATGTTATCTTCTATGTATGTTAATATCAGCGACATGCCGAAACATTCATTAAATCGGTAACTGAGAGAGCCGTTGAGCCTCCTCCAGGGCCGTCTGACATCCTGCGACGGTCGGTTGGCCCGACATGGCGGGGCTGAAGCAGGGGTTGTTGGCCAGTTTCGCCCAATAATGAGCTAAAAACGTGGTTCAATCGCTGAATTCATCGTTCGAAATCAGTATCCTCCACTGCCCGTTCCTGTCAAATTGTTCGTGCTTGCCTCACTTGCTAATGCGGACATTTTCTCCCGAACGACACCCGATGACAGCCCGAGTCACCTCTCGGACCTTTTTTCGTACCTTGCTGTAGCTGAAGGTATTTGTGGGGACCTGCGTCGATAAGACTTGTTGCGCGTGCCCCTGAAGCGGTACACTGACGTCACAAATTTCGACGTTTTCAGGCCGTTTTGCGACTGTTCCAAGGCCCAACCAACACAAGGTGGCGCGCTAGCTAGGCGGGCTGCAACCCCTCCCAGCCACGATTCAGAGGCTAGACTTGCAGCGTGCCCCTCCCGCCGTGCTCTTGCATTCCGAGTTGCATGCGACTGAAAACCGAAGAGCTGTGCTTCTGTGTTAAAAAATCTAGAACATCGGCGCTTCTTTTTTTGCCTATCACTTCTGTTCCGAGCCAGTTTTCAACATCTCTTTTCCTTAAGTTCTCTGTTGAAGGCTTGGGACTTGGAGATCTGGCTTGGGAGGTTCTTTGCGCCATTGCCACTTGTAAGACAGACTCCGGTTACTTACAGAAAAGACAAAGTCATGGTTGTCTACGACAATCACGAAAGTCTCACGCAGGAAGAAAAGAGACTCAAAGAGGATCGCAATCGCACAAAGTACTGGAAGAAATGGGGTCCCTATGTGGCCGAGAGACAATGGGCGACCGGCAGGTTTCCTGTTTCACAGCAGGTACCGTTGGACAGCATGCTGACAAGATCGATCCGCAGTACGAGAGGACTACAGCGGCGATGGTGACGCCTGGAGCCGTAGGTATCTCTTGTCCCAACCACGAGTTTGCGCCACCTTACTGACAATGGGCTCGGGCAGACTTTCCCCACGACCACGCACGATCCCGAACCTACAGATGGGGCGAGGACGGCATAGCTGGTGTCTGTGACACGCATGGCTTCCAGAACATCGCATTCGCTTTCTGGAACGAGCAGGAGTAGGAACCATCGCAACCCATAAGAGGAGATCCGCCAAGCCAGTCTCGCTGACTGACTGGATCTTAGCCCGTTCTTGAAAGAGAGGTTGTTTGGATTGTCTAATCCCCAGGGAAACCATGGAGAAAGTATCAAGGAGGCTCACTTCCACGTTGACAACACACCTGTAAGATGATCAACCGTCTAAGAACGCTTTGTGAAGATTGCTTTGCTAACCATGTTTCCCACAGACGGTAAGATTTCCAGCTTGGTCACGAAAGCCTCTGTCGAAGCTAACCCTGAATAGCACTCGTACATGAAATACCTCTACAAGTACCCGCAAAAGGCCTTCCCGTACGAAGACTTGCTAAAGGAGAACGCCAGGCGGGGAAAGGAGGATAAGGAATACCAACTCATCGACACTGGCATATTCGAGGAGGACCGCTACTGGGATATCTTTATCGAGACAGCCAAGGAGGACGATGATCCGGATGAGCTCCTCTTCCGTGTCACGGCTTGGAACAGAGGTCCGGAGCCAGCTCCGCTTCACATTATCCCCCATGTATGGTTCCGCAACACATGGGCTTGGGGTCGGGAGCCCGAGGAGAACAAGCCTCACATCAAAAAAGAGGGCGAGAACTTGGCCAAGTCAAATCACCATGCGCTGGGAGACCGCTACTTCCTCCTTTCCCCCTCGCCCGGTGTTGGCCCGAGCGGAGAGGATGTTCAGCCGGAAATGGTCTTCACCGAGAACGATACCAACTATGAGTTGCTGTATGATGGCAAGAACGAGCAGCCCTACGTGAAGGATGCCTTCCATCGTTACATCGTTGATGGTGACAAGGGGGCTGTGAACCCGGCCAAGACTGGAACCAAGGCCGCAGCATGGTTCTCCTTCAACGAAGCTGGTGGAGTCAACCCTGGCGAATGCGCAGTGGTTCGTTTCCGCTTCTCCAAGAGGCCCGAGACGTACCTGGATGAGGAAGAGTTCGACGACATGATCGAGAAGAAGCGAGACGAGGCCGATGACTTCTACTACCATATCAGCCCCTTACCTATGGCTGATGACCTCCGCAACATCCAGCGACAAGCATTTGCTGGCATGATGTGGTGCAAACAGCACTATCTCTTCATCTGGGACGAGTGGGCAAACGGAGACCCCACCCAACCACCGCCGCCTCCTGGCCGAAAGGGTATCCGTAACTCCGCTTGGAAACATCTGCATTGCGACGATATTCTCTCTATGCCAGACTCGTGGGAATATCCGTTCTTTGCTGCCTGGGATACCAGTTTCCACTGCATCACCTTGGCCATGATCGACCCAGACTTTGCGAAGAAGCAGCTGGATCTGTTTACCAGGGAATGGTACTGCCATCCGAACGGGCAGCTTCCAGCTTACGAATGGAACTTTGGCGATGTCAACCCCCCTGTTCACGCCTGGGCGACATTCCGAGTTTTCAAGATTGAGCGCAAGCTGTATGGAAGACAGGATCTCGACTTCCTCGAAAGGGTGTTCCAGAAGCTGCTCCTGAACTTCACCTGGTGGGTGAACCGAAAAGACGTCGATGGAAAGAATGTTTTCGAGGGTGGTTTCTTGGGGCTGGACAACATTGGATTGTTCAACCGCTCAGAGCCGCTGCCTACTGGCGGTACTTTGGAGCAGGCCGACAGCACCGGCTGGATGGCATTCTACTGCTTGAACATGCTCAACATTGCCCTTGAGCTGGCGAAACACCGACGTATCTACGAGGATATTGCAAGCAAGTTCTTTGAACACTTTATTCTCATCAGCGACGCCATGACTTGGAGAATGGGTCAGAAGGACGAGCAGTCGTTGTGGAACGAGCAGGATGGCTTCTACTACGACGCCATCTCTTGGGGTGGCCCATGGATCCAGCAACTGCCAGTCAGGTCACTGGTGGGGTTGATTCCTCTCTATGCAACCCTGACTCTGGAGCCTGAGCTCATCAACAAGCTCCCGGCCTTCAAGAAGCGCGTGGACTGGTTCATGAAGAACCGCTGCGATGTGGCGGAGCGGACCATGCACAGCATTCGGAAGCGTGGCAAGGGTGATCGGATCCTTCTTTCGCTCGTCAGCAAGGACCGTCTTGTGAGGATCCTTGAGCGGATGTTGGACGAGGACGAGTTCTTCAGCCCTCACGGCATCCGATCACTATCAAAGCACCACAAGGACCACCCTTACTCGATGGAGGTTAACGGCCAGACCTTCAGGGTGGGCTATGTACCGGGTGACTCTGATAGCGGTCTTTTTGGTGGCAACAGCAACTGGCGAGGTCCCATCTGGCTGTGCGTCAACTTCCTCCTGGTGGAGTCGCTACAGAGGTTCTACCTCTTCTTCGGACAGAACCTACAGGTTGAGTGCCCGGTAGGCTCAGGCGACTACATGCATCTCGGCCACGTCTCCGAGGAGATCCAGCACAGATTGCAGCATCTATTTGCCAGAGGTGACGACGGTCGTCGCAGCATCAACGGTGGCAGCGATCTGCTCGACTTTGACCCGCACTGGAGGGACTACCTCTGGTTCTACGAGTTCTTTGATGGAGACACGGGTCGTGGACTCGGCGCGACACACCAGTGTGGATGGACGGGTCTGATTGCTCGTATGATTCACGACACTGGGTGAGTTTTACCATAAGTCATACTGTTTGAATGAGTTTGCTAATCGTGTTATGTAGTGTCAACTGCCGTCTGCCGCAAACCCCACGGACGCCTTCGGTCGGCATGTCACATTACTTTGACGACATTTTCCACAGGAACGTCGGCATGCAGACACCCAAGTCGCCTAAATGGCCGCATCTCAGGCGTACCTCGACCAGTCGTTCCATCGGTGCGCGCAGCGACTTTGATCTCAATGATGTGAATGGTCATGATCAGCATGATGACGAGGAGGGGGAGGAAGACGAGGGTGTCATGACGCCTCGCCGCGGGTCGATCGCGAACTCGATAGTGTTGACGGGATCACCCGAACAGGTGCGAGAGAGGCAAGAGGCAGATGCCCACCTCCACAAGTACATCTCTCAGCAACTGGAGCATATCCGTCAGGAACAGGGGGCGGACGGGTACAGTGTTGGGGATGAGTTTGAGGCTCAGCCGTAGGATTGCTGGGTTATTCTGAAGAGCAAACTCTAATGGGGTGGGTATGCCATATTAGACAGTTTTGGTAGGGAAGACATTGATAAGACATTGATTTGGCTTGAACTAGAGTGAGTGGGATAGAGAGACTATTAGATGGCTCGGGACAGACAGATACGGATCATATCACTCGTGTAATCATTTTTGCTTGTACGGATACATCTGGGTTGCATTAGATTGAGTAATAGCATAGCAGTCTCATGTTTTATTCTGAAATTTAAATGAAATCCTCCTACACCTGACACTGCGCAACCAACCGAGCACACAAATAAGGCATGATACCTAAGGTACCTAAGTTTTGAACCAATACGTATGTTTAATGGTCGAGAGTTGTGTTCAGTGTGCAACCGGTACCCGCATTATGTTTAGAGTTAAGTGTGGCGAAAAAGTATCGAAGCATCAGTGGTTTAGTGGTAAAATCCATCGTTGCCATTTGTGGTGAGAATCACACTCGATGGGCCCCGCGTTCGATTCGCGGCTGATGCATCCCAGTGCATTGGCCAAACGCACCAGACTCGTTTACTTTTTCTTTTCTTGGGGTTTTCACACATGTCGTACGTTACTATATGTATGCTTATATGCCCACCACCACGGCTTTGTTTGGGTTGGTTGCTTTCTCTCCCCTTCCCCCCCCCCCCCCCCTTTTCTCTCTCTCTCTCCTCTTTGACATGCTCATTTCATCGTTCAAAGGCTTCAAACTTAAACATCATTAAAGTAAAAACTCCTGAAGGTTGTGAAACTGTCTGCTGGGCAGTAATGGAAACTGAGCTACTAGCGAACGTTGCTCTAGTATAGTATGCCCAAGATATTGCCCATACTTTACCTACTTGCCTCTGGTAACAATAAAGTAATGCATGCATACATACCTAGATCTGGGATCTGGGACGCGCGGTAAAAACTTACAATTCAGATTCAGAAATGTGTAAAGGGACCGTATCGTTAGTATTTACTATGACAGAACCAGGAGTTGACACCATAATGATTGGTCGTCATGTTGTTAGGCCATGGGGCATATAGAGAGACGGGAGCTTGCGGAACGGAACAGAACTTTGTCCAAGTCTTGTTGAAGAGGAAACTCACTGCGAATCTATGTAATACAACAAAACGATAAAAACGTTGTGTAACCTCTAACTGATTCCCAAAGTATCCTTGAGCAATCAAAACGAAACTCTCAAAATGGGCGCCCAGCAAAAACGGGTTTCATATCAATCTATGCCAGTGCGAAAAAAAAAACTTCCACATCAATGGGGGAAAATGATGGTGAATGTCGACGTGAGCATGCTGAAAAACAGCACGTTGTCAATCTGGCAATATATCGTCTGTCCAAATTCCCATTCCGAACTTCTTGAGACGCTTGTGCCCCAACGTCTAGAACCCTATAATTCTTTGTCAAGGGCAGCAAGTGGATTTAAAATTGACAGGCCCATCATGTCAAGTGAAAGAGTTGGACATCAAATGAAACGGCAGGAAAACACCATCAGGATCCATAGACTCGTGAACAACGGGGATAGAATACACTCGAAGTGAGACCGAGACAGAGAAAGAAAAAAAAAAGGCTGGCAAAATCTTCTATTTCGGCTTTCATATACACAGGTCCCTCCTCTCTACACCCACACCGGCTACCTCAAACACAAACAGCAAGGGAATTAGTTTTAGTTTACAAAGTGTCAGTGAGAAGCTTGTTCATCTTGGCCATCTTGGAGGAGACGCTGAGGTCGATGGTCCGGTCGCCGATCTCGACGACGAGGCCGCCAATGATATCGGGGTTGATCTTTACATTATCACATTAGCACCCTCCCCATTGTTCCGCGTTAGTTTGTGTTGGGGCTCTCACCTGGTTGGTAACCTTGAGCTTCTTGCCGGCGCCGACGTAGCTGCTCTTGGAGACGGCATTCTCGAGGCGGGAGAGGGTCTTGCTGTCCAATGGCTGCACACATCATCAGTCACCGTTCCGGTTGCCCGAGGGGTGATATGTAAGGGGGGTTAAGGTGTGTATACCTGAGCAGAGGTAACGACCATCTCGACCTCGCCGCGGGAGGCGCTCATGAGCTCGCTGAACTTGGCGCAGACACCACCCAGGAGTGCCAGACGGTTGTTCTCGGCGAGGGTAGCGAGGAAGTTCTTAACGATCTCGTTGGACACACCGGCGGACTTCTGCAGCTCGGCGATGATGGCGGACTTGTCCTCGGCGGTCAGGGTGGGCGTGGTGAGGATCTTGGCCAGCTTGGGGTCCTTCTCGAAGAGAGAACACAAGCTGCTCAGGGCCTTCGCGGTCGGCTCGAGGGAGGACGTCTTGACGGCGGCAGTGTACTGTGCAAAATGGCGCAGTCAGCATTCCATCCTCTTACATCCAGCCCATTGCAACCCTAAAAGCGACCGAGAGTATATCGAGACGTGTCCATTGAGGATATCGCGAGCCAATTGAGTGCGTACCAGAGCAGTGGCATAGGTGCCGTCGAGACCGAAGAGAGCGACAGGAGGCTTGACCTGCTCGTTCGCGGAGGATGCTGCCGGCGCGGCGAACGACCGAGTCTGGGAGAGGATAGCAGCCCGCGAGGGTGCCGCTGACCGCACGGAGCGGAGCAATACCTGTCTCGACAACATCTTGGTGTGTGTGATGTGGGATGGGGGGCGAATCGCGATGACGGGGTCCCTTTCGCTCGAATCTGTCGTGAAGACCAAAGCTCTCTAGTTTTCAAAACGGAGTTTGGCACTGTTCGGCAATTCTGCGGATGCCTCAGGCGCAAAATCTTTACGGACGTGCGCTGTTGTGAGCGTGCGACATTACCCGAAATGCATAACTTGGTTTAATTATGCACGGTGCATCAATCGCTAAGGTAAATGGGATTTACAGTTATTACTCGGCTTCAACAGCTCCCATTGTTAGTACTGCTTATCAACTTCTGCAGTTGCAGCCAGATTTAAAAGACAACGCGCATTACAAGAGTCATACAGACAATACACAAACGAAGGCATTGATATATCCCTGACCTCAATTGTTATCCCTCTTCATCCTTTGCCATGAAACACCCAATGCAATCCAACCATAAACGCCAGCTCCAAGATCTCATAACTCCCAACTAAGACCCGCACAACTAGTCGCTCCGCAACATACTGTCTACCAAGTCACCCAAGGGACCCCAGAAGTCCTTGCCGCTGGCTAGGTTATGCTCATCGATGAAGAGAACGTATTGTTTGAAGCTAGTGTTGAGATGCGGTTCCAGGCCGAGCTCACGAATGACCGGGTAGTGGTGGCAGTAAATGTGCGCGTAGACGCGGTACATGCGCTTGAATATCTGACGCACAAGAGACGGGAATGATTTTGGGAAGGGAACACCTGCGCCATTGGTTAGCCACCACGTGTCGTCAACTCACTACGCAAGAGGTTGCCTTACCAATCCGGCTCGGGAGAACCGACTCGTCGTCGATACTCCTCTGAACCCAGCTCATCAGCTGCTCGATATATGCTGGCGCGGGCATCTTCGTAGGCCGCTTATAGTTCTCGGAGTCCTGCCACAGATACTCGAACTCGTCTGTCGCCTTCATCTCTGGGCATGACTGCGGGGAGCAGAACTCGGTGATAGCACCGTAGAGGAGGTTGATCTGGTTGTAGAAGTCAACCATGTTGACGGCCAGCCACTCGTTCTCATCCTCTCCCTCGGGGAGCTTCACCACCTTCCGCAAACTCCCTCCGCCCAGTGTGGCCTCCGCATACTGCCGTAGTTGGTAGCTCGTGGTACCGCCCTTGCCTGTCGTGCGAGGTCGGAACTGGTTCCTCGTCCGCTGGTTACTGTAGATCACCGCAGTGCGTAAGCCAGAGTATTCATACACATGATCTGGAGGCTTAATGGTGTTGTCTTGGCTGATGGGAGTGCCAAGAGTACGAGGTGTTGACATGGACGGCTCTGGCTGGTCTGGCTGCACTGGCCGCTCTGGTTGCTGCCAAAGCCACCGCGAGAAAGTCCAGTTTGACGGGTTGGCCATAGTATAAAAGAAAGAGGCTTGCAACTCACACTGTCGTAAGAAAGGAACTCATGGTGGAGCCTGAGATCGGCCTCTCTGATATAATGCTGTTGAACTGTTGTCCAGCATTCCAACTGTTAGCGGGGCAATATTGTGGTGGAGAACTCCAATGTTTTGGAGTAACGGTTGTTGTCGCCATACGTAATGCTGAAAATACGCACCTATACAAAAAACCGTAACTGGTAGCAGATGTAATATTTGCGTGTACAGCTCTGAGCACTGAAGAACGCGATTCCGGGATATGGTTGTTGGTGACAAAGTTTAATGATATACAGCGGCAGCAGTGATGTTTACCAGCGGCTTCGCTCGGGCAACAACAGCTGCTCAATTGCAGCCTCTCGTTGGGCAGGGGCAGTCGCCGTTTCAGCGCCACATTCAGCGGGGTTGTGGCGCTAGCCCCTGCAGCTGAATGACAGCTGAGTGCGGCTTGCTCCTTCTCTCACTTACACTCGCACATGACTCGCTGCATTCTCAAGCTCGTCCACAAGTGTCATTTCTCCTGCAATAATTGAAAGGACAGGGTTCGGACTTCTCCCGAGGAGGCCCAAACAGCCTCAATGCGCAATTCCCGTTTATTCCAGCCTTGCTTGCTAATGATCGTCGGGATATCGTTGACCGAAGATGCAAACCCCAACCAACCCCGCAACCTGGGAGCTGGATAAATTCCCCAGGAAGTGCAACGGTTAAGTGACCATCTTGCCTTATTTGGGGATGACAGGATGACATCGCGCGTGCACGTATACCGGGGGAATGGGTCACCGCTGCTTGTCTGGGGATGATGAAGCTTGTCTGTCAAGCTGCCGGTCAATGGCTGGGGAAAGCTCCTCCTCGTGCTTGTAAGTGCAAGTAGAAAGAACAGGGTTGTACTATAAGGTAGTATATTACCCAGTTCCCGGTCCATACATCAAGTACACATCTACTATGTAGTCAAGTCTTCAGAGTCCTGTGTCTCTTGCAAGTGCAACACCCAAGATGCAACTGCTGGGTCTTCTCTTGTTGTTGCCATCCCTCACGGAGGCGGTAACGAACAACCAGAGACGCAGAGTGGTACAGTCATTCAATGTCCGTCGGAATGCAAGTTCAAGCTCGACACCCTTACAAGTCGGCAATGGCAACTTCGCCTTCGGTGCCGATGTAACGGGCTTGCAGACTTTCAAGCCGTACGGCATCTTGTCGACCTGGGGCTGGCACAACTTCAGCTTACCTACCACGGCCAACCAGACCTCTGTCGATGGTAGGCAGTCATTCCCCGCCACAGTGATGTTCATAAACTGACAACTCCAAGACTTCACTGGCTTGGACTGGTGGACGCATGGTAGACTGGTTAACTACGACCAGCCAAACCCCGCCGAGAACGACATCTCAAACTGGCTCATTCAGAACCCGCAGAGGATCAACCTAGCCAACATAGGCTTTACCTTCGGGGATGCCACCGCGACCGAGGATGATCTTCAGCAAACATCACAGGTGCTGGATATGTGGTCCGGCCAACTCACCTCCTCTTTCGTCTACAAGGGAAAGACCGTCTCGGTCAAGACGTGGGCGGACCCAGAGTCAGACACTGTTGCCATCAGTGTTGAGTCTGACCTGCTCACGTCGGGCGGGTTAGGTCTCTTCATTGACTTCCCCTATTCCGACCGGAACAAGTTCGACGCTCCATTCGTCGGTGTCTGGAACGCAACCAGCAACCACTCGACCACCTTGCAGCAGACATCAGACAACTCCGCCACTATCCAACACACCCTTGATGAGAACAGCTATTTCACGAACGTGGCCTGGGAGGGCAAGGGCAGCAACATATCTGGCCCCGCAAAGGGAACCTATCGCTATCTCTTCACGTCGGGAACCAGCAGATTGCAAATGACAGTCTCCTTCTCCCCAGCCCCAGCCCCAGCTTCCAACTGCCGCTCACGCTCACGCTCCACCACCAAAAACACACGCAGTCTGGACACCATCGTAGCAGCGTCTACGGAATGGTGGCGCTCCTACTGGTGTACCGGCGCGTTCATCGACCTGTCCGCCGTCAACTCTCCAAATGCCACCGAGCTCCAGCGGCGCATTATTCTCTCCCAATATTTGCTAGCAGTCAATTCTGCGTCGTCTAACCCCCCTCAAGAGTCCGGCCTAGTCAACAACGGCTGGTATGGAAAGTTTCATCTAGAGATGTACCTCTGGCATTCTCTGCATTTTGCGCGGTGGAACCAGTGGCCATTGCTTTGGCGCAGCCTACCCGACATGTATCAACGTTTCCTCCCATTTTCATACGACAGGGCCCGTTTGCAGGGGTATGCTGGCGCACGCTGGGGGAAGATGACCGACCCTACCGGACGTTCTGCCCCCGGGGAGATTAACTCGTTGTTGATCTGGCAGCAGCCACATCCAATGTACTTTGCCGAAACCGAGTACCGCGCGTTTCCGAACGCGACGACGTTGGAGAAGTGGGATGAGATACTTACAGCGTCTGCAGATTTCATGGCCAGTTTTGCATGGTACAATCAGTCCACCGGGGTGTACGATCTCGGACCGCCCATGTACCCGGTCTCAGAGAATACCAACCCCAACGCGACTATCAACCCGACCTTTGAGCTTGCGTACTGGCGGTTTGGCTTACAAGTGGCAAGCAGCTGGAAGACCCGGCAGGGAAAGAGTGTGCCAACTGAGTGGGTTAAGGTTCGGGATAACTTGGCACCACTGCCAGTGATAAATGGCACGTATGCCGTGTACGAGGGGATTCCGGACATGTGGACGGACCCAGCGACAACGAACGATCACCCGGCAATGGCGGGGATTTACGGGCTGCTGCCGCCGCCATCGGAAAAGGGGGTGCTGGATGTAAATGTGGTGAAGAATACCGCGGAGAAAATTAAGCAGGTTTGGCCGTTGGATGAGAGTTATGGCTGGGACTTTTCAATGTTGGCGATGAATAGCCTGAGACTGGGAGACGTGGAGCAGGCGGTGGCGTACTTGCTGCATCCGATATTTCAGTTTGATGATGTTGGTTACCCGGTTGGAGGTAGTCGGGTGCCCACGCCGTACTTTCCTAACTCGGCAAGCCTGTTGATGGCTGCGGCGATGATGGCTGGTGGGTGGGATGGAAGCCCGGGACCGCATTTCCCGGAGGCTTGGGCGAAGGATGTTGATGTTGATGGGTTTGCACCGAGCTTATAACAACAGGCCGGTGCGGTAGCGTCAGTACTGTGAGATAGATCAAAAACACATATATCTGGCTCGGTTTCACTGTAACATAGACTTGGACCCTGGGTCTATACCTTGGCCTATCTTACTGTTTATAAAGGGCGGACGATATAGAAAAAGCAGGAAACTGCAAATTTGGAGATTAATATTGGACATACACCAACGCATATCAAAGCGAACTGGAGGTAGTTGATGTGCGGGGGCTGAAACATAAAGCCCCGTGACATGTCTTATTTATCCTTAATACCAAGACGTGTGTAACTAGCAAATTCCATGCATGGCATGAAGTAGCCTGAAGTCTCGTAAGCCCCATTTCAGAGCTACGGGCGGGCCGGATAGCATTTCACAATATTCTGCTTCCGAGCCCGCGGTCTCAACTTTTAGCGGTTGTATAATGTCGAGCCGCACTCAATATACGTGATATCCTGTTCCTGTTCGTGTCGTTACTTGCTCAAAACATAACGTCCCCTAGGTTCTCTCCCTCGAAGCCGAGTGTGGACAGCTTCTTGACCTTGTGCTTCTCCTTGTTCTTTTCCTCCTGCTTCCTCTGGTTCGCAAGTGACTGAACCAGCTTAAGCTCGCCAACATCGTAACCCGGCGGCGGGTCGTCGTCCTTGTCAAGGTCAATCTCCCCGAGCAGCAAGACGTTCTCGCCTCGTACCAAAAAGACGCCGCGTTCAATGTCTGCATATAATCCTCGGTTTGGGTTGGGATTCTTAGGTCCCGGTGGCACGTATATTCGTTCTTTCGTCGATTGTAGTACTAGGTTTGCTGGTTATGGGTGTTAGCACACGAGCTCTCAAAGCAAGTATAACGACTTTTCCATACCATATTGATCCCAGCTTCGTAAAATACCCAGCAGCTTGCGTCCATCCCTAAGCGCCACCATGAGCTTCTCTGCGCTCCCCACGTTAGTCCTATTCCGCAGGACAAGCATCTCAAGCTACAACGTCAATCTTACTATCGGTGAGATCGAGCAACTGTGCAGCAGTAGTAAACATCTGCGCCGGCAATTGCTGCGGTTGTGGAGGGCGTCCAAGAACTCCAGGGGGCATCATGGGCCCTCCGGCGCCCGGCGGCGGCGGCGGGGCATCGGAAATCGAGAGATTCTCCATTACGAGAACCGGCGACGTACAGATTGAGTTGTTGCAATAGAGGTCGTCCAGTCCATCGGCGGCGAATTGGTTTAAAATGCGTGAAATACAGGCCGAGGTCCTGAGTAACACACTCTAGTCCAAGCGTGGGATCAAGATGGCCATACAAAATACATGTGGACTGTGCAAGGAGCTCTCCAGCTCGTGACGTTTGTAGTGCACTTTCCACAACCCCACCCAAGTTTACTTGCCTGTCTTGCGCATGGCAGAGCGTGGGTGCGTGGGTGCGTGGGCACACGCTTATGGTCAGAGCGTCAAGGCGGAAGAAACCGAGAAGGGGAAGTTTCCACTATTTCCTATTCAGCCACACATTTTTGGATCAAATGCATGCAGGAACTGGTCCGTGTAAGCCACAATTGGACCAGGCTGACAGAAAGCCGGGCATGCGAACAATAGCAACCGGTCGCCAATAAGTGCCCGCCGCTTTTTCCAGTGAAAGAACAACAGTCCGCCTCGTTCAGTGATTCCACAATAGGGCACTTACAACATTTAGGGCACCAGCATGTTTACATATCGTTCTGGAAATAAACATTGCTTTCGTCTCTTCTGATCTCTCATCCTCAGCCGTTTTACGCACAACGAACGCTTTCGCTTCATCAAGTTACTCGACGTTTGACTTGGTCGCGAGACCTCCCAATCTTTCCAAGCGCCCCTCGTTGACCCGACCTGACTGATCGGGTTTCCGCCTCCGAATCGCCGAAAGATTCACTCCTCGGGACAGCCCTTAACTTCCTTCCCATGGCTACAAGCGATAGTACCATGGTAGATGCACCGGCTAAGAACGTTGGCCGGGCCAACTCTCCTCCTCCAACCCAATCCAAACGAGACAAGAGACGCCAGATGCTTGCGGAACGTTTAGCCTCGCTCACGGAGAAATGCAGTCGCGATCGCGACCAGAGCTACCGTGAGCAGCTCCAGAAAATACAAATCGACACAAGCTTGGTGATGAGAATCGACCCTTATGTCGATCGGCCTCTGGACGGCTTTGAAGAAGACCAGAAGAAGCTTGCCCAGCTCAATGGCGACGCCGACGACCACCAGGGCCCTCGAACACTTCTCGAGATGGCAGGTCCGAAGTTTTCCAAGTGGATGGAGAACGTTCAGGACCTCGTTGAGCAGCGTGACTACACCCTCACCAAATACAAGGTACGCTTGTCTCTCAAGCCAGCCACCACTTGGCTCGGTCGCCTTCCTCTAATTTCCCGGCACTAACATGCCGCCGCAGTTCGACTTTGAGAAGAAGACTTCTGAATACCTCAGCACCCAAGCCTACAAGATCGAGACGGCGAACCGAGAGCACAAGGCACTTGCCTCAACTCTCCGCGACCGGTTGATCAACACCATCACATCAAAGAAATACCGACTGAACAAGGAGAAGGAGGCGCTTGAGATCTCGGACGCATCTGCACTCCTGCTTCATCCCAACCAGTTCAGCATCACCAACCCTGCCAGCCCAGGCGGCACCCACAGCAAGCGGGCGACCAGACTGAGGCGAGACGCAGAGGAGATACCAGGCATGGACGGCAGAAAGAGAAAGCGCAACAACAACAACGACGATGATGGCTCCCCGGCACCGCAGCGTCGTGCGCTAGATCCCTCAAGTACCACGCCCCTTTGGCAGACAGATCGGATCACCAATCGTAAGACGACTGGCCCGGTCTACAGCATCGACAAGCTCTTCACGGACAAGGAGCTTTCCATGGCTTATAACGCAGCTGCTGTGGCTGCTCACAAGTACCTCCTAACCCATAAACCCAAGATCAACGAGCATGGCCAGGTCATCTCATCACCCTCCGGCAGTGACTCTGGGAGCGGCGACCAGGATGAGCAAGACGGATCAGATTCGGTTCCGTCTGCCCCGATGATGGAGAGGAATGTGTCACACGCCACGCGTTCTGCTCGCGGTGGTGCAAACAACCCCAACTTCTCAGACAACCAGCTGATGGGCATGGAAGCCCTTGCGAATTTCAACTTCCCCGGCAACTTTGAGCGCATGGTTGCTGCTGATCCGAAGCTCCCACCGACGTTTCCCTCCCAATATGTGAAGGGTCACGCGAAGCAATCCGACTTTAACACCCCTACGGCGCTTGGCGCTGATGATACCAACAATGATCTCATGGTTATGAACGCCCTGCGGCAATATAATGACGAGCATGGCGTAGGCGCCAACTTTTCGACAGAGAATGGAAGCAGAAAGCTTCTCGAGGCAGTGTCAGAACCGGTTCGAAATCAGCGTTTCGTCACTTATCTGCAGGGTGACCGGCCAAATGAGAATCTGGTGAGGAAGAACCTAGGACTTCCTCTGGTTGTCGAGCCTGAGCATCGGTCAAACGATCTCCCGCCAAATCTGGGGCCCGATGTACTGGGAACGCCGTCAAAGACTGGTCGTTCAGGTACACCGATGGGTCAGTCGCCAGCAAAGGGTCTTGGTGGGCCAACGTCAGCGCCGGCACTTGGGGGCGTGTCGATGAGCCGGCAGTCAAGTGCGAATGGAGCGGCTATGAGTAGGAGCAGTAGTAGGAAGGGACGAGCCACGCGGGCGGGCTGAAAAGAAGATGAGAAGAAGAGAATGAGAAAAGATGACGAAAGGAGAAGGGACGTTTTCATTTTAGAATTTCATTGTATAAATATGGAACACGACATTGGTTGGTCGGTCTTTCGCACGGCGATTATATCATATGGCAGGGTCGTCTTGTTTTCTCAAGGTGTTATTTCAGGGGGGGGGTTCTTTTTCATGGGGTTTTCTAAGCGGTTTGCTTTAGAAGTGATGTATACCCAGTTCTGACGGCATATGAGTTGAGGTCATGGGATGGCAGGTTTCGTCTTTTTCATCAGGTTTCATTTCATCTCAAGAGGTTCTAGTTTTCTCAAGGTTATTAAAATTTCAATGGAAGTTCATACAATCTATCATTCCAACGCTTTGCAGTTCTTGGCAAAACAAAAATCCAATATTATCAGACCAAACCATCCATCCCATATTACAACACACAAAGGAGTGAACAAATAAGGTGCATCCAGCCCATCCAGCTCACATCACAAGATACCAGAGGGTGTGTGTATGTAGTTAAGGACCAAACACGAGGGCTCGAACCTCAATACTCTCCCTGGGTTCCGCTCCCTCCCGTGTTCGTGGGTCAGCAAAGGCCGTATGTGCGACCCGACCCCCTTTCACTCCGGAACCGTCTTTGAGGGAGTCACTGTCGAAGCACTCCAACAACAGTCTCTCATCCCCGGTCATCCCTGACAGATAATGCCAGCGTTGGTTAGGGTTGTGCTTTATGGCTGCGGTTTGACCAGTATATCCGTTATTATACCGATGCTCTACCGGGACGACGTCGGAATCGCGGAGGGTGGAGGAGGAGCAGAAGGCGAGGGGGAATGACTCCACGGGGTTCTTGTTCAGGGGTCGCCAGACGTTTACGATGCGGTAGCGGCCGGAGAGCAGACGTTCAGCCTCCTGAGGGTCAGAGATGTGCTTGCGGACCCGCAGAGCGGCCGAGGTAGGGGTCTGGTCGATGTGTACGCGCTGCACGGGGTTCCTGGGTGCGGATGGGTTGGCCCGGCGGATGGTGTGGTCGAAAAAGACTATCTTATGGGAGCCGGGAATGTGACGTAAGAGGAGGGCCTCGAGTTCGGGGTAGTAGTTGGCCTCTATGGAGGTGTCTGAGGTGAAGGAGGTTTCCTGAGAGGGGGGGACACCGGAGACGATTTGAAATGCATCCGTGTCGAGGGTATAGGAGGACTCGTGGCCACGGACGTCACTGATGAGAACGTCTTGGGGGTTGTCGGAGAAGTTGCGCTGCGGTTGGCCAGCAGGGGGGCTATCGACGTAATTGTGAGGGGGGGAGTTGTCGGGGGGAGGGGAGTAGAAGTTTAGAGTGGCGGTTACGGGGCCGCGGGGGACGACTGTGTCTGAGATCGCCATTGCAATGGAAATATTAAGTCTTCACAAAAAAGGGGGGGGGGAGATATGACGGGTTGGGAGGGATGACGTTCAGAATGTTGCCCTGGGTGCTTCAACTGAACCCTGAACTGAGACGCTTCAAGATATTTGTAACTAAGATGACTTGCTTTGAGGATCTTTCAATCGAGTTGTCTGCTCTGAGGGATGTCTTCAACTTTTAACTTGAGCAATCAAGGGTATATATATATATATCTTCTTCATACATGTTCACATATCCTAACACCGATGCGATTTCAAAGCAAACATTAGACATCAACCGACGAGTGCGATTCAGTCGCTTAATCACGTCATGCGGAGGGCGTACCTTTACATGTCACCATGTGTGCCCTTTCCCCGCAAAAAGCCGTTGGCACCAATTTAGTAATCATTGTGGGTTAACATTTTCACGCACTTGCCGGAGATATGCATTAGCTTCGCAGTTGAAATCTGCAGTTAACTCCGATCTGTGTTCTTCCCTTTTTAGCTTACGGTGGCTGGCTGTCTTGCGATGCATCTATATGTCCGATTCGCTCTCTTTTTCCTTTTTGAGAGGGCTGCACATCTGTCATGGCTTCCGACATTCTTATCCCGAGTCGGCGCTCTTCCTTTCTTAGCCCCTAACCCGAGACACCGAACCGGAAAGACAACGGTATTGTCTCAGCTGGCTTTCCTTGTTCATTCGGTGAAGGCGCCATTGCCGAAGGGACTGCTGCCTCGTTTCGGGGATATCCCTGGACGAGACCGTAATGTAGACCGGGTGGTGAGCTGACAGTATCCTAACCTGACGTCTGTAGAATGTGATAGGCCCGAGAAGGCCAACAACACAACTGCTGTTTGTTGTGTTTGAGTCGACATCGCTTTCCGTGTCCCAATTCCTCTCTGTCGTAACCCCAAGGGGCTGTATCATCTGAAATCATCATGTCTCATCAGAGTGATATGACTGCGCCACGGGCCATTGGGCTTCCTGACGCTCGCACTCTCTCCTACGCTGAGTACGGCGGTCCCGCGGGTGCCCCGATACTGTTTTTTCACGGCTTCCCAGCCTCGCACAAGGAGGCAGCTCTTTGGCATGAGGCCGCGGTGCGTCACTCAGCTCGACTCATCGCCCCTGACCGCCCCGGCATCGGCCTTTCTAGCTATCATTCAGGCCGCCGCTTCCTTCATTGGCCCTCCGATGTTGCACATTTGACACGCCAACTCCGTATTGACGCCTGTCACATACTTGCAACGGCAGGCGGAAGTCCTTATGCACTGGCCTGTCTGCATGAATTCCGTCGCGATAGCAGTGCCGGCGAGGAGCCGTCGACGAACTTGACCGTCCGTATCAAGGGAACGGCAATCGTCTCGGGTATCTATCCGCTCTCGCTTCCGGGGCCAGGACCTTCGGGTATCCAGCTCTCGACACGCATCGCCCTTTGGATTGTGGGGCACATTTGGTTCCTCATTGTGCCGCTGCTGGAGTGGTTTATGGGGACGCCCGCACGGCAGAACCCGCAGTTGTTTATGTCACGCATGATGCGTGAGGCCGAGAGCCGTCCAATTGTCGATAAGATGTGTCTTGCTGACAAGGCTTATGGAAGTGGCTTCATCGAGTCAACGAAACACGTATTTGCGCGCGATGCTCGCGGCGCGGCATACGAGGCTGGTTTGATGGGGCGCCCTTGGGGGTTTGAGTTGGACGACATCGATGCCGGCGGTGTCTCCATTTGGCAGGGCGGATTTGATGCCGCTTGTCCTGTTGCCATGGCGAGAAGAGCGCATGGGCACTTGAAGGGTAGCATTCTAAAGGTGTTTGAGTATGAGGGGCATTTGAGCTTGCCCGCCAGGCGACAGGATGAGATTTTGAAGGCTATGATCTATGGCTAACAGGGGGTTGATTTTAGTAACTTAAGCCTAAGGGTATATAAACGCCGGAAAAAGCTCGCTTCAACTTTGCAATTCCCTTATAAGAATCTCTAAAATTAAAACTCCTCCGTCATCTTCGTCTTCGTCTCAGTCCTCTGCGTCGTCATCGCCATCCTCTTCGTCCGAATCCTCATCATCTTCGTCCGAATCCTCATCTTCGCCCGAATCCTCATCATCTTCGTCCGAATCCTCTTGATCGCCGCCTCCTAGCTCGTCGGAACCCCATCCCTCGTCCTCAGCATCGCCGCCTCCCCCAAACTCGATCGCGTCCTCCAGAGGATTGTCAACCTTTTCGGCCATGTTGGTGACCCAGGCATCGATGAACTTCTGCGGCAACCGGAGGACCCGATGCTCCTCCGCCGGCGTCTTATGTTCCTTTTCCAGGTTGTCCCTAAGCAGGATGGCTGACGCCTCCAAGTACGCGTTGGCGAAAGCAGCCCACAGCTGCCTGTTAATCTCGGGCCGTGGGTAATAAGGGTCGTTGCCCTCCACACCAGCCACCAACCTCGGCAAGAGGTCCTGTTCAGGCTCGTCCACGCGGAAGTCACGAGCCTTGTCAAAGTCCAACAAGTAGAGATGGGTCGCTCTCTTTCGGAGATCGACGGCATATATGTTCGCCACCGGGCTATCCACGGACGTCGGCAGGGCTGGCTTGATTGCCGACGTGCCTAAGACGAACTCGACATCGGATGCCTCTAGGCCGGCGCGCCAATGCAATACGGCAAGGCCTAGAGCCATCTCGCAGACCAAGACATCCGCGTCGAGGCCGATCTGCTCCATCGCATCCGCCCAGAGCGGGAAGTTCCAGAGCGTAGTGGGAGCCCAACCCTCCGGGCGACGGCTGCCGAAGTACGGCCGGACGAGACAAGCTGCATTGGCGGGATCCTCGGCAGCGTCATCGCGGGCGTCGGGCTCGAAAAAGCAGTGGATAAGTGCGTGGCGTGTAGGCTCCGGCACAGGGGGGATTCTCTCTGCAATATGCAATGGGCGGTAGTGGTGCGTCGGGTCCGCGAGTCGGGCAGTGGTGGCGTCCCAGAAAGCCGCGTCGTCGTGCCGGTGGAATTCCAGCGCGGCCGGCACGTGCGGGAGCTCCAGCCCGGGAAAGGCGACGGCGAGAAGAGGCCGTGCTGAAAAGATGGCTTGGTGCGCTCGTCCGGCGAACACGAAGTCCCGCCATAGGCCGCGTATGTTGGCGACGCTGCCGACTTTCGCGACGGCCGCAGTGCCCGGCATCTCGAAAACAGTTCCGCATGTGCCTTCGCCGATAATGTCGAAGAAGCCGTTAGCGCTGCGCGCGTTATTCATGCGCGAGGCGAAGTCTAAGGTTGTCGACTGTGCGCTCTTCGTCGATAGTGTGCGCAGGAGTGTCGACGTGGCGTCGGTCTCAAGAAGTTCTAAAATGCAAACAGCGCGGGCGAGGCCTTCCGATAGCGTGGTGTCGTCAGACCTGTCTGTGCGCTCCTGTCTGTATAATAGTGTCGCCATGGTAGTAAGTCGCTCTGCAGTTGTGGATTATGTTAATGGTAGTTGTGGGTTGTGTGCAGTGCTGGTTGTTTTTCCAAGTCTAAGACAGAGAAGAGGAAATTTCTGTGTCCCGGGCATGTCCTCTTTATATACTGATTTAAGTCGTGTCGTCATTGACTTTTTCCTAACGTTCTTATCGGAGCAGGTGCGAAATTTCCTTTAAGTGTGTCCTTCCTAACGTCTTTTATTCTCAGACCAGCTGTGGCGTAGAATTCGACTCGGCTCTTCGGCAATCTAAACGACCTTGTTCTCCGGCCCAACATTTGCCAGTTCATGGTATATCTTGTGGGTAGTGTCGTCCGGCTTGAAGTACAGACTCTGCTTGGCACCCGATACTAACACCGGACACTTGATTCTGCTCAAGAACTTCTCCCGGTCCTCCTTGTCTCCATTATTTTCGCCCAGTGTGAACTGCATGACGCGCCGAAACATTTCGGTCGGCTTGTGCACCCTAAACATCCACCTTGACATATCCAATTCCCACCTGTCCTGGAAATTGCTCAGATAGCGGGAATTCGCCACACCGGCTATTGAGTCCAGCACCTAATCCGCTATCCACCCTCTCTTCCAGAGAGCGACGATAGGGACTGGCAGTTTGGGCGAGACGAGGTTGTCCTAGAGACTGTAGAAGGGGTCGATGCTCACACACGCAGCGACACGGGGATCTGTCGCGCCTCTGAGCGCAAAGTACCCGCCCATGCTAGCTCCCGCCAGCGTTACCCGGTTCAGGTCTAGGCATTGCAAATCTTTCCTCTCTTCTTTGCCTGCTGCTGTGAGGAGAAAGTCGAGCACCTGCGAGACCACAACCTCCTAATCCGGCCGAAACGGCAACCCGGCGCCGCCATCCCTCCGCAGGACGATACCCTGTCCCGGGCCCTCGAACGTCAGCATGGCGTAACCCAGCTCCACGCCAGCGACGGGGAGACAAAAGTACTGCTCCTCCTGGGAAGAATCCGCCCTATACGTGTTGATCAGAACAGGCACCTTCCCCGCTGCGTTGGACCGCTTCGGTTCGGTAAGGATGTAGTGTAGCCCCGGAAGACTATACCTCTTACCATCGCTCGGGTCTGTTGCCCAGCCCCCGCTCATAAATCGACACCAGCGACGACGAAGAAGAAGAAGAAGAAGAAGAACGAGACGGCGTCGTCATATACTGGCTGGCGCGAAAGTAATTCGCCGCCCGCAAATGGGCCCTCTGCGCGCTGAAAACGTCTCCGCTACCCGCTGCTTCCAGCGCAATGGCTTCGGCACGTTCGCCGGCCGCTTGCCAGGCCTTGTGCCATTGTTCTCCGGGGTCACGGGCTTTTGAGATTGCGCCGGCGGCTTCGAGGAATTCCGCGACGTCGCACCCCCCAAACGGGGCGGTCGTGAGGATGCGGATGAGTTCGAAGTTGAAAGTCCGAACTGGAGAAGCGGAACATCTTTTCTGATTTGAGGTTATCGTTCAGGGTTAGGGCTGGTGTGAGTTGGGAGAAAAAGGCAGTAAATAAGATGTACGTAGGTACGAGATTTGACTTTGCGCTCGCTTCCTTTTACATGTACTCATTCTTGAATGGCTTGAAGCGCCGGCAGGGAGCGATCAGCCGGGTACGGAGGTACTTTTCGGAATGATATGCCTGTTTTATGATGTAGCCCCGCCGGACAGTCGAAACGCCGAGTCGAGACGGAAAGGCCCGAGACCGAACATAATGCCGGGCCGAATTAATTTCCAACCCTACCTATCTACCCGGTCGGAAGCGAAACGCTGATGTGTAAAAAGTCTCAGCTCAGCTGTTGTACAATTGTGTGAATGGATGGTTCCCGAAATAAATGTCATGATTTGACTCCTCTAAGGTACCTACGTAGATTATATGGTCGGATTGAAACGTATATATATCTTTACATGTCACGCTACCTATGCCAATCACAAGCATGCAAGCAAGCCTTCATTGCTAGTTGAAGCATTATCAGAACCCTTTGCAGACATGGTCTCAATTTACGCAATCCTCAGCATCGCGCCGGTGGTGACGAGTTCCATGATGTAAGTCTCATCACGTGTATCCCGGTGGGGCTCCTTGGGCCTGCCCAGCACGGCCGTTTCGAAACGAAGAGCTGTTCAGCCCCGTGATTGGCCATCTATGCAGACTACCAAAAGTTAGGTCCTGTCCACCGGCCGCCCTTGCCTAATCGAGAACAAAGTAAACACTGGCAAAATGCGGTCAAACGTCGATTTTCGTTCACTCTGATTCGCGTGCAGTTATTCCGGCAGCATTCTTTGAATCCATACGTATCGCAACCAAACGACTTATGGCGCGCACGATTGCCAGTCACTTCTCTGTTTGATTGTTGCTAACCGTTTTATTGCGACCAGCTGCACCGGCAGCAGACATCATGTCGATGTCAATCGTGGACCTCATGTCTTCACCGGATCCGCTCATCGAAGAATCGCCGGCTCCAGTGCCTCCGTCGTCC
This sequence comes from Diplogelasinospora grovesii, assembly GCA_033297225.1. Lineage (NCBI taxonomy): Eukaryota > Fungi > Ascomycota > Sordariomycetes > Sordariales > Diplogelasinosporaceae > Diplogelasinospora > Diplogelasinospora grovesii. Next base: position 870,825 of record MU853752.1, read on the forward strand.
GCGTCGCGTCGCATAACTCGCAGCCACGCCTCCACGCAGCGCTTTTTTGCGTTAGGCAGCTCGCCGAGAAAACAGACGTTTGCGCTCGATGTGGGAAACGATATCTCACCGCGGAGGGTTTTGGTAACGGTCGAGGCGGACGACCAGGCGGACAACACCATGATGAGCAGCAGTAGTAGAAATGTGAATCGCAAACTGTTTCAATCACCGACGCCGAGAAGTATTCTTAAGCGCATGGAAAAGCACACGACTACGAGGGTGCCGGTGAGGGGTCTGACCGATGACGAGATCGCGCTCCCTAGCGACCCGGCAGAAGCAATAGCCACTCCGAGGAGGAGGGGAAGGCCCCCGAAATCATCAAACGGCACACCAGCGATTACGTCAACCGCTGCACGACGGAAAAGGCCGGGCACACCGGGAGGCGCAAAAGCGCAAGCGCTGAGAAAGGACATGTTGACATCGGATATCAGTGTTCCGGACAGCGAGGCGACACCAAAGGCCAGCGCGAGAAGATCCACCAAGCGGAAGGTATCAACGCCGGCACGAACAGAAAGCGGACAAGGGCCATTGCCTAGGAAGAGAGGGCGGCCGAGCAGACAGTCGATCTTGGCGCGCGAAGAGAATGTCGCGCAGCCGATAGAAGGGGAAAGCGCTGCGGGTGCAGACGTAGAGGATAACGCGTCGGTTGCAGGCAATCAACAGCGTCCTCCATCCGACCACGGCGCCGGCGGTGACGAAGATGTGGAGGAGGATATCTGGCTCGCGGGTGTAACGCCTGTCGTTCGTCGATGGCAGCCGCAAAGGAGACAGGAGGAGGACCTCATCGATATGGACGAGCCCGTCCTACCCGAACAACCTGCTACGCAACCGCAAGAAGCGCCTCGGTCAGAACTAGACCACGCGCAAGAAGAAGACGAGGGCTACATGGACTTTGGCGGCATGGAATCCCACAGTGACGCCGAGTCTGCGGAGAGCGAGAATCTTGGTTCGCACGACAGAGAAGACACGGTTGGAGCGGGTGAAGAGTTTACCATGATCTCTCTCAATTCTCTGCCATCCATGCAGCAGCTTAACTCGAGCATGATGCAATCGCAGCGGTTGGGCTCAAGCATGATGGCGCAAAGCATGATGGCGCCACAGCCGCAGGAGGAAGAGGAGATTGGGGAAGCTACTAGTCTGATAATCCACAGCGCGTTAGAATCTTTAAGGCAGAGCCAGAACCAATCAGCAAGGGAGGCGTCTCTTGCAGAGCCCTCGACGACAGCTGAGGATAGAAGAGAAGCTCCCCAAGCAGAACGTTCCACGCAACAGCAGCGGCTTGAGGAAGAGGAACAGGAGCAGCAGCGGGCAGTACTGGAAGCTGAAGAAGGACCATCCATGTTCTCCCAGCCAAAGTCGTCACCGCAGGCGTGGTGGAATCGAAGCCCGAAACGGACAAGGACGAAGCAGTCTCTTGGGAAACAGCTCGCTGTTAAGAGTCTTCATAGAGAAGATGGGCGTAGAAGTTCGCCGGAGCGCCCCTCTGCTTCGAACCCCGCCCCGATACAAGAAAACCCGGATACGAGCATGTACGAGGACTCCTTCTCAGAGATACCCGAGGCGGTTCTTGCCGCTGCGACACCAGGACGTATACGCCGACCCCAAGCCGCTACGGAGCCAGAAGACGAGGAGGAAGAGGAGCTACCGGAGCAAGAAGCGCAGCAGGAAGAGATGCAGGAGGCCGGAGAGCAGTTGCAACAGGAGGAGGCTGAGGAGGCTGAGGAGGCTGAGGAGGCTGAGGAGGCTGAGCAGGGCATGAACATCCAGCCGTCGATAGAGCGGCCATCAACAGTGAATCACTCCAACCCCCAATCTGAGGCGAATAGGTTGTTGACTCCTGACGAGACACCATCCCCATCGCAAACGCAAACGCAAACGCGACCCGGCGGCGAAGAAGAACCGCAGACCCAAACCAACAAATCCCGAAGAACGACGATACCGGCCACCTCGGACTATGACGATTTAAGATCTTCACCTCCCGCTATCGGCATTAGCGCCCCTTCGCCGAGCAGGCATAGCGCCGAAGAGCCCATAGTCCGTCGTGGCCATACGAGAACGCAATCTCTCGAGACGCCCGCCGAACAACGACGATCAGCTTCCTACGTTTCGCCAGCCGCGGCAGGACCCAACGCTGCCCAGGCCAATTACCTCGCTCCGCCAGAAACTCACTCACAACGACCGACCCTATCCCCCATCGTCCGGGCCGGCCGAGCTTTGCAGCTTGTCACGTCAGATCCTCCTTCGCCCCCAGGAAGAGATAGCGTGCTCAGAAGTCCCTTTCGAGGCTCTGCCAGCAAGTCTAGTCAATCGCCTGTGGTTTCTACCTTCCAGCAAAGCCAAGCCGCTTTACCTACGCAGGCTCAGGACGCATCCCCTACTCCTGTAAGGCAGGCGCCGTCTACGAGACAGTCCTGGTTTGCGGCGCCGCTGAGCCAGGTCAGGAATTTGGTTGTCCAGGGAGCAGCATCAGTGTTCTCCTCGCCTCGACACATAAACACGTCGGTTGCCGGCATGGAAGATCCGTTTGGTCCGACTCAACCCCCTAGAACGGGCTTGAGCTCTGTGCTGCGCAGATCGACTCTTGCAAACAACCCAGCAGCAGCTCCTCATGGGCAAGTGCAGGAACCCAATGCAAGTGCTGGTATGAACTTTGGCTCATCGAGAGCCAACCCCCCAGCTCATAGTGATGCTTATGATGCAATGAGCTGGCGAGGTGAAAGCCCGGTGCGGGTCACGACACAACAAAACAGACCACCAACACGGAGCTCAAGCACAGAAGCTGAGCGAGGTTCTTCTGCGAGTGAAGAGATGGAGATTGACAGGAGTCCGCAGCACGGGCGGGCAGAAGAGCCAGAGATGGAGGCTGGAATGGATGCAGACATGGACGCAGACATGGACGCAGACATGGACGAAGTGGCACATAATGAAGAGCTTGAACAAAACCAAAGAGAATACGAGATGGAATCAGAGCACCAACAGCAAGAGGAAGAGCTAGCAGATTATGAGGAAGAGCAAGCAGCATTTGAGGAGCAACAGGAAGAAAACCCGGAAGAGCAAGAAGAGGAGGAAGAGCAGGAATATGAGGAGGAAGAAGACGACGACGATATCTGGGCGATCGAAGCTCAGCGCCCTACTCCCTTTGGCGCCAAGGCCAAGGCACCGGTCTTCAACCCGCCTCGACGGGGCAAGTTACCGAGCCCGTGGAGAAAGAACAGCAAGCGGTTGGCCTATAGCGATGAGCTGCGGAGCGAGTTGCGCAGCCCGTCCGGCGACGAGCTCGCTCAGAATGCTCCGATCAATGAACCAGCCGAGGAGGAGTATAGTCTGCTCTCTCGACAAAGTCGTCAAGGACAAGCTGCTCCTGCCACTAAACAAAACCCTACTCCTGCTCCTGCTCCTGCTACTAAGAAGATCGACCTCTCGGCTTTCTTCTCACCGCCTGCCCCGCTTCCAGAAGTACAAGTACCAGTTCATGCACAGAACCCGGCAGGTTTCGGTCCATCTAGAGCCCCCGATGCTCGTAAGGAGAACAGGCCTCCACAGCCCCAAACACGGCCTCAGGAGTCACAAGATATGCGTGTCGCTTCGCTTGTTCAGGCTGCAAAAGCGAGGCTGTCAACTGCTCAGACGAGTTTAGGTGCTACCCAACGACAACAGCAACCTCAGCCTCCGTTGGTTACACAAAGGGAGGAACCTGTGGTTCAGAGGAGGAGGCCACTGATTCCCGAAAGTTCGAGTCCTCCTCGCCCGCAACCTCGACTGCTCCAGACTCAGAAACAGCTGCCTTCAGTTCCACGGGACGACGAGCCTCCAGTTCGGAGAATAAGACCGTTGTTCGCGGAGACTTCAAGCCCGAGCCCACCTCGCCAACAACCTCAACCCCGGCTTCTCCAGCCCCAGTCTCAGAAGCTCCCATCAGTCCCACAAAAGCACCTTGAGCTCACGCCAGGTCACCGCCGGCGTGATCTGTTCTCCCCTGTGCGGGAGGTAGCTGTAGGAGAGTCAGCACCGATTCACCACCACCACCACCACCACCACCAATCTTCCTCCCCCACCACTCCAGAGAGGTCGTCATTTACCCACGTCCCGCAAAAGCAAAACTTTACACCCCGCCCGCGACAATCTGGGCGTAACACCCTGTTTGCACCTGATCTCTCGGGCCCGGTAAATTCCTTATTCGCACGAAACCCACCACCCCTTGAAGAGGACGGTGATGTGCCACGACATAGGGAGATGTCCCCCACGAAATCCTGCATGCGCTCCCCTTTGAAACCCAAGACCCCAGGCAGGGTGGTGGAGTTTACCAGCTCTACCCTGTCACCTTTGGCGCAGGCCCAGGCACGTGCTGAGCGGGAGCAGCGGGAGCAGCAACAGCAAAATACCACCACTACCACCTCTCTTTCCCCTGACCAGGAAGAAGAGGAGGTCCGTCCCAGGGTGGTGATGGAGGCGGATAAAGAAAACAGGGTCGAGGAAAGGAGTTCTTCACCGGTGATGAAAATGAAAACCAACATGCCACTCTCAAACACACACTGGACGCGGGATCATTGGGTCAGACTAGACGAGTTTCTGCAGCTACGGAGGAAGTGCAATGGGACTTTGCAATTCCAAATGCAGCTACAGCGTATTTCGTCAAAGTATAAGTCTCAAAAAGAGGTGGGGAGTAGTAGGAGATGGCTACTGGGGAAGATGGTTACTGCCCAGGGGGAGCAGATGGTGCTGGAGCAGTGGCATCTGGATGTTGTTGACGCGTTTAAGGCCGAGGTTGGGGGGGGTGGGAGTAGGAGTTGGTCTGAAGATGTACTTGCGAAGCGACTGTTTGCACTTCTTGTGGGGGAACGCAGGAGGGCGGAACGGAGGGTCAACAGGTCCAGCAGAAGACGGATGGAACGGGCGATGACGGGTGTAAGAGCATAATGATTATGATGAAATGTATGAATAAAAAACGCACGCAAGTTTATGTATTTTTACGTTGGTTAGTTTTAAGTTTTGAAGTATGGATACCACAAAACTGTTATCAAGTTTTTTCAAGTTCGTTGTACAAATGTGCACGTCCATCTATGGATGATGATAATCATATAGCAGTAGAATGAATCTAAGGATTTACTAAACTTTGTTGTTGTTGTTGTTGTTGCTCATTGAACGTCCTTTTTTCTAGTAGTACATGCAACTTTCTTCTACCTTCCACGCCTCTCTCTACTCAAGTTGAGACGCCTGGTTGGTATACAGCACGTCCACCACATTGCTCAACTTCTCGATGGTCGCCAGCGCGCTATCGTATGCCTCATCCCGATGCGTCTCGTCAAAGATGATGAGACATCCCGCCCCCTGGTCCAACACTCCGATGATGACCTTGTCGAGGATCATCTGGCTCAGCTTGCGCTCCACCTGCTGGGTATCCAGCCCGACCATTTTCGCGATGTGATCGATCTCAACCCTGGAAAAGGGCTCGATGACCTTGACCAGGTTCTGCTCCAACATGGCGTCGTACAGCCTGCGCAGGTGGTTTCGAATGAACGAGTCGCTCCCCAACTCGTACTTGTACGAGGCAAGCGCGCGCTCGTACTCCTCCAGGGACCGGTTCGCGTGCGCGCGGGCGATGGCCTTCATCGCTTCGAGAGACTGTCCGGCGTATCTGGTAGCTTGCTTGCTCGCCATGAGCTGGTGGACGTCGTCTACCAGGTTGAGCATGATCTTGCAGAGGAGCATGTATTGCAAAGCCGCTTGCGCGCGGGCAGCTTCGTCTTGCGTGTGGTACCCGTCCAGCGCCTCGATGAAGTAGGAGTAGGCGGTGTTGAAGTCCTTGTCTTCGGCGTGCAGCATGCCGCTCTGCATGTCGAGGTTCGCTTGCAGCAGCGGGGGGGTGTAGACCGAAGCAGCGCTCGTGCGGGCCGACGTGAGCGCGGCTCGGGCCTTGGCGATGTTGCCTAGCGCATGGTACACCCGGGACTCGAGAAGCTGGACCTCTACGAGAACGAGCTTGTCGTCCAGGCGCTTGAGCTCCCGCAGCAGGCCGTTGATGAGGGTCAGGGCGTCGTAGTAGGACTGCTTCGCCATGTAGAGCGTGACCAAACGGGTCTCGAGGTTCTGCCGCAGGAAGCCGCGGCGCTCCGAGGTCGCCCATTCTATACATGACTTGGTCACGGCGATCTGGATGTCGAGGGAGTTGGGGATGTCTTCGAAGAGGTCTAGTAGCTGGCGGACTATCAAACACATAACATACGGGTTAGCATGTGGGAAGTGAAAAGAGTGGGTGGGGGTTAAACGGGGAATAGTTACCTAGCTTGGCTGTCTTTGCCTTTGCGAAGGATGACAGGACCGTCCGGCTCTTTGTTACCAAATCGACAAGCGCTTTTGCGTTCCTGGGGAAGGTTAGTATATCATCAGGATAGCCGTTGCCGGGGGGGCAGCTCACTTCTCGTCCCGATAGAGCTCTCCCAAGCTAATCAAAGCCAATTCGTGCTCCCGAATCGCGGCATCAGATGTGACCGAAGGCGCCTTAGAGATGATCTCCTGGTAAATCTCCTCCGCTTTCCGCGGGTCGGTCTTGGTGAGCTTCTGCGCCTCCCGCACCCTCTCCGATTCACCCTGTGCCATAATGACGAGAAATGTTGTGTTTCCGTATGGTAGTAGTCAGTGCTGCAACGGTGGCAGAATTTGCGTCGTCTTTATATATTGGATATTCGTTGATGTGGTCGTCGTTTTCGATGCGGGAAGCTATCAAGCTGTGTGTTTCGAGGTTTGGAGCTCTAATCAGCCTCGCCAGCGCCAATGCACACCTGCTGTCTGCTAGGTTGCCGTGACCGCGACGTAACCACCTGAAAATGAGGCTGCTGTGGCGTTGATGGAGTGGCTGGGTTGTCCCACAGTCACAGTACGTACCTGACCGGCCAGAGGGCGGTGAACGTTCTTGCCGCTTGACCCCGCCAAAATTTCTCGAGCTTGCTGCGCTGAAGTTGTATGGGAAGATTCTAAACGTTCGAAATCGTATTGCATTCTCTGGTTGGGCTCTACGAAGTCAGCATCTATAACCAGTTCTAGTCAATTACTGTTCTCGCGAATAGTTTTCTTATTTGAAAACAACAAAAAACATCATGAAGGTACGATTGTGGCGCCATGATTTCATCACGTGCCTTCAGAGCGATCAGTCTCATTCTTGACTCTCCATGCGCTCCTGGAATAGCTAGTCGAGGCATTGCGGTACAGTTGCTGACTTATGTTCTAGATCAAAGCGCTCAGTCGGAGCATCGAGACTCAGCAGCCACCCGGCACGAATGCACCCCGGCAGTCTCGCAACCTTGCGCCAGAGATACACCCTTTCGAGCGCGCCAGAGAATACAAGAGAGCCCTCAATGCAGTCAAGCTGGAGCGCATGTTCGCCAAGCCTTTCCTCACACAACTAGGGAATGGTCACGTCGATGGTGTCTACAGTCTGTGCAAGGACAAGAACTCGTTGAGCACAATAGCCTCGGGGTCCGGCGATGGTGTGATCAAAGTCTGGGATTTAACGTCGCGGGAAGAGAGCTGGCGGACAGCTGCCCACACAAACATTGTCAAGGGAATGACATTCACACACGACAAGAAGTTGCTATCCTGCGGAACGGACGGTATCAAGCTGTGGGATCCTTACAACTCAGAGGCAAACTCGGCGCCACTTTCAACATGGCAGGAAGGCGGGCCCTACACATCACTATCGTTCCACCAATCCAGCAATGCGTTCGCGGCGTCTTCAGGTGCCGGGTGCATCAGGGTATGGGACCTGGACCACAGCACAGCTCCTCAGACGATACAATGGCCGAGCTTCACGGACACCATTACCAATGTCTGCTTCAACCCCGTCGAGACATCCATCATCGGATCGGTAGCTACTGACCGATCCATCATTCTGTTCGACTTGCGGACGAACAGTGAGCACGCTCCTACCATCAGATCTAAAGACTCTGTTACTAACTTTGACAGAACCCGTAATCAAGACAGTGCTCAAGTTCGCCGCTAACAGGATCGTTTTCAACCCCATGGAGGCGATGAACCTGGCAGTTGCGTCAGAAGACCACAACCTCTATATTTTCGATGCACGAAACTTCGACCGTGCGCAAAACATCCAAAAGGGTCACGTTGCGGCCGTGATGGACGTGGAGTTCTCCCCGACCGGAGAGGAACTGGTCAGTGGATCGTACGACCGCACTATAAGGATATGGAAGCGCGATGCGGGTCACGCAAGAGACACTTACCACACAAAGCGGATGCAGAGGGTGTTCCGGGCCTGCTGGACTCAGGACGCAAAGTATCTGGTCAGTGGCAGTGATGACGGCAATCTCAGGCTCTGGCGCGCCAATGCCTCGGAGAGGAGCGGCGTCAAGTCGGCCAGACAACGACAGGCCCTCGAATACAACCAGGCCCTGGCGCAGCGTTACGCCCACGTGCCCGAGGTCAGGAGGATAGCGAGGCACAGGCGGGTGCCCAAGGTGGTCAAGAAGGCAAACGAGATCAAGAACGAGGAGCTGGCGGCCATCAAGAGGAGAGAAGAAAACGAGCGGAAGCACTCCAAGAAGCAGTTCGAGAAGCGCCAGAGCGAGAGAGAGAAACCTATCCTGGCCAAGGAGCAGTAATTTACAGTTGCGGGTTATTTGCTGGTACATGTGTCGAATTTGCATGGGCGGCGTTCATAGGAGTATTAGTCAGGTCAGGTATGGGAGCGAATTCGCTGATGGGTCTTATTATGACATGATATAACAGCATGTGAAGTTGGAGAGGTTTACTTGCTACTCAAATCTTAGCACGGGGATACCAAAACCAGGTGAAGAACTGCGTTTCGTCATACCACTTATCGGAGAATGTATAGATAAACCGATCTTCATGAAGAGTTTGCATACCGCTGCTTTCCGGCTTTCTCTCTTTTCATTTTCGGTACCGATGTTTTTACCACCGTCAATCATGTGGTTATGATTTACACAATGATCTGAAACGAGGCAGCTCGGTAGCACAAAAACGGGCGCTAATCTTATGAAAGGGGGTTTCACAATGTTCTCGTCGGTCAACCGTGGCCGACGCTGACTGGAAAACGCAGTAAAACGCGCTGTTGTGATCTACGGATCGTTGCGTCGATGATGCAGCAGAGCTCTCCCGCCCTGCTGATCGAGAAGATGCGGTTCTATTTGCGTGAGACGGGACGGACGCAAGCTCCTTGTCCGAAAGCCCGGGGATTTGGGAGCTGAGCAGTTAAGCACTTCGGCAATCGTAGTGGATGCGAAACAGAGCACGTTCCAACTACAGGGCTGCATCCCACACAGAGCCTCCTTCACACCACACCTCACTTTACGACACCTGGGAAGGATGGAAATGGTGTGCCAATTGACAAATAAGAGGTAATGGGTTCACCACTCACCTGAGGATAGCGACATCCGCCCACATTACGAATTCGTGGACCCGTCGATGCTTACCGTCGCTAATCGAGCGCTGCAGTGGAGGACCAGACGATGGTTTGGTACCTGCATAAGCGTGACGGTTCCATAGGATGTTATCTTAAGCTTCTGCACGGGGATCTGAAACACAACACACGGCCCACCCACCCGACCATGCCCTCCATTACGTAGTACAGATAGGCTCCCAGATTTCCCGGTCCCAAGACCTTTCTGGTCTGCTCGTTTGTGGTAACGTTGGCATCGCTACCATCAAGCAAGTGCAGCCACCAGACTCACACTGCACCTATTGACTCATGGCTACCTTATGTTTTTCCTTCCCGCCTGTTCATGCAAGGCATGATCTTCCCTACATGTGTACACTACCTGACCCTCTTGCATTGCATTGCATTACATACGTGCCTCCCAGGATCGCAGAAGAAGAAAAAAGGAACGGAACGAAGCACTGACCGTTTCGTCTGTGGTCTGTCACTGAACCTGGACTGGACTGGACACGAGATCTCATCTCACCCAGGGTACCATGGCCGTCTTCATTCTTTTCGTTTCTCGGTCGTCAGGCGCCCCGAGTGTGTCAAGTCTCTCTTGTAGTTGGGTGCCAAGACACAGCGATTGGTGGATCAAGTCACGGTTCTGTTCGTTCTCTCACTGATCGGAGCAGGCTTGGTCACATGTATATGACTGGGAGGTAAGGTCAGAATATCGCTTTCGTTTACGGTGTACGGTGTTCCGACAGTAGATATGGGTTACTACACCCGCACCCTCTCTACTAGAGGTAGTTATTAACACATGTCCTCCACTTATTAAGCTCCCCCCTTATTTAGACATCCCATACGTACTTCTCCAATGAAAGGTTTCCTTTTTTCATAATACTCAGAACTGTGGTCGTCGTGGTGAAGATGTCAGACTTTGACCAGCTAGCAGTAGAGCAGGGCAATGGATCCCCCAGCGAGAAGATTCCCGCGGAGCTGGCGTTCGAGGAGGTCGTCAAGAACCGGACTGCTCCTGTAAGCACCTCTCCCACCCCACACTAATAACCATCTGCGAGATAAATAGCTGACTGAGGTGGTTAGCCATGTTCATTGAACGACTTCATGGACTACCTCCTCTACGTGGAGCACAACGCCGAGTGCTTGCAGTTCTTCCTGTGGTACTGCGACTACATCCAGCGGTGGAGCAAGCTGCTGCCCCGACAGAAGGCGCTGTCCCCGGTCTGGGATCCCGACAAGGCCAGACGATCGGCACGGTTCATCACGTACAGTCATAAACGGGCGAGGAGCGACAAGATGAGCAAGATCCTGTCGATTATGGAGATGAACCAGCCTCCGACACAGCAAATGACAGATGAACCCCAGGAAGAGGGAGGTAGTAGTAGTAGTAGGAAAAGCACATCGTCATCTCGATCATCGCGGACGTCATCTTCTTCTTCTTCGTCATACGCAAGCTCAATACTCAGCCCGACGGAGTCGGTGAAGGCGGATTGGCAACCATGTACGCACCACCCCCCCTTTCCAACCACTCCTATGATGCGAGTGTATACTGACAGAGGTAGTAGTTACGATACAGCCATTTCGTGATGAAGTCACCCGTATAGGGCGCCATTACCTCGCCGACTCTGCCCCGCGGCAACTCGACAGCAGACTCCTGAACTCCAAAGACCGACAGAACTGCCTGCAGGCAGTCCAACACACGACCCACCCGTCAGCACTACTGCCAGCGTTCATGGCCACAGAGGCACACCTCCGCTCGCACTCCCATCCGAATTTCGTACGCTGGTCACGAGCCAACTCGAACCGCTCGCGCATCATCTTCTTACGACTACTCTCCACCTTTCTGATACTCACCGGTCTAGCTCTCGACATCACCCTCATCCTCTCACGCCAGAGCCACTTTTTACGCATCCTCTGCCTGATACTATGGTGGCCGGGGTCGACAGTCCTGCTGTCTTCACTCAGGGGCGTTTGTGTGTTCCTCCATTTTCATGGGGCGAGACAGCTTCGCCCATGGGAGCAGGCCTTTGATGGATCTGATGAAGAGAAGGGGGTGGTTCAAGTGCAGGTGGACGTCGACGTCGACATCGACGATATGGAGAAGGAAAAGGAAAAGGATTATGGGTTTCATCGGCAGCATTCAAGGAAGGATACAGCGGCGAGCAACCTCACCACCAACACCACCGTTAGCGTGAGCAGTGTTAGCAGTCGGGTGGATCCACTGCGAAAGGCGAGTCTGCAGACCTTCGGACCGAGGAACGATGATCACAACTCGCCGGAATGGAGCTGGGTAAAGCTGTACGGACAAAAGCCAATGCTGCAGAGGGTGTATGAGAAAGAGGCAGAGACAGTAGCAGTGCAGAACAAGGGGATACGGCTACTGCAGGATCGGGCGGTGTTCTTTGCGATACTCTGGGGAGGGGTGGTCGCGAGTATCCTGACGGTTGGGTCGCTTTTCATTCCGGCTGGGAATATGTTTTTGTAAAACATGGCAAGGGGAGTTGGGGAAATCAAATGATGGGTGGGTTTGGTGATGTGGTCTTTGTTATATATATACCCTTGCTGTTAATCTCCTGAATGCAATCTTAACTATTTACCATCATTATCTATTCTGTCTGAAGGGAGAGCAAAATGGAGAAAGGTGCAGTAGCATGATAGCGGCTCTCGTGGTCTGTCTATTCTAGGTCGTGTATTTCTGGTAGGCGGTAGGATGCAGTTGGAATTCCCAGTCTGGCCTTCCATTGGCACCATATCCGTATCCTTCCTACCCCCGGCCTTTACTAGCCCACCCCTTCAGTCCATCGACTCTTCCCGCCCCATGAAGCTTTAGTAGTTTATTTAGTTAGAGTAGCATGATCAAAACTAACAACATATTAACCCCCAACCCAGTAGCAAAGACACACATGGCTGCTGCGCTCCTGACAGCCGTGGCGTTTGATGATGACGTTGCCGATGATCCTTCACTCGAACCGTTTATACACTTGATGGCCGTAACACTGGAATTGCCCATCCCAGTGATGACCGTGTGATTGGTCCCGTTGGTAGTGTTCTCCTTAAATTAGTCAAGTTAGTTTTCACCCCGCACGATTGAAGCGGTAATCAGGACCGGACCTACAGTTAGAGGTCCCGTGTAGCGATCGGGAAAGAACCCCTGCCCACCCTTCTCCCTCCTCTCGTTGGCAATCGCGCCTAGTGCGATCGCTGCTACCAGCACCGCTACCAACAAGACGGTAAACCCATACATGACAAACCGTCGGACCCCAGGCGGCCAGCACGAGTGCCAGTTTCCACACCTCCGCCCCTAGGGATCTCGCGTGTGCGCTGGACATATCTCGGCTGCTCGTTCCACGTAATCCGGATCTGCGTTCGTAGGAGGCGAGTGTTGTTTGCGCGCCATTGTACTTGTGTTTAGTTCGGTTTCTGTAGCTGGTTTGGGGTGGTTTATTGGTGTAGGAGGTGTGCGCTGGTCCGGCTGTATGCCAGAAACTTGAACCTGGAGGAAAATTGAAGGGCGCAAAAATAGGGACGAAAGAGCAAAAAAAAAAACATGAACGGGTAGGTTGCTGTTGCATACGTCGGGTTCAGGTTCAGGTTAAGATATTGACGGGGATGATATCAGTGATGTTTCACGAGGGACGTTGTCGCAATAATCATTACTGCCGTAAACAATTGGTGACCGGTTTGTCGGTCTGTCATTTGGAGCTACCCCCCATTGCTCCTTCCTTGGAGCATCACAAGATGTAATTACAGCTGATAAGGGTGGACCACCTCACGATGACGAAAGGGACTCATGCTGCCGGCAATGCTGCTCGAGATTGCCGCGCAGCATATAAATCACATCTCTGGTGTCAGACATATGGTTGTAGAGACTGTAATTGCTAGCTAGTGATAGAACTCAGGCTCCTCTATCCTTTGACAGACCAAGAGAGAAACAAGATGATCAAGACATAATGAGTGGATAGAGTAAATCTGAAAACAAAGAGCGATAGTGTGCAGTAGCCTTCCTTCCCCACCACTTGTGCCTAGTTACTCGTCCCCCCAGCACTCAGTGAATCGCACCTCGGTATAGCCATGGCATCTAGTTCCCGGTATGATGCCGGCACCGGTGTTTTCGGGCAGACTCCGTATCGAGCTCCCTCAAAGGCTTCTGCCATTTTAGTTGTTCCTGCCTCAAGGTATCGCCGACCCGACAAAAAGCCTGCAAGGTAGATAGGTGGCGGTGCAAAGACTCATGCTCTTCATAGCCTTAATCTAAGCTCTCCACCAGCGTAGGTTGAACCACCAATGAGTTCCGCTATTTTACTGGCCCGCCTTTTCTGGGTGTCCTTGAGTCACACGAACATCAGCGCAAAGAATCCATCCCGGTGCCACTAAACCTCATCTGCCAACCGAAGTATGATGGCCGGACCCGCGGTCTGCAGATCAACGGCCTCACGCGGGCTGTCGGAGCCGTCCGGGCTGTCCATCCTGTCCGAGGTGCCCGGGCATGCAGGCAACGGGGTCCGGTCGTCGTCGTCTTTACCTCCAATGTCCGCCCCGGCTTCGCTGCTAGTGCTGGAAGAACCCCCCTCTGTGCTGGGCAATCTAGTAGACAGTCAGTAACCGGTAGGAACATAAAGTCACAAGAGGCTCTGGCACTCACTCGGTCGAGGGCTCATCATGATGTAATCCCGGCGCCATTTCAATCACAAGAGACAGGAACCAGGTCAACTGGATCCTTATAGAAGATGTTGTCCTCCCAATTTAGACGGTGGTCATCTCCCAGTTGCCCAAGACTTCCACCCAGGCGTGCGCAAAAGAACCGTTTCACCACGCTATCAGGGGATCCAAGTGGTGTCGCTAACAGTCCCCAGGAATTCTCCACACCGGTAGCTTCGCCCATATTGTTATACTGCGGCTGTAGATGGCAAAGATGCCGTCCATCTTGCCACCCAGTCCAACTCGAGCAACGACATAGAAGCCCGTCTCCTCCCAGCGACGGATGGCGGTGGTGTTGGTGTATGGGGTGTACTCCAGCTCGCCAAGCTGGAAGAAGATAAAGTCTGGCTTTCCGGGCGATTGGAATGCGAGAATGCAGGTCGGAAACTGCGACGCCGGATCCGCATTGGCGCTCGCCTGTAGACCGTTTGGTTCGACAGTGAGCCGATAACTGAAGTTTTCATCTCTGCCGACAGGAACCCAAGGACGGAGTTGCGCGCCCATCGATGGCACCATGCTGTCAAGGAAACTTGGGTCGAAGAATTGAGCGTTGTCGATATCCGCTACAAACTTGTCCCGGGTGAGAGTCTCTGGCGCCGCCTTCCTTGCTTGTTCATCGATCCAGTCCTTGAATGCCTGACGGCGATGGCGGGTTGGAAATAGTTCCCGCATTGCTTCAAGGGGGTCTTCCTCCCCCATCATCTTTGTATATGCCGCCGCGAAGTCCATGTTTCTGGTTTTGTGTAGGAGAGACGAGCGGGAGAGGGAGGGTATGGTTGAGCAGCAGCCGGGAAGTATGGTTGCGATGGCGGTAAGTGAAGAGGCTCGCGTCTCATGTGAACCATTTATGTTGCATTGGTGACGTCGTGATGGCGTTTTGACGTCACGCTAATGCTGTGTGACTCATTATCACGGTAGGTGGTGATTCTGTAAGGTAAGCTGCAACCACAACACAGCACTACAATACCGGAGGAGCGCAATCCCAAGTTAAAAGAGAAGAGATTTCCTCAACTGGATCAGCTGTACAGTAGGGGGCGAAATGGGGGTTACTGGTTTTTATAAAGCATCCAGCCTCTCTGGTAATGTCTTGGCGAGCTCTTCAGCCGCGTCGGCAGCACGGTCGACAGGGGGAGCGTCAGCCCACTTGGCCTCCGGGACGCGACGGTGGTACCATCCCCACCGCCGGCGAGTCCAATTGTGTACGGGGAAAAGGACCCAGGTACACAGGGGAACGATGGTGAGGGCGAGGGTGAAGCGGAGGACGGCTAGGGCAATATCCCGACCGGAGTCGGTCAGGAACACGGCGATAGCTACGGCGATGGGGCAGTAAACGTGCCACTCGGTGTGGCTGTTGCTGGCGATGATACTGATATCGGCCGCAATGGCTTCCATAAGCTCGCGGCAGATATACTCCTGCTCGGCCATGGTGGAGTAGCTGGTGAGGGTGGGCTGTAGAGTGTTTGGTAGAATGGGGAGAATGCTTGGTTGTGTGGTCAGGATAGAAATGACGAGGCCATTGGAGAGGACAGTTGCGTGGGAGGGTAAGCTGCATACAGTAGTTCGAGACGCTGACTGCACCTTCTCATCTTGCAATGCCCGCCTACGGCCTGTGGCTTGGAAGGCGTGGCCAGCTTGCGTTAGATACAGGGCGGGTGGCAGGGTCGCCGCAGCTTCCAATCGTGCTCTGGGACGAAGGCCAGGTGAGGTTCGCCGGCAAGTAGGTAACTCCTGCAGCCAAAGTCATTGCACCACCTCCTCTTTCCATTACGCTCATTATTTAGACAGTTAGTGGGCTGATAAAACCTGTAATCCCGAACGGAAAATCCAATGTGCTTTGTCCATTCACCAAGTCCTGCATCATATTATGTACGGTTTGAGTTATAATCCATTAACTATGAACTTCAAGCTTGCCCCAAAATCTCCTGATGTTCCTAGAACGCCCTCAGGCCTCAAGGCAGACCTGGCAATGTCAACATGGCGCAAGGTCGCCCCAGCAGAAGACTCGGAGGTTTACCCTCAACTTGAAGGGCGACATTCAAAGTTAACCCCCGGGCCTCAGTTGCTCTCATGCGCTTGGTCTCAAGACCTGTCCCTGGTTCTCTGTCTTGGGGAGCACTTCCGAATTCCCTGCTGCTGCGAAAGCAGGGGAGAAGATGGAGAGGAATGTCCTGTTACTGCCAACAAGATACGCACGGTCACTTCTCTCATACTCGTTCGTTTAATTATAACCTCAACTGGGCACACTCGTCTTGAAGGTTTCCTTTGATTTTCCCACTCCGTTTTTGCGAGTAACAACACTATCCGCCTCAGGCCTGTAAAAGAGGGGCTCATTGACCTAACCACAAGTCTTTCTGTCGCTTGTCTGAGGTTATTCGGGAACGTGCATCGACGTTGCGGGTCTGTTGGAAATGCCTCATGAGGGCCGGCCGGTGTAGTTGCAAGGTAAACACCTCACCGTAATGAGCTCACCTGTCGCCCCCGCGCCCAAGCGCCTATCAAGTGAGCTGAGACAGTATCTTGATCATGATGCGCGGCGCCCTAACAACATCCCACTTCGTACAAGATCACCAACCAAGTTGAATGTGAGATCTTGGCCATTTTTATCTTTACATTATATGGCGAGCGACAGATCACACAACCATGGGATAACACCGCCATAAGAAAAATATCCGGTAAGCTTCACGGGTTGAAGATCATATTTATGTTCTTATTCCTGGCATTTACCATTTTGCAGATCCCTCGGCCCTCCCACGCACGAGAACCTCCATGTTACCATCCCGCGTTGGCAGGGCAGACCTGGGTTGAGATGTTCCCACGGCAGAGGTTCAGGGTCTCAATGGCTGTAGGCAGGGTCTTGATCACCGTAGAGGCGTCGATAGCGCCGTTTCTACCGCAGTAAACGCGCAGGGCTCCCAGGTCTGTCTAGTTCTAGAACAGGCATTCCATGATTGGCTTGCAGCGATGCCAGCTCACCAGGGTCATGGGATCCATGCACGAACGACAAGCGCCTTGATCATACCGGTTTCCGAGCTCCTCGGAGACAGACGACGGTCGTCCAAACAAGCAACAAGAGGACAGCTGTTCGGCTGCTTGTCCCGAAGCAAACATGACCCATTGTGATGAACAAGATCCGAAATTCGATATGCACGGCGTAATCGGCGGTTAACTTTGAAGCCGGCCTCAAACAAAACAAAACAAAAAGATGATCTGTCTGTTGTGGTCGTACGAGAAGTGAAAGGAGCGCTTCTGGGCGTCTCTGTGCTGAGACTGTGTGTGGGGGTGGGGGCGGGGTTCCCCCACGTCGCGCCCTCGTTCCCTCTTTCGTTCCTTCCACCTTTCACCGCGGCCATTCCAATCGAAGGCCCTCGATCTTCTCCTCAAAAGCTCAAGCCAGTCGCAATTGTGTCGCGTGCGAGAGCCAGCGCCAAGCAACGCCATGCCCCTGCTAAGCACGACTTCGGGAACGATACGGGCATGGCTGTGGAGTTGCCTGCCCAGAACAGAATGAGGAAAATGCCCTATCGCGGGACCCTCGATTCTCGGCCCTCTCTCCCTTTCAACCTTGTTCCTTGCTCCATGGCTCTCGGGCAAAGTCCCCAGCAGCAGGCCAGCAGCAGCAAACAAATCTTTCATCCCGCGTTTAATAAGTGGCGCCTGACGCACCTCTCCGAGTGCATCGGGGCCACCCAGATAGTGTTGAAATAGCGTGAACCAAACAGAGGTCGAGTTTCCTTATCTCTGGCCTGGCTGCCAACCAATGAGAGAGGCTCCCTTTATCCCAAGCAACACAAAAAATGTCCTGACGACGTTACTCCATCTCAGAGGACCTCTGATAGGCATCAGCAGGCCCATTCACTGCCTGCCTGTCCCTGCGAGAAGCAGCCGTCACTATGCGAAAATCCATGCCGCCGCCGAGGAAAATGGGCCTTTCCTCCGTGGCGATGGCTTACCCAGCCGAACGGTTGTGCCGTGGACTCGCTTGCCCCATTCACGGCTTGATACCGTATCCATTTTCACATATACAAGCATGGGCGACCTCCCAGCTGGGACTATCACCCTCCACAATTTTTTGCAAGTGAAGATAACACGTTTCTTGGCACTCCCATGTAATTTAGAGGAATGTGACAGCCTCCCAGCAGAACGACAACAGCATCCGGTGCTTACAAGACGGAGATAAGAGAGAGGACACACAGCACTCGACCAAACAGGAAGCAAGGATGTGGTGGGATGCCGACACAATTGAGAGGACTGTCACTTGGCAGTTCGTCTGCAGTCACCTCCTTCCTGAGGAGATCGAGCGATTGAAGCGGCCACTTGGCTTCGGGGATGGCCTGACGGATGGAACGTACTGGGAATGGATTGACGAGAAGGCGAAACGTATTTTCCTCATCCTCGTCGACCTCGGTGTCCCCGACCAGATCTTCGGAGTCATCGACGACTCGTGGGACGACGAGGACCTCCCTATCGCCCTCGACCAAGTCGAGCGTCTGGCACTGACGCCCGCTAGGGACGAGAAGTTGGAGAAGAAGTTTTACTATCGACAGTATTACTATCTGCTCCGGCCTCTCCAGAGGGGCGAACATGCGGTGTATCAGGACGACGAGGTGGTTCCCACGGACATCATCGACAAGAAACCGACCGCTCTCACCACGAGTCAAAGCCATCAATTCGTCGACAGAGTCGTCCTCCCGAACCAGCCTGGCATGGTCTTCTGCCGGCGTTGGACACCTCTAGGCCCGGGGTACTTTAGTTACGAAGACTTTCTGTATGAAGTCAGCAATATCAGGAACTTGCAGAACGAGCATCTGGTATCATACTGGGCGTCTTATGTTTACCAGGGTTACGGATACGTGGTCTTCACACCGGCCAGCGACTATACGCTCAAATCCTTCCTGACCACAACGCCAGCCTCAGTCAAGAACCTGGACAAGCAGGTGCGGAGACGGCTCGTTATGAATTGGATCCTCTGCTTGGTTGACACTCTCTGCTTCATCCACAACCGGGGGCTCTCGCACGGAAACATCAAGCCGTCGACGATCATGTTTACGAATGACAACCACATCTTCTTTTCTGACTTCTCGCGGCTCAGCACAGAGGCTCTGGCGAGCATGATGGACAGCAGGAATTCATTCGACAAGGAGTCGTACGACTATGCAGCCCCTGAGCAATGGTTTCGCCCAACCGCTGGCGGGCCGCCGAGTCCGGTACATCGCAAAGCGTCTTTGACCACGCCGTCCAGTTCACCAGAGAACTATACTCACCAGAACTATGCGGCAAGTCGTGGAGGGGGTGGGAGTGCAGCAGACTACAACAACAGCGTGATGCACGCACCCACACCGCATCTCGATGCCCAAGCAGCCGACGTCTTCTCGCTAGGCTGCGTCATACTCGAGTTGCTGAGCTTCCTGCTGAAGAAGCAAGGGCGGCCCTTCGCTGCCCACCGCGCGGCTAAGCACAAGACGCCAGGACGCGGTGGCGCCGTACCCGATGCATCCTTTCATAAGAACCTGGGCCAGGTCGAGAGCTGGATGACACAGCTGGCCAAGGATGCCTCGAAGAAGATCGACAAAGATGCTCAGGAGGATATGTTTCGGGGCATCGCACCCATGCTCCACGTCGTCGAGCGCATGCTGGCACTTCACCCTTCGGACAGACCAGCTGCCTACGACGTACAAAACAGGATGTACCAGATCGTCACGGAAGCCTGCGGCATCACGGAACCGCACTGCGTCCACCAGTACGGCGGCTGGGATTTTGGCATCGGCAGCCTGAAACTGGGGACATCGCCGCCGACAGCGATGATGACCCACCAAGACATGTCCATAGCGACGAATCTTAACCGGCGGAGGAGTAGCGCCACCAGCGGCTCCCGCAACAGCCAGCTCAACTCTGAACATCATCATCACCACCACAGCCATCATAGCAGGCGGACGAGCACCGCCAGTTCTAGTGGAGCGGGCAGCAGCAGTATGGGCATTGGCAGCATGCTGCGCAGGACCGACAGCGCCAGCCACAGAGAACAAGACGGCGGGAGCGGATTTCAGGCTACTTTCCAGAACCTCCGCATGGGTAGTAGTAGCAGCAGCAGCAGCAGCAGCAGCAGGGCAGCAGCAGCAGACAAGGTGAGGACGCCGTGGTCACAGGCTCCCGTATATGCAGGTAATTACTAAAAAGAACTTTTTTTTCCCTTACTCTAGCAGATGATGGAGGCTGACGAAGGTATTTCCGATGATCAGAGATGAGTATTATAGGTTGACCGTCTGTCGTCGGTGGGGCTCTTGGTACGTGTAACGAGGTTATGATACAAAATGTCTGGATAAAAAAATGGGTGTTGGTGGCTGGCTATATAGATCGTATGATTTGCTGGATGGATACCTCGGGCTCCATGTTTGGGACGGAGGATTGCGTTTGCGATACTGGGTAAAGGAGGTTATCTGGACTTTTGGCAAAATGCCATCGTATTTCTGAGACATAACTACGTATTCATAATCTACTAAACTGGATCTTGTCGTACTTCTCATGTTGGTCGAGTCGAGTAAATGAACCGTTTGAACACAGGGCCTAAGACAGCAGCACGTCGTGCCGGGTTGTTCACTGTCTTGAAGTGGGCTGTTGAAGCCATGTATCATTCGCACGGACATCCGCCAGCGCTAGCAGCCAACGTCAACGCCAACGCGTGCACGTGCCCTGACGCGTGTCCGGGTTCAGTTGACAAGCCCCCTGTCACCCTGTCCGTCATGCGTCGAAATGAAGCCTCGACGTCATCGGCTGCAGACACTTGTCACTGTTGTCATTTTCCGGGTTCGGACAGAAGAAGTCCGGGGCTCATCCTCCTTCCTTCCTTCCATCTTGGATCTCGTGCGCTGTCGTCCCTGGTCGATAGTGGGCAACAGATAATAAACCGTTTCAGAATAAGCCCGAGTGGAATAAACCACACCAAGTGAATTGCGGGGAAGGACTGTCATGTTTGTATTCGTTCGGCCCTACTCCAATGATGGCCATCGCATCGCATCGTATCGTGTGCAACCACACACTTACTGTGTGTACTGTGGTGGTCTGTGGTAGTGCACGAAACGAAACAAGACAGCAGAAACAGCAGGATCGCGGTGCGGTGCGCCGTTTGACACAAACAGTGCCACCAGACACCTAACGTTCACTAGTTCAGGAAAAAAATATCTGCAGGTTTCCCTTATTGGATTTGGAGCCAACGACAACGATGAAGGGGGCGTTCAATCGGCTGCCCGCCCTCGATAACGACGTCGACGGATAAGGAGTCAAGCAAAATTGGCACGGACGTCACACCAACAAGCCAAGCAGGAAGTGGCAGGCCAGGCCCGGCCCCCCACACCAGCAAAAAAACCAATCTCTCCAGATTTCCAGCCAATCGAAATCGTTAGCAAGCCCCCCCCGAAAGCCAGACCCGGTCGCCAATCTTGGAGGCTTCAGTCCGGGCTTTCTTTCGCTCGGCCAAGGCCCAGGAAACGTTGTGCCTGCCCTCCGTGCCCCTGGCTCTAAATTCGGTCCTTCGCCCCGCCCCACCCGCCCTCAAGGCTCCTTCGTTACAGTCACCAGTCGCCAGCTTCTTCGGCGCAATGCACAACCCAGAATGAAGGCAGGCAGCTACATAGGTATGGTGGGTAAAGTAGCGTAGCAGTGAAAATCAAGCTCGAAGACTTGGCTACAGTATCCATCCAATTGGCAGGGGTGTCGCTGTGTTCTTCGGCCCAAGCCAGTTTATCGGCCTACATACATACCGGGTGCTACTGCACCTTAGTGGGGAGGACAAGGGACGGCGGGTGGGTTTGCATTGCATGCAGAAGACCGAAGACTGGGAAGTTGGGAGAGGGAAGGAACCTGGAAGGGGGAAAAAAAAAAAGGGGACGCATGCGAAATCAAGGAACCTGCCGTGTGTCAGAATTTTGAAGCTAAGCTTTTAGTGAAGAAGTACGTACCTAGTATATTGTCGATCCCAAGCTTCCTCCACGTTTATTTCTTGTCTTTTTTTCTTCCCCAGATTTTCCTAGGGTCAATGGTCTGAAGAGTGAAAGAGAGAGAGAGTGTATGTGAAGTGTGTGACGGATCCAACCCTCGTTCAACAGTCAGCAAACAGACAGCAATCCTCGCCATCTATCGCTTGGCAGGTGCAAACCCAGTTGGCAGCAGCTCCGAACGCGACTGACGGCCTTCGCTATTTTACAATCAACGAAGCCCTGCCTACCTCTCGTTAAAAGTTTACATTGCGGAGAGAAGAAGAAGAGGAAGAAGAAGAAGGAAAGCGCGAAACAAGAAGGGTCTATTTACCTTTACGGTTTCTGTCGAAGCTTCGCCATATCCTTCGTTACAAATCGAGCTGTGGCATTCACTTTTTTACTCTCAACGACGCATTATTTTGCGCAATTCGCCTTTTTTACTGCAACATTTCCATATTCTGGTCGGCAATTGATATATCTGAACGATTTTGGAAGGTCTTGGGTAGAAGGAAGAAACACAACGCAGACACATTCCTAGACACGGACAAGAAACATGAAGCTTTCTTGGCTCTCGGCCGTATTGCTCGGCGCAGCGACAACGGCGAATGCAATTGATACCATCAAGGCAGTGGGCAGCAAGTTCTTTTACAGCAATGGCACGCAGTTCTTTATTAAAGGTATGTATGCCCTCTCTCAAAACTCGCGGTTTCGGGTTTCGGGTTCCAGCTAACAGTTGTGTAAAGGAGTCGCCTATCAATTAACAGAGCATGATCCTCTCGTGGACGCAGCGCAGTGCAAGAGAGATGCCGCGCTCATGAGCACGCTCGGCGCCAACGCGATCCGTGTCTACCACGTCGACGCTAAGCAGGACCACTCGAGCTGCATGAGCGAGTTCGAAAATGCCGGGATTTATCCCCTCATTGACTTGGATACCTTTGACACGTATATTCTACCTGTGCGTCCCCCCCCCCTCTTCTTTCCTGTCTCGTTTACCAGACTAGCTAGCTAACCGTCCTCTGTATAGAACGACCCCTGGTGGAACCAGACCCAATACGACCGGTACGCTGCCGTGATGGACGCCTTTGCGCACTACAACAACACTTTGGGTTTCTTTGTGGGCAACGAGATCATCGCCATCGCGAACCAGTCCATGGCGGCGCCGTTTATAAAGTCTGCGGCCCGCGACATGAAGGCGTATCGCGACAGCAAGGGCTACCGTCAGATTCCGATCGGGTATTCAGCCGCAGATATTGCTGAGTTGCGTCCGATGCTTCAGGATTACCTGACGTGCGGCGGGAACGCTTCCGAGAATGTGGATTTCTTTGCGCTGAACTCGTACGAATGGTGCGACCCCTCGACGTACGCCACCTCGGGGTATGCCAACCTGCAGAAGGACGCCGACAACTTTCCGGTCCCTATTTTCTTCTCGGAGACGGGTTGCAACCAGCCTGGACCGCGGTTGTTCGACGACCAGGCAGCCATTTTCGGCCCAGAAATGGTGAACGACTGGAGCGGCAGCATTATCTACGAGTGGATCGAGGAGGCGAACCACTACGGTCTTATCTCCTACGGTCCGTCTGTGGCGGCGACTGCGACGGGTAGTAATGTTGTGGGTGGCTTCACGAGAGCAGGCACCCCAATGCCGGTGTCACCGGACTTCAACAACCTCAAAACGGCCTGGGCGAAAGCGTCTCCGACGGGCGTCGCTAGCTCGAAGTACAACCCCTCCTCGGTGTCAACCAGGACATGTCCGTCTTCGACTTCCGGAGGATGGTTGGTGAATGGAAATGTTGCCCTGCCCACGCTGGGTGAGACGTACAGCGGGACGTACACAACGGCGCCTTCGGCGACGGGTACTGGCACGGCGGGAAGTGCCGCGACCACGACATCCACGAAAAACCCGGCTCCGGCGAACAAGGAGATTGCGGGCATGAGTGCCGGCCTTGTCGGCGTCATGCTGTTTTTTACGTTTTGGCTTTGATCACCCCCCCAAAGACATTTCAGTTGATTGCTGTCTTGTTTTTATCGATCAAAGATACCCAACTGAGCGTTTAGCTGCGTTCCCATCATTATCTTTGGATGGATCACACCAGTCATGTTTGCATTTGATGGATAGACGAATTGGCGTTTTGTGAGAGAGGTTTTGTTCTGGAAGGTGTTTTTAATGAAAGGGTTTTTTCTGCATAGGCAACACTTTGGTCTTGGGCGTTTTGGAACTTGACTTGACTTTGGAACGAAGGGGGGGGATGAGTTTACAGGTTTATGTTTGTATGACAAAGGGGAAAAAGCAAAGCCTCGCCAGGAGAGGGGCGTTTGGATGAGGGGCATTTCAATGTGGTATAATTACTAATACGTTTTACGTTATCCTGCCTTCCGTTGAAGCCGAAGGTGGTAAAAAAAAACAGAGAAAAGGAAAGAGACCGACAAATTGGACTCAGGTAGATTTACCAGGTCGGTCGGTAGGTAGATCGATCTGAATAATCGCGAATGGATGGGATGACCTGAGATTATCTCAACAGAAGAATTCTTTTTTATTTGTCGTCCGGCCCGCTCTTGTCCTCCCTCCCTCCCATCGTCATAACTGCATGCAGCCTGGTAGTTTGATTAGTATACGTACCTAGTCTTGAAGTCAGTCAGGTTTATTTACCTGCGCCAGACAATGTAAAATGGGAACCGTAGTAAAGTAAATAACATGTGTATGTAAATAGTACTTACTGGCTCTGCTATGGGGAGCGGAAGGTCCAAGGACGATGTGTTTAGGGAAGAAAAGCTGAGAGCGAAAAGGTAAGGTGAACCGAGTTAAATAGACATCAAGGCCTTTTTTTAAAAAAAAAACAGAAAAAAAGGGTATGGCCATCATCTATATCTCCCTGGTATGATGGTATGTATAGCTTGCCAAATAGCTAGTGTCTAGACTCGAGGAAGAACTCGGTGTTAAGTAGCGGGTAGTCAAGTGTCTCAATTATATCAACTATGATAACTACCTCCCTGGACGAAAAATTTGAGCATCGGGACAACACGTGAAGTCTACGTACGCTGTTGTTTGACACAGGTCACAGTTGGCCAAGATAGGTTATAGGTAGGTAGATGGAGTGAGCTTTACAATTTTTATCAACACTTTTACGCTATTCATTCGATATTCGCTACCCGCCCCAACTCATCGCTTTGCGGTTCTCCCCTTCGCATTAACATTGGCGTAAGTAAAAAACAATAAAAGAAAAAAATATCGCATGAAAATGCAAAACGCTGAGTCCGCCCGGATGACCTAATTTTTTGAAACCACTCCTGACCTCTTTTGCAGGAGAACTCCTGACGCCAGTAGTCAATGTCATGACCAGTACCAATATCCAATCTAATTGTTGAAAGCACGGCGCCCCCTCGCTCTATAACTCAAAACAACCCCACAAGCTTCCGTATCGAGCTTCTTATGTCGTTCAGACGGTCTCGTGTTTTTGTAGCGGGGACGTTCGCGGTGTCTCCTAGACCACACTATCACCCCGGCTCCGCGGCGCGCTGGCCTGGGCAGCAACGAGGTTATCCCTCTCCCGCTGTTCCTTCTCGGGGTCGTGCTCGTGTTCGTCCGAATCCATGGGGTGCATGCCGTCTGGGGGAGGGGTAGGGGCGAAAGCGCTCTTGGCCCGGATTCTGTGGCCGTAGAGGTAGAAGATGACCGGGATAGGCACCAACGCCGCCGCCACACATCCAAGTAGAGTGGACGCCCATTGGATGCCCATACCGTCAAACATGTAGCTAGAAAACAAAGGGAAACCAGCACCGGCCAGGGACCGGAGGAATGTGTTGCCAGCGATAGCGGACGCTGCGAACATGAGGTATGCGTCGACCAGGTAGTTGAGCGCCTGCAGGAAGATGGACATCAATCCAAAGCCTGTAAGGAGACCAGAGAGAGTGGGGACGATCCAGTGGATGTCCTCACGGTAGCCTGTCCACCCGAACCAGAACAGACCACCCGCAAAGGCCACACCGCCAGCGATGACACTCGGCAGACGCCATTCGGGAATCGGCACGCCGTTGTTGGCGGCCAGCTTCCGCTGGTACCACGGCTGCTGGAGCAGGACGGTAATACCAGCAATGATCTGACCTGCAATCATACCGAAGAAGGTAAGACCCGACACACCGGCAGCGAAACCGTGCACGCCCTGGAAGACGAATGGGTAGGCTGTCAGGAACAGGTACAACAGTCCGTAAATGAAGGCCATGTAGATAGACAGAAGAGTGACGATGGGCTCGAAGAAAAGGAGCCGCAGCGGACGCGAAAAGTTCTTGGTAACCAGCTCCTTGAAGTCGATTTCGATTTCTTCCTGCTTGGCGTGGATGCCCCAGTTCAGAGTTCGGCGGCGCAGCTCAGAAGCCTTGCCGACCAAAATGACGGGTGGGTAGGTCTCCTCGAGGAAAACGAGGTCCAGGCCGAATGCAAGGAAGCCCATAAAGGCCACAATGTACTCGGTCCAGCGCCAGCCAAGGGGGGATTCAATGATAAAGCCCCCGATGAAGGGCGCGAGAAGGGGGCCGGTGAAGACGGCCATTGAGAAGAGAGTGATTGCTATTCCTCTGGTCCTGTTGTCAAACATGTCCGAAAAGATGGCCGCGACGACGGCCAGGGGGCAGGCGCCGAAGAAACCACCGAAGAAGCGGCATATGAGAATGGTCTGGAGATCCTTGGCAGTGGCTGTGGCGATGCTGAAGATGGAGAAACCGAACATGGCCAGGACTACTGGTAACCTTCGCCCCTTCAGCTCTGATAATGGCGCCCATAGGGTGGGGCCTGTCGCAAATCCTAGAACGTAGAGCGAGACACCGAGCAGTCCGACCTCTGAAGACACCCCGTATGCGGCGCCGACGGATCGGGTCGCTGCCGAGAAGATACTCGAGCCGAAGGCGGCCGTCATGGTAGTATAGCCGAGCATAGCGGCTGTGAGGACCCTGTTGAGGAAACCAGTCAGTACCAGACACTCGAGAGCATACAGGAAGCACTTACTTCTTGGCCAATGGCCAGTTCTGTGCGTGCAATGGATCGTCCGGCCCGTCGAACTCCACCACATAGTCCTCCTGGTTCGGTAGTGGAGGCGGATACGGCTTTCCGGCACCGAAATCGGGCAGCGGCTTCTTTGACTCCCTAACCTTAGTAACGTCCTTGCCGACAGTACCGCTGTGTTGACTCCGTTGTGTCTGGATACGACTGAGCGCGGTAGGATGCCGCTCCAAGTCGCGTGATGTAGCTACCCGGCTCATGTGCGCCGACCGCCGTGTTGATTCTGAAGTCGATGTTGAAATAGATGAATTCGACATGACCCTTTCGATCTCTGTGCTTCGCCGGGGTGGGAATGTTTGCGGAGAGGCATCGCGCTCGGCAGCCTCGATCTCTCGATCAACTTCGACGTAGGAAGCCATTGTCGAGTATAACTATGCCTGTACCCCTGTTGGACCTGTTATAATGCCAATGCCGTTATAATAAAAGAGAGACTACCAGTATTAGGAGGAATTATGTTCTTGGATTGTTTACAAGTCAATGGGAATAAAAACAGCAGCAGGAACAATTTGGAGGGGCAACTGCCATTCTCATGTTATAAGAGATTATGACGTG
The DNA here is from genome assembly GCA_033297225.1 of Diplogelasinospora grovesii. Classification (NCBI taxonomy): domain Eukaryota; kingdom Fungi; phylum Ascomycota; class Sordariomycetes; order Sordariales; family Diplogelasinosporaceae; genus Diplogelasinospora; species Diplogelasinospora grovesii. Next base: position 898,540 of record MU853752.1, read on the forward strand.
AACAGGCCCGGCCCATCCAGGCGCGAAACCCGAGTCGAAAAATTGGAGCTTCTAGAAACGATGCAACCCTTGGACTCGGCACTCGCCTCTCGGTCGCGGGCTTGGGTTTACAATAACTAATCCCCGATAAATCTTCCTGGGTCCCTCCCAGTTACCTTACTAGTCGGCATAAGGGGGAACGCGTTCTTCCAAACTCCTGTCATTGGAAATCTGAGTTCTGTCAAACATCGGGTTGCTGTAAGCAGTGCTTATCCCCGTGCAACCGGTGTTAAACTGCAAACACAGTGCGCTTGTACTGCGGAGCACGGTCGAAACCACGGCAGCGGATGCAAGTTCTCGGCCGACCGACCACCTCATGCGCGGGTCCTTGACTCCTTACTCATCAACTACCGTTACATAGCAGCCTTGGCAGCTTCGAGCGACGTCTAGATGACACCACGACGGAGGTTGGGCTGCACATTGGGCATTATTGTCTCGGGGAGGCTGCTCGATCCGTGGGTTGGGTGGATAAAAACACCAAGGGGTCCTGGTCCCAAGAAACGGCGCACGGCAACAGCGTTGTGTTGGAGCGCATGAAAACTGCCAGTTCGATGTGCCGTGTGCGACTGGAGATAATCCCCATCAGAAAGTCGTTGCCGAAGCCCAGTCCGCGTGGCTGCGCAATTACGTCAAGGATTGAGTGTGGGCTGCCAAGGCTGCAGTTGCGACAGCCCCGCTGAGACCCGTTCGTAAGCGCTCCTGCGCGCACTTGATAAGGTAAGCTGCAATGCAAGCAGCGTCGGAAATGGCCGAGGCTTGGCCGATTTTGCCTAATTGTCCATTGGGATTGGCTCATGGAGTCATGTAATGAATGAACTCTTTGAAAAGTTTTTGCCAAGCCGAGTGTCTTGCCATGCGGACGCTAGTCGATCCGCGAGCAACACGAGCGCTTGCCCAACAAGGCTCCCTCGTCCAGTACCTCGCATTGGCAAGATTGGGTGAGATTGGGCGCCGTCCGACTGTGATCCGGCGGGTCACCGTTGCGTTTCACCGGATCCGAAGATTCACCGTCCGTGCCGATCAAGCCGAGGCATCTGATGTTCGATAACGATTTCTCAGCAGTGATGGAATTCGCATTTCTAATTCGCGGAGATAGGCGTTTTGGGTGGTGTCGGATCTTGGTTCAACGCACGCCCCAACTGTCATCCTCGAGAAGAGATGCCGCTTCTTCAAGAGTCAACCCGGCTGTCTCAGGGTACACTCTCCAGATCAACACGTAGCCAATCGCGCAGATAATAGCGTACAGCACGAATGTCCAAGACGGAGTTAACACGTCCATCAGGAGTAGGAACGTCAGCCCTATGACGAAGTTCGCTCCCCAATTGGTGGCCGTTGATATGCCGCTTCCCAGCGATCGCACATTGAGAGAGAACAGCTCGCTCTGCATCCAGGGCACGTTGCCCAAGCCGATCGCATATCCTGCAACGTAGATCATGATGCTGACCAGGATGACGATCGCCGCGCCCTGGGTTGAGGTTTCTTGCGTGGCCGAGTCAGCGGATAGCTTCACAAAAGCAAAGCCATAGCCCGCAAACAGTAAGCCTGCTATCATGAACGGAATGGACCACAAGAGGATTCGTCTCCTCCCAATGCGGTCAATCAAGAAAAGGGCTGCGACAGTAAAGACAAAGTTGGTGACCGCAACAACTAGCGATGTAAGCGTCGGAATGGGAAATCCAAGCATAGTGAAGATGGTAGCCGAGAAGTACATGAGCGAGTTCTAGGAGTCGTCGGTCAGCAAAGTTTAGACAAACAAGGGTACAATATGCACTCACAAATCCGCACAGCTGCTGGAGACCTTGGAGCAGACACGCGATGGCCAGCGCCCGTCGGTTTCTCTGAATCTTGAACAGTTCATCCAGCGAGGCCAGCCACTCGGGGCGGTTGCTGTTTGTGCGCCGCCTCCGGGCCTGTGCCTCTTCTCTGACTTCGATCTCGATGTTCTTCAGAGTAGCATCCACAGCTCTTGACGACGCGCCTAGACGTTTGCCGCCAGAAACCTTCTCAATGACGACCCGGGCTTCTGATGACCGCCCCGCCTTTACAAGCCAGGGAGGGGTCTCGGGCATGAACAGGACGATGGCAGTCTGCAAAGCGGCGGGCACCGCGCCGAGACCTACCATCCACCTCCAGCCAGTCTCCGTGCTGCCGTATTCGCCAAATATCCAGCCCACAATGTACGCGACCACCTGACCCAAGGTGATGAAGACAATGTTCATAGTGACCAGTCGCCCTCTGTGCGCAGCCGGTGCCAACTCCGCGATATACAGAGGGACCACAAAACTCGCTGCGCCAACTGCAGCCCCCACGATTGACCGGCCAGCAACCATACTGGCAACGGTCGAGCTTATTGCCTGCAGCCCAGCGCCCAGGATGAACAGGGCATCAGCCATCATTATCACCCGTTTTCGGCCAAAGGCGTCGGCCAGTACGGACGAGAACGGCGAGACGAGTAGGGCGAACAGCGCGGTAGAGGAGGTGATGATGGACTTGTCGAGAGAGGAGAGCGGCTTGCCGGAGAGGGAACTGTCGATCGAGACGAGCGTCGCTGAGATAACGCCGGTATCATCTATCACGCTCAGGTTAGACCACAACAATGCTCCGTCTATGACGGCCCCCGGGGAACTCACACCCAAACAATATGCCACTTATACCGGCAGCGAATGTAAGCAACCAGACGAAAAGCCCCGGAGCATCCTCCGGGGCCTTCCCCGAGCCAACTGGCCGGGCAGCACCATTCCGCGTATCGTCGTCGTCCAGCTCCCGAGAGCTGGCAATCAGCGGCTCTTCCGGATCGTCGCTGTTCATTGCGCTGTTGTAATCCGTAAGCTCCCAAATATCATGTCGTATTCCCTCGAGATTCGTTACTGCTACTGAACCATGAGAAATACGCTCTTCGAGAATTGACGTGCAAAAATGTTCACATGATTGAATAGGTAACGGGACGTCCATCGGCGGCCGGCATATGCCCCTGTCCGATGACGCCCGTTCGCTAACGGCCGTGGGCATGCAGGGATGTCGCACCTTTCCAATTGAAACAGCTAGGGGTCCCAGCGCTTAGACCACACACGTTTCAAACCACCATCACACAGATCACCATATAGCTGTGCGACAGAGAGGACAGAAAGCTATATGCTTTCCCTCGTCCCAACTCCCTTTCCTTGCAAAGCATAAGTTTCTAGAAGAGCTTGTTTCTACTGAAAAGTCTTGATCCAATTTTCTGTAACAGCCACCTCTCGATTCCCGGTCAATGCCAACTTGACGACAGCGCATAGCTGTGTCCTTCGATTCCCAACACCCCACCAAACCACCAACAGCTCCCCGTCAGCAGCGAACCTGGAAGATGGCAACGCCATACACAACCCCACCGCAGCGCGACAGCTGGTTCGCTCCATTATCAATCGACCTGGTCGTCAAAGTCTTTCGGACGTCCTTCTTTCACCCGTTCGTGGCGTGGATCATACCGCTATGCTTCCGCGCGCAAAACATGATGTGGGACGCCACTCCCATGTTGGTAGCTATCGGCTGGGCTAGTTTTATATCGTCTTGCTGGATAGTAGGGTATATCAACAACCGGCTAGCGTTTGGCCTCCCGAGAGAGGTGGACCTGAGCGAAGAGGTGATTGTCATAACCGGCGGTGCCAGCGGCTTGGGGCTGCTGATTGCGGAGGTATACGGTATGCGCGGGGCAACGGTAGCTGTGCTGGACGTTAAAGATATGGAGAATGGAAATGGCGAGTCCCGCGGCGTGACATATTATAAGTGCGACGTCACGGATAAGGATGCAATCGCGAGGGTGGCTGCTGAGATTGAGCGCGATGTAAGGCCCCCCCCCCGGTTCACCCTCTTATTAACCCCCCTACTAACAAAGTATACAGCTGGGAACCCCTACAGTTTTGATAAACAACGCAGCCATTGTCCTCGGAAAGCGCCTTCTCGACATGTCCATCCCCGAGGTCGAGAAGTCCCTAACCACCAACCTCCTCTCCCATTTCTACACCCTCAAAACCTTCCTCCCACTCATGGCGAGCTCTGAGGTTGGCGGAACGGTGGTTACAGTGTCCAGCGTGATTGGCCAAACGGGTGCTGCGCAACTCACAGACTATGCTGCCGCGAAAGCTGGTGTATCTGCGATGCACAAGTCCCTTACCGCAGAGTTGAAGGAGACACATCCCAATATCCGCACGGTTCTGGTGACGCCCGGACAGCTAAGTACCCCGCTGTTCTACGGTGTGCAGACACCAAATGCATTCCTCGCACCGGTGGTTGAGCCAGTCGACGTGGCAAAAGAGATCATCAGCGCCATTGATAACGGGCACAACGCTGCCATCGGCATGCCATTGTATGCGAGGTGGATCGACTGGTATAACGTCCTCCCGCTGGGTATCCAGGCTGTAGTTAGACGAGTCGCGGGGATCGATAAAGCGATGAAGAACTTTATCGGACGAAAAGGGGCGGAGAAGTACAGTGACAAGAATGGGTCTATATAGGGGGTGTAAACGAGCGCTGGCGCTCCGATATAAACTAGGATGATATGTGATGATAGTTTCATGTATGATGGTTGGGAAAATCTAGAGCGCATATACGAATTTGTTATCTGGTCTACGGCGTCTTTCACTATCCGTATTGTGTAAATGTCAAACATCATTGATTTCAAATGTGTTTGACCCATCATAGATCGGTTCGTTACTCATGATATGCTACAAACTCCCAGTATCCCAGAATCACACAGGACCCTTTCCTCAGGTCCATTCTGTCTGTCTTCTCTGATGGAGACAACGCCCCTACGGTTCACCCAACACACAGGCTTGTATGAGGGGGGATCAAGACTCAACAGCCAATGCCTTAGCCCCGACCAGTTTTCCCTCTGTAGCAGTGACGACCCAGTATTCATGCTTCACCCCGCCCATCCCCACCCTATACACCCTCACATCGGATCCCTTTCCGGCTTGTCGTACCGCATCAATAATCACCTTGTACGACCCCTGGCTGTCCCAGTCGATAGGGTCCATGATCTCGATGTCTGCTTTCTCGGGCTCCCAGTGATTCACTAACCGCGCAAACTCCTCTGTGGTTGTCCACCTATTAGCACCCCCTTCACAATATTATATATATGTTTGGGTTTGTTTTTTCATACCTTCATCCGGCAGTCCCCCCCCAGAGTTCGACTGAAGTTTAAGAGCAACAGGGACAAACGGCTCGTCCGCATCAGACGTGTAGTAGTAAATACCCCCCGCATCCGCATTCGCATTCGCTGTGGCCCCCGCTCCGCACACAGACATGATCGGCTCGGGGATGTCGACATCCGCATCGACCGTTTTTAGGACTCGTTGATGGTGCTGCTGCTGCTGCTGCGTTATTACGGAAGCGGTAGTCCCCTGCGACGGGGGCTGGTTCGCCTTGTCCAGGAAGGACATGTAATCTTCGTCCGAGGCCATCTCTCTTTTATTATCAGAGCTGCTGCGGAAGTCGGTTATGCCGGTCGTATGGAATGTTCTTTTCCAACAAGTTAGCCTTGCGCGCATTATATACACCAAACTGCTCACCAACAACTTGGGCGGGGAGGAAAGGAAACTGAGATGGAGGGGAAAGGAAGGGTGGTGCGCTTGCCTTGTGGTGGCGGATGCAAGACGAGAATGGTTTCGTAATTCGTAAAGTGCCCTTGACTGGTGGTTAAAGGGTCGTTGAAATGTGCGCACAAAAGTCTGTCGACAGAGGTTGGAATAGTTGCGTTTATAAAGAACGTTGCTGAGAGACCGCGCGACCATGGCGTGTTTGCGCGCATGCATTACACTACATATGTAAAAAGTTGGTTGGGGTTTACCGATGATGTAAGTTGGCTTAGCTGTGCCAGTGCTGTGTTGCCCCACTTGAGCTCCATGCGGGGTCTTCACAAAAACGTTCACTTCAAGTCACAGACTACACAAGAGAGCTCTTGAGCAATGTATATAACGTTCACAAGATATCATTCACAATCACAGACAAACAGATATAAGACACAGCGTCCGTGTTCATTTCCCATTTTCTTCATGCAGCCTTTGCTAGACTGAAAATGCTACAGCCCATATTCCCCGACAACCAATGAGAAAACGAAAAGACCGTGACACCAATGCCATATTTTAAGAAACCTAAGAAAAAGAAACAGCAAGCTCTTACGAGCTGGCAGCAAGGTCCTTCTTGAGGGTACCCTGGGTCTGCTTCTTCTCCGCCGGGGTCTGGAAAGCACCGTGACCGAACTCGGACGAGGTGTCGATCCATTTGAGCTCGACCTTCTCGAGCGCCTTTCTTGAGGTGTGTGTGAACATGGACTTGCGGAGAGTCATGATTCTCTTCTTGGTACCAGGAATAGAGCCCTTGACCATGACGAAGTCGTTGTTGACCTCACCGTAGCGGACGAAGCCACCCATGCTACATTATTGTTAGCAATCTGAAGCACTCACGACGCATCTGACGGTAACTTACGGGGTAATCTTCTTCTTGGTAACATCGACCTCAGTGGCCGCGTTGTCCTCCTTGTCACCCTTGCCGATACGGTAGATCTTGTGGTTGACCGAGGTACGGTGGTGGTAACCGCGCTGACCAGCACGGGCAACAGTCCACTGGACGTGGGACGGATGCCAGGCACCGATACAAGCGACCTTACGGAGACCCTTGTGGGTCTTACGCGGCAGCTTCTTGGTACCCCAACGGGCGGTGACACCCTCGAAACCGTGACCCCTGGTGACGGCAATGACGTCGATCATCTCATCCTGCTCGAAGATGCTGTCGATCGACACCGGCTTCTCGAAGAGACCGTGGCCGAAAGCGACCTTGTCGGCGACGGAGCCACCGTTGATCTGGATCTCCATAAGGTGGGCCTTCTTCTGCTTGAGGGGAGTCTTGCGGATCTGGGTGTGCGCAAGGACACGGACGACGGTGCAGTACTTCTTGATGCGCTCGAGCTCGCGGGTGATGGAGGCACCGCTGTTGTCGGCGTGCTTCTTGGCGTACTTGGTGAAGGCCTTCTTCTTGCTCTTGTACCAGTTCTTGTAGAAGCGGCGCTTGACCTCGTCGCTCAAGTGCTCAGCCCAGACGGTGGTGAGCGAGCGGAGACCACGGGGAGTCTCGATGTACTGTGTGTATGTTCATGTTAGAAATCCGGCTTCCCTTCCTGCCAATTCAAAGAATTCCGCAGCTGGACAGTCTTGACTTACGCCAACCAGACCCACAACTATCATCTGCGAAAGATGTTAGCCATTGACACAAAGTGAGCCAAGCGGGCTGAGTTGTGCGTACAGGTGGGGTATCAATGATTGACACAGCCTCCACGACCTCCTTCTTGTGAGCCTTCGCACCGGGACGGTCGAGGTCGCGGACGATCGTGGTCATGCCGGCCTTGTAGCCCATGGCGGCCGTCAGGTGGACGGGCTTCTTGGCGTCATCCTTGGGGAAGCTGCATTGATCACCACGAGTTAGCCTCCAGTTCCTTTCTCATCAAGGATGGAGAATGGCGGAGGATGCAGCTTTTCACTTACGACTTGACCTTTCCTCTGTGACGGGCAGCACGCTTCCGCGGGAGGTAGGCCAAAGAGCCGTGACGGGGAGCCTCGTACTCTGCAATCCACAATTAGCATTCGTTCATCTTGCTTTCAATCGTTTGAGGGCTTCTGCGAAGTCGAGGCATATGCGCACACATTTCTTCGACGACGTCCGCACGATGATGCCCTCCTCGAACGATGATGGTGATGATGATGATGATGGTAATGCAATGCTTGAATGGGCTGCTGGTACTTACTTCGGTGCGACATGGTTGCTGATGTCGAGCTCTGGACCTACTCTTTTTCTCGTTGGGTGACAGAGAGTAGAAAAGTTCACGGCCGCGCAGACCAGAAGTTCTCCCACGAATATTTCGGTAGGTGGATTAAAAGTTTTGTGTGAACAGGGGAGCGGACGCACGGGCCAGTCTCAGTTAGCCCTAAAATGCAGCGCTTTCACACTTCAACCTTGACCGCTAACAGAAAGTGTTTTCACCCGGAAGATGTCCGTGCGCTATTATTTGATGGTCAAGCTTCCAGGCCCTCATGCCTCTCCGACACCGTGATCGGTAACTCCGCGTTGCTGTAAGCTCATCGTTCACTGACACGCAGCCTTCTTGTCGACATGCGTTGCGGATTGCAAGAGGAAGTTCATTTCTTTGATTGGTTCCGGCGATTAATCACATACACAGTCTCTAGTTGGAAGCACGCATGGTTACGGCATGAAGCATGTACTAATACTGAAATAACTGCTACTTTACATTTCTTTGAGGCGCAGTCTCCTCCTCCATACAGCCAGCAGAGATCGTAGGATAGCGGCCAGGGTCACAGTGTAGCATATGCGGTGGAGTAGTCATACGCTGAAGGAGTGAGGCTTATGGTATTGGATATAACATACTTCTCCTAACGGTCTCCTGCTCCTGGAACGCTGACAACTGTATCTATTTCGCGGCAACCACTCCCGCTTTACATTATTCCTGCATGCCTGGTAGGCTGCGATAACCACGTGACCATTGGACCGAGATCCTCATTGGTGCGCCCAAACCCAACATCATAAATCCATCAACCAAGACAAAGTACCTTACAGTGCTGACTTAAAATCCAATTCTCATGACAAGGAAAACAAGCGGAAGAGTGTTCTGAAGAAAGAAGGGGATAAAGAGGAATGCATGAGATGCGTGAGCATTTGACGAGTTTAGATTCTTTTGGGGCGGTGAAAAAAGGGAGAGGAAAGTTCCTTCCCGATGGAAAAATTCAAGGAAAATCATTATCCGCACATTTAGAAAGCGACTTAATTGCTCTCTACCTTTGTCGGCCCCATGATTCCATTGAGGCTGGCACTCGTGGGCGTCCCATTCTTCATCTCGCTCGTGGCAGACCCAGGCCCCGATGTTGGTCCCGAGACACCGCCGGGCTTCTTGTTCTCCTCTTCGCCACTGTCATCGTAATCCTCGTCAACCTCCATCTTACGGGCAGCACGCTCGGGTTCATTGTTGATGATAGAAGGCGGGTGAGGAGCGGGAGGATGTTCCATACGTCTCTCCTCCGGCGGCGCGGGCGGGTAGTCCTTTGGCCCCGGGCCACCGGGTTGAGGGCCTGGGCCACTTTCGTGAATAAGGTTCTGCATCTGGGACGGACCTTGCTGCATGGGCGGTAGGTGAGTAGGAACCGAGTGCGACGGAGGATGATGAGCAGCCTCTGAAGGATGGTACCCGTCGTTAGCATGGCGTTGCTGTTCCTCAGCGCGACGCATATCCTCAGCTCGACGCTGCTCTTCGACACGGCGCTGTTCCTCCATACGGCGCTGCTCCTCGAGCCGGCGACTCTCAGATGAGTTTCGACGGTATGGGTCCAAGCGAGGCGGAGTCGACGGGCGCCGGTGGCTCCTGTCCTCCATACGAGCACGAGTCTCGTCGGTGGTTGGCTTCTTTGACTCTCGCTCATCCTCCCATTCGCGCATCCTCTTTGGGCCAACCGAAGGTGGTCGGGGATCATGCTCTCTGTGAAGAAGGGACTCTGTAGGCATGCCGGGATGGGGAGGGTGAGATGGGCCCGACTGCTCTGGGCCGTTAGGACCAGCCTGTTCCGGGTGAGGTGGGTACTGTGGCTGCTGGTGCTGCGGGTAGGCCGACTTGGGGGACGGCATACGGTTGTCCATGCGAGCATCCATACGAGTATCCATACGAGTATCCATACGAGTGTCCATGCGAGTGTCCATGCGAGCGTCCATGCGGCTATCCATCCGGCCGTCCATCCGGCCGTCCATCCTCCCGTCCATGCGGGTGTCCATACGGTTGTCCATACGGTTGTCGTGCATCGGGGGCCGGCCATCGTTTCTCGGGCTGTTAGTACGATATGGCATAAGCGGATTTGGCTGAGATGATCGTTCAGGGCCCGGACCCGAGGCGTGCGGAATTGCGGCACCGGGAGTCGGTCCACCATAGTTGGGATTCCGGATCCGCGGAGGCGGCTGAGCAGCCTGGGGCGGTTGCGGTTGCGGTTGCTGAGGCGCCTGAGGAGGCGGTGGGGGAGGAGCACCATAATGGGCCGGAGGGGGAGGACTAGGTCCCCGTCTCAGCGGCTCGGGCGGCGGTCCCCTGCTTGCATCCTGATACGGCCTCATCTGTTGTTCTTGGCGAGGACTGGGCTGCCGGGGAAGCGGGGGAGCCTGCCCACGAAAGGGCTCCCGATCAGTGGCATAGGGATTGGGTGGCTGGGGAGGAGGATTAATATCAGAGATTCTTGCACCCCACGAGTTAGGACCCTGAGGCCCTGGAGGAGGGCCATTGTTGAGCATCGGCTGAGGAGGCTGAGGCGCTGCTGAGCCTGAACCTGCCCACTGAGGACCGGGAGGACCAACTGCTCCAGAAGCCTGGTACGCCTGAGGATGAACATCCGTCGGCATTGGTGCTTGGCCTGGCGGAGCACCGTTTGCGCCGCCGTTACGAAGCAGCTGCAGCCTAGCTTTGATATGGGGATTCGATGGGTCGAGTTCGGCAGCTCTCTGATATGCATCAAGCGCATCGCTGATTTGGTTGTTGCAGGATTCATACTATGAAAACCATCAAGTTAGTCACTGTCTGACCAAACACTTGTGACCAGCAGGAGAGGGGGCCGACTTACCAACGTGCCGAGATCGTACCACACTTCTGAGATGAATGGATTCAGACGAATCGCGCGCGAGTATGCATCGAGAGCATCGCGATATTGATTGATCTGGTAATAGAGCACACCAATGGAACACCAGAATGTGGGGTTCCGTCCGTCACGGTACACAGCTTGTTGGTATGCCTCGTATGCCTTGGGATACTTTTGTTGTGACATGTAGCACCTTCCAAGGAGGTACCAGCTCTGCGCATCGGTGTTGTCTGCCACGTGTATTAGACCTCTGCCCACACTAAGCTGCCATGGAATCTGCAAAAGCGAACTCACCTGCTGCAACAGACTTCTCGAGATAGTCAATCGCCCGCTCCTGCGTGGAAAAACTGTTGCTCTGCTGGTGATGCAGCCAGCCCAGCTGTTGAAGAACCTTGGCATGGTTGGGATCGTGCTCGAGGACACGAAGATAGGCAGCTTTTGCGCTGTCGTACTGCAGAGCTGTCAGTAACACAATCGGGTGGGACGAGGTGGGACATGCGTACATCTTTCTGCTGTTCGTGTACGTGCCCAATTTGGAACCAAATGTCCTCCTCGGTCAAGGGCGTCGGCGGTGCGCCGACAATGTACTTGAAGCACTAGTCACGGCACATGTTAGCGCTTCATCCAGGTCGCAGAGGACGGTTACCCATCATGTGACATACCTCAAGCGACTGGTTGTACTTTTGTTGCTGCTTGTATATTATGCCGAGGCGGAAATAAATCTCGTGAGCCTTGTCAAAGTCGGGCTGCATCTGCATCACTTGGGAAAATGCTTCCTCGGCATGATCCAGGCTGCCATATCTGTCATAAAGGATGCCTATCCCATACCAAAGCCTTGGTTCCTGTGGAACGACCGCGTCAGTAGGTAGCTCAAACAGTTTTCGTTGAAAGAGTGACTAACCTTCGGATTACGTAAGTTGACCAAGGCCGACTGATACGCAGCGTAAGCCTGCTGCAAGTCGTCCATCATAAGATAGCAGTGTCCTGCACTTCGTGTTAGAGGGACGAAACGAGAAAACAAGAAAACAGCATGAAGGCCAAGGCACCTACCGAGACTTCCCCATGCCTCGCCATTGGCGGGGTCGAGTTTTATGATTTGCTGCAGATATTCTGCCGCCTTAGGAAACTCTTCCCGCGTTCTGAGAACAAGGCTGAGTGCACTCATGGCCTGGATCGAATTTGGATTCGCAGCCAAGGCACGGTCATAGGCCAGAATTGCCTCATCGAGGTTACCAAGCACCTCTGACACAGATCCTATGGGAGGACGGTCAGCGCGCGAAAAGTCTCGAAATTGGAACCGATCACGAAAGTATGGAGGATATCAGTCTGAGGGAACACATACCTATTTGACACCAGACCATCTCATTTGCTTGCGAGATGGAAGCTCGGGGGTTCCATGCACCCTGCGGTGGCGGAGGACCTGGGGGGCCAGGAGGTCCCGGAGGACCAGGCGGCCCATGATGCATTTGCATCTGCATCGGCGGCGACGGATGATGGTTTGCCATGATGCTCAGCGCCTGATACGAAGCCAGTCTCGCGGATTACCAGCAACAAGTACTCGACAAAGCGACGCTTCGTAGCGTGGTGGCGAGCAGCCTTGTCTTGCCAATTTTGGTCACCGCCACAAGTTTGCTATCTGAGCAAAACCCACCGCTCCCTTCCTTCGGTGCGCTCGTCAAGAAAAGGAGCAGCGAAAACTTGGGGTGGGAGTCTTTAAATATGGGTGAACGTGGTGGTGATGCGGGGTGGAACCGCGATGAGAAACCGTCACTAGTAAAGACGTTGAACGTTGTTGCTGACGGAGTTGGCCGTCACGAGTTCAGCCCAGCTCGTGGGGAAAAAAGAGACGAAGTGTGTAGAAAACGCGTTGCGACGATGTCTCCGGGACGGGGAGCGACTAATTGATGATGCGTATTGATGCACGATTGTTCTCATCAACAAGCCAGTGGCTCTCTGACAAGCTGGTGACAGGACAGGCTCGCAAAGTGGGAAAGAGGAAAAGAGAAGAGTTCTCGGAGAGAAATCTTAGCAGCTGGGGAAGGGTGCGACTACAATTTCGACCAACGTAAGAAACCCTTTCCCACGGCTGCAACCACTCCGGTGTGCAGGAATTCGCGCCTTACCGTTTTCGATCTAGTGGAGGCGTGGAGAAGCCCATTCTTCACTCCCCTAATTCCATGTCTCGCATCAGGCCCATCAGGGCAACAAGGTTATGACAAGTCGACGCTACATGCGCGCGGGGCGTGCAAAAGGACCCACAGTACCTGCACCATTGGCAAGCCACCTCCCGCCATCTCAAAAAAAGGCCCGTCCCTCTTGGAAAACTGTTGGAAGCGAAAAGTTAATCACAGTGCGCTATGCCATATATTGTTTTCTTAGGCTGGAGCGTTGGTTCCCCACGACTCCGCAGTCAATTGTCGTGAAGTCACTCAATTCGCTCAATCCGAAGGGTCCGAATGAAGATTCCAACGCATGTCGCCAATCCCCTCTAGCTCTGATGAGACTGAAGTTTGTTTTAGTTCTATCTGTCTGCTCGCACAGTGCGCATACGTAGCGCTGTGTCCCGGGGAGATTTCACCATCAGCTTTGACAACTTTTAGTCTCGAGGCGGGCATGCAATCGGACAAATAATAAGACAAGGGTCGACTGTTGATAGCGAGCCTCGAAATATTCCATTCATGGAACTGCGATCTATTGTTCTGTGGACAAATTGTCCTGGTTCATCGCTCGGGTTTCGCTGAATAGGACAGTGTTTCATCTCATGTTCTTATGTAAAAGCCAGGCTCCAATCTAGGCCCGGGGAACCTTTCCTGGAAACAACGCCTGAGTCCGTTCTTCTAGTCTTGTCTGTCGTGCCCTGACGGCGGCTGACATGTCTCTCACGAGGGGCCTGCTGCGCAGGGGTGGGCTTTGTAGCCGGTACAAGCGCAGCACCGTCAGAGCCGACAGCTCACCCCACATGGAGAGGGGGGTGGCCAGACTAAGCGGCACGCCATTTCACTTTTAGCGTCCTGCGGTGGAGAGGCGTTTCTGCCGTGGCGACTTGGGTGTGTGCAACCAGACGGCCTGCATTCCGTCCGCGCGCATCACAGCACCGAGCCAGAACTTCGCGCGGACAAGGAGGGGACGTGCGACTTCGTCGTGCTTTCGCTCCACACAGCCAAGCCCAGCCCGTCACAACGCGCAACCACAACCTAACGCAGAACCCTATCGCCGCAAATGAGGTGGAGGCCCGTAATTCGGGGCTTTTCGTGTGTGTGTGGTTGCGGTTTGCGGTGTGGGAGGAAAATCTTACCAGCTTTTTATTGTGCTCATCCCCCCCTCTTCGGAAAATAATCACGCTAAAGTACTGTGAATGGAGGCGAAGTGCTTTTTTTATTTCCTAATTCCTACCCAAGCATCCGGTCTGTTTCTGGCTCCTCAAGCGCTCAAGCCTTGGGAAGTCTACATACGAAGTCTGCATACCCCGGGCCCTTGATCAGCGAGGTGCCGGAATCGGTGCAGTGTGATCCATCTCGATGCACGAACATTTCTTCTTTTATAGGGTGAAGTGTTGCAAGCGTTGTTGTTTCCCGCTGATGCTATCAATATATCATCCCACGGAACAGCTGCCGTCAATATGTTTCCATCTCATTGACTGCGCCACGGCCATTCACGGTCGCAATAAACGCCGAGATTGCATCCAAACGAGGCTTCGTCTAAAAGCCGGGTAGATTTCCCTCGCGAGATCTAGGAAAGTGAAGGCATACTGTGTGCAGCCTTGATGACCTGCAGTTATTATTCATTCCCCTACGTCTAATGCCAAGTCATAATGGAGGGCTGGAAAGCGCGCTGCGAACCTGTGACAAGGCACCCGTCATTCGTTGGCCCTGGATAACGACCTCACATAAGGCCAGCTGACGACAAGCCGAATCCTCCGCGGCGGGTACATGACACACAGTTGCATGCTTGATCCGAAGAGGATCATAGTCGTGGCATACTCGCGAGACAATCTTATCTCTGTCAGGCAGTTCCTCAACCCCAGAAGGGCCGAAACTTGGGTCGGCTTTGCTGCCCATATAATCATGACATCCATACCCATATCTTGCTGGATACCAGCGGTGTGTTTTGAAACAAGATGCATGGAGCCATTCCTTGTTGCTTACTTTTTCTTTCCGTTGCCTTTCATGAACCATAGGCCTTGTTGCTTGTTTGCGATCTGTGCGATTGACTCCCCCGACCGAGGAAACCATGCTATCCAATCACACGAGAACGCGGAGAGACACCAAAGCTTAAAAAGCTGCCTCATCATCCCAGCCTTCTGAGGAAGCGAAGGCTCTAGGGGCGCTAAACTGATTAAGGCATCCCGCACGTGGCACGTTTATTGTCAAATTTAGAAGAGGCCACTCTGGTTTAAGCCGCTGGTTAAGGTGTCGGGGGCGCGGCCCAAAGAATCGAAAGCCGCCAGATGAATCTTGAGAGTCGGTGACAGGCGCATCGGAGAAAACCGGGGCTGTTAACTAAGGTATTTCTTCCAAGCCTACTACACAATAGACGTGCAAAGAGAGTATCGCGCTGTCGCCCCCAAGGTGGTGTAAACGATCGGTAACGGTCGGACCAGACTCAATCTGTTAGAGGTACTCTTATCGTCAATGACACGATCCAATCAGTAACTTCGTACCGCAAGCTTCGAGAAACGTCCGCGATGGCTTCTTCAAACTCCCGACGGCTCGCATACAAAGTGCTTGTGCGGCCGGATGATGCGCGGCTTTTGAGGTGTTGATCTACGGTTTCAGCTCCCGTCTTTTCGCTGGATGTAATTTACGAGAACCGCGGGAGAAGAAGGCGGGGCAGTCAATGAGCTGGACATCCGATGCTTCTTGACGCGGCTGTATCTTGGCATTCTGTCGAGATCCTTCAGCCAAAATGACTTCCTTCCTCCGACCGTCCAGCACGTAAGCGTGAGAAAGTGGTATGGCAGTGCGTCTCTCTCCAGCCTATTTAAACTTTTCTGTTCGAATAGAGCCGCGACCCATCTGGCGAAACCAGGGGTCACATCAAGGTCTCACAAGATGTGCGGGTTGGGGTGGACAGTTCGTGAGCCAAGAAACGAACCCTTCAATCTAAATCCCATATTAATCATATGGACCCTGAGGGCGCTTCCCTGATATATTAGCTGGCATATTATTTTCCGCGCGGTGGAATTATACTGCCTTAGTGACGGGACACTGCCAGATGATCACGACCAGTTTCCAGCCCCGACCCGGTGTGACTGCATTCGGCGGTTGCTGACTGGAAGCACATGTGTCGACGCACATATGCGTCAAATTCTAAACCGGACGGATGCAGAATTACATACGGCTATTGAAAGGCAAGCTCACACAACCCACCGCGGAGATGGAGGGGGGGTATGTTAGAGAAGTGGGTACCAAAGAATGGTGACAGCAAAGTCCGAGAAGAGGCTGCAGTTGAACGGCAGACGCGGAAGGTGGCCGGGAGGGAGGCGCAAGCACCAAGACAGAAACAAGAATATTGAGAAGAGAAGGAATATGCTATGCTGGGAATGGTATTGCCCGGTCTGCCTGCTGGAATGTGATCCGGGCTGCAGCTCATTCTCACACCTGCATGCAGGTCGTTTGTTGGTAGGACTGTGGTTCAATGCACGTCTCATTCGCTCAGCTGGGAAAATTCGGTAAGTCGAACCAAGCGTGTGCCACAAAAGAGGCTTGTGAGGATCTGGGCGCCATCTCGGGCTGTGACTGGGTGGTAAGCCATAATGCCAGGGGGGAGAGTAACGCAAGGGAGCTCTGGCGGGAGGGGTTGGTAGGTGGGTGGGTCCGCTCCAGGTCGGTCGGTGCGGAGATCCCTTTTTTGTGGATGGGCTGCAGAACAGCGCAGCACACAGGCTTGGACCGAGGGATGACGGTGGACGGATGGTGGCACCGCTGGGACGGGGAACTTTTTAGGCGGGCCATGCAACCCTGCTGATGTGGTTAGTTCCGTCATATCTCGCTTTTTTTCTGTTGGTGTCTTGTCTCTCCTTCTGGAGGTGGAGCGGGGCGTGTGGGAGCACCAATGTTTCCTCCCTGCATCCGTTCTGTCGTATGAGGTGTTCAGGCAACGCGACCAGGCTTGCAAGCATGATACCTACACCATCATCAGCTGCCGCTGGCGTTTTTTGGGCGTTCTCATGCGCTTGCTTACATACGATAACTCTTTGCTTTTTTCGTTGAGTGAACAGCGCCCGACTCCCAGCGAGGCAGCACCCCATCGTGTCGAAACGCCACATTGCACACAGGCTTCTTCCCCCCACTCTCACCTCCTCCTAGGTCATCCCGGTCTTTCTGAGGAGGCCTGCAAGCAGTCATCATGTGTCAGATGTTGGCCGTCTCCTTTACCGCGAATCAGCAATGGTCCGCGCATCCAGGGACGAACACGGCCTAAGCTGTGCCTCGTCGACGCCGGGCATGCTTGGCGGTCTCCCTGACAGAATTCCAACTAGGCTTCAGTCGCCCAAAGTTCTTGTCCTGTGGTGATGTGACTGCATTTAAATAAGAATATAGCGCATGCATATCACGTCGCCACGCGCCCAGCAATTGCCCAAGAAGGCTTGTTCAACCCCCACCAATAGGAAGTACATACGGTGTAGTGTTGTAAAACCGATATGCCACGTCCCATCTGCCTCCCTGGAAGCACGGGAACGGCAAAAAAAGGATGGAAGGTCGGAACCAGGTGTTGCATGGACGGGAAAGGGTTTGCAACAGGCACAGCAGATCTTATTCGCGAGTATCTTAAGAACAACGGCCGAACGGCCATCAAACATGGAAAGACAGTGCTCCCTTGGCCATGGCTGTGGCCTTGGATGGATAGGCCTGCAGCGAGGATTTGCGGCAAAGATTCGCACGCGCAGCGAGATCGAATGGGGTCTGGCGCAAATCGCGGCCAGGAGAATCTCAAACTTTCTGCCGGCATGCATGGGGTTGGTGGGCGGCTGTTGGCTGGCGACAGCATCAGACAGCCTCATCTGAGACCCATACAAAGCTCAAAACCCCGAAACCCCGTTCATGATAAGATCTAGTAATTTTCGTACCCGACATTAGTAGGAAAGGGGGAATGAATCGGCAGGTTATGCTAGCTTTGTTCCCCGGATCGAGATGGCCGGATGACGTACGGATGCATGCACAGCAGGTATCGCAGCAGAGAGCAGTGCAAGCGCTGTTGAGAATGGAAGATATGGAAGATCTCGATAAACAGCCCGCCTGGGGAGCTGGGCTGTGGATCCCACCGTTACCTGAAGGCTTTGTCCGAAGGAGGCATGCGTGCCCGATCCGCCGGCGTCTGTTGGCTTGCAGCCATCTTTCCTGGCGGGTACAGCTGGAGCTGCGGCCTCCCCTGGGCCTTTTTCTTTTCTTGTGAACGTCGCACACATCAGGCTGTGGAATGTTCCATCGTTTCACTTGTGACAAAACATCGTTGCCCCGTTGTCTGAGGCTTATTATCTTACCTACATAAGGTATCCAACAGCACGCGTGTCTAACCATACACACGATGCAGTCCGGGACTTGTGTGTTTCTGGCCAGAGTTTGTGGTCCGATAATGATGGGCCAGCGAGACCGGCCAGATCAGGATGAAGGCTCCACAAGCCACACTCAAAACGATCGCCGCGCCGGCATCAAACTAACTAGTGGGGCACGGTCAACGAACTGAGTAATGAACCTTGGCACGTGCCTCCCATGGATCACCAACAGATCAAAGGTGAGAACGGCCGGTGAAAGGTCGGCGAGCAATCACTAACAGAAATTGACCGAGAATTGCTGCCATCATTGTTGGTGTCCCGTTAGAAGATATGGTACTTCAATAATAATCAGTCAACTTCTAGATATTGAGAATCGTTCACGGATTGAGGGCACACGGTTGCAGGCATGAAGGATCCGGGGACCGAGAAGAACCTCCGGGGTTTAGTCACGAACAGATATGGAATGACGATAAGTGTATGCGCTAATTAGAACTCGATGGCCGTTTGACGAAGTTCGTATTGAAAATGCCTCTTGAAAATAATACTCGGACCGATGAAAAACGTTCAGTAGCTGGATATATGGCTTTGTAAACGTCACTGCCCCGCCAACAAGGGATATGACAGGAAATCTCTAGAGTCACCATAACGCCTCCACTGACATGTACATGTGATAAGCTTTCACGCCGTCTTATTCATATACCTCTTTGACATGTCGCTCCCGAGGATTCTCCGGGGGTTCTGTACTATCTCTAAGACTGTGACCACTAGTTGCGACCAGGAGGCACTAGTCTTAAGAAGCAGCACCTACCGTCGTTAAATCCGCCCGCCACCGATGAGCAAGCCATCCGGCACGATTCATGTTTGACACTGACAGCAGCCACTAGTTTCACCGATATCAGTTCTCACAGGGTTCAGAAGCATGTGAACAGAACCCCTCAGGAAAATACTGAACTTAGACAACTTCGGCCGAACCTCTGCGGCTGCTTTGCTAACTGTCCAACCCCACCCACTACTCGAAGTCATAAGCCACTTCATTAAGCTCGAGAAGCTTCCACTCTTGCTAGAGCCGCAACTTACCGCGCTCAACCTGGCATCTTGAACTATGCAGCCACATATTCTCAAAGGCGTCACTACCAGCCCAGCCAAAACAGTATACCCCCGGGGGTTAGTTAGGACCCTGATGAGTGGAAGCGTCATTGAAACTTCCATAAAGAGCCTCCAAGTCTCGAGAGACGGCGACTACCACCCCTTCTGGTTTTTCCAATGTCCAAGTCAACCTGTGCGAATATGTTCCAAGTTCCACTGTTTCTGGCCCATCCATTCCTTGTCCTCTTATTTGCGCTCCTCTCCCGTTCACTCCATTTTCCGACTTCCTTGTCATTTGCCTTCCCCCCACCACCCATTGTCTACGAGCTATATCTCGTATCCAGTTTGTCAGCTTACGCCACAACCCACCAACCTCTACGTCCTGTTGTGTTACCATCGATAATCTCCTTACCATCCGCGCTGACAATAATAGATCGAGGTCTCGTCTATCCCCCCCCCCCCCCCTGTGACCCGTCCCTCGTTATTGTCGTTTGCTAGCTGGCGCAGACCATCCCGACGCTATAAGGAACACGCTGGAAGCTGCACCCCGTTTCTGAAGCACATCGTTGATGGTAGAACGTATGCTCGATGCTCTTCAGCGAACCCAAACAACCGCTGCTTTGCTCGTCTACAAGTCGTCCTCCTCTAACCCCCCTCTCGACTTCCCACATCCAAGAACCCAACTACAATTTCCCAAACCCGCATTCTGACTATGGCTGCCCCCCCCCTGACGCATTGCAGAGCTGCCCAGTTGTGACTCACTTCATCGTTTCTAAAGCCCACCCGATGTGGTCGCCAACGAAGGCTCTCATTGTGTGCCAACAGCGATGAGAGTGTTGGCGGCTTCCGGGGGCAAGGTGTAACCAAGGGAACGTCTACCTTGCGCACCAACACATACTGTGATTATACATTACAAGTCAGTGAGTCAACTCTGTGCCTGGTTCTGTATTGATTCAACACCAACTTGCATAAAGTGGATAAAACAAAAGGGGGGCTTCATGTTCTTCCAGTACAGTGCGATAAGCAGGCATGCCATCGCTCTGTAACCCCGACAGAGCAGGGCGTTCGCTATATCCCTATGACCCCACAGTTCGTGGACACGTTTGCGTTTGATGGAAGACAAACACGTTATCTCATTGCTCGATCTACTTGGGGTATGGATAAAAACATCTGCCGACGTAACTTTTGCTTTGCTACACGATCCTTCTAACCCCAACAGAATACCCGCATATAGTATACAACTTTGATATCGCTGTTCCAGTGAGACAGATCCTACACGTAAATTGGGAAATTCTCAGTACACACAGACAGCTCCCAAACAGGAGGAATCAGACCAGCAAGGAACCCCATCCTGTCCCTCTGATAAACTCCAACTCCAGATCGCTAAGACCGTCATGATTATTAAGAACTTCGTAAGTTAATACCGAGAGCCACGCCTGGCCTGTTTCGCGGAATTTTCTTGAAAACGTCCCCGTGTCCCTAGAGACCTGGGTGATAAAGAGAGACAACACGGAGTTAAGATCAAGCACTACCCCTATCTTCACCGTCCGGGTTGTAACTCGTCTCACCCAGTAGACCACTGCTGCCGCCCGCCTGTTGCGCCGTCATGGTCTTTTGCGAGTTGACCTGCGGCTGGCTATGCACTGTCGGACCGCTAGCTGAAGGTGCCGGAGGATGAACCGGCGGAGGGGGCGCCGCGTTCTGAGCGCGCGTAGCGGCGGTGGCCGTGGCGGCATGCAGACGCTGGTCCAGCGCCTTCAGGGCCAGCGCTCTCCTCCTCTCGGCCTCAGCCCTCGCACTGCCCGGCACGCTGCTGCGCTGCATCATAAAGTTGCCATCCCCCCCACGCACGGCCGAGTGCTCCGCGGCGTTGAACGGCACGCACAGGCGCATGGCAACGAGCACGTTGAAGACGGTTTCCGAGATGCCCGCTACGAACGGCCGCACGGGGCCCGGGAAGAACTCGGCAAAGGCGAAGGTATCGCTGGCGTCGCCCCTCAGAGAACTCGGTTGGGAGGAGTCCAGGTCGGGAAAGACGGCCTTGTAGAAGCGCAGATAGGTCCAGCTCGTCAGGAGGCCGTAGATGGCGAGGAAGAAGGACGTGCTCGTCAGAATCGGGGTCATGCAGAGCGCCGTCACCACACCGACGTAGAGCAAGGGGAAACGGGGCACACGGAGGGAGAGCAGGCCGCGGAAGAGAGTGACGGTATGCGCCGGGACGAGCTGGCTGAAGGCGACGAGGAACGAGATCTGGAGCGGGATGGTGCCGGCTATCGTCATCAACCTAACCCATATGTTAGAGCAAATTGTAGAACTGAAAATACGAGCTGCGGAAGGGCGGCAACATACGTCCAGCGCTCGTCTCGAGTCACGGTGAAGAAAACGATCAGGGTCCCGAAGCATAGTGTGTTGGGAATGACCGACGAGATCAGTAGAAACTTCCCAAACTCCCTCGACGACCAAGCTCGCTCCAAATACCTGCCGCCATGGTACAGCGTTAGGCAGGCAATGCCCAGTGTGAAGACATTGCTCTCGACCAGCGTCGTGGTTATAAACGTCCAGGGATAGACGAGCGATAGCTGGGGGACCAGGTTAAGGTAGGGAATGAAGATCTCCGAGTGCGCCGTCCATTGCCGGTATCTGATTGCGGCGCTCAGGATTGACTGCAGCACCAGGACGATGAGGAGGATCCGGGTCACCGGCGGTATATTTATTCGAGGTGGCATGGCGGCGGGCTGGCTTTTGGATCTGACCGAGCAGATTTGAAAGGGCTCTTCGGGTTCTCCTGACGCGACTCCGTGTCTCGACGTCGGTCGGGTCCTGCAAATTTGGTCACCCGTCTTCCGGGCAGTTATCTAATCTAATCCTGGCCTGTCTATCTAATCTAATCCTGGCCTGTCCGCCTAAGGCGCCAAGGCAGCAGCTACGTAAAGAGTGCTGGTTCCGCGGGGTCTGTGCTGTTTCACACGCAACACGGGCGATTGACGCTGCAGGCAGATGAGGCACCAGCAGCCCGCCACCAGACTGTGTGAGACAGGAGACGGGGGCCGAGTCCATCTCCCGCCCCGGGACAGAGAACGGGCAGCGTGCATGAGATATCCGTCGCATTGAGCAAGGAATATGAGTCCCTTCAAAGCTTCGGGACACCAACGCTGTGTCCATTACAGTCAGTCTGAGCACGAGGCCTTCCATCTGATTTATTTTTGAAACCGGCCAATCGGTGGAGGGGTCCTGCCTGATAAGGACAAGAGCGGTGAGGACCCGTCCGTGGAGAACAGCCTCGTGAAGAGACAAGATTGAGGAACGTGCTCTGTCTCCTTCATCCCGACATTGTGCCGCTGGGGTTTGCGCCACCTCATCAAAAGCATTGAGGTGCCCCGAGAAAAGGATAAATATTATCGAGCTAATACCCACCAGGTGACTTTCCCTCCACATTTTCGACGATGGTCTCAATCCATCGTCCCGTGAATGGAGCTGGTACAAAATTTGCTCCCTCGGCCGGGAACCCCACGCAGTATCTTTTACGCCTGACGCAAGCCAGGAATAAGCGACTCTCGCTCATTTTCCTTCGGATGCCGGGGACTCATTCCCTTCATTAAAATCGAACATTCTCCGAACCACCCGCCTGAACCACTTCTCAAGCTCTCCTGGAACGGTCATCCAGAGAGTTCCCTATACCTGCGTCAGACAAGTGGGGAGGGCGGGAGACGCTTGTACATACTTGTACCCCTGAAACGAAATCTTCGGGCTGTTTTTGGTGAAGCATGTCAAAGAACCGTGACCAATCACCGGCATGCTGCGCAAGATCGAGGACGCCGGTGCCATGGCACCCCTGCAGAGCAGCAATCACTTCCACATGACGACTGATTGGCTGTCGGGGCACAGGTCTCAAGGATCTGGAGAAGCGAAAGGCTTTCGTCAAGAAACGCCAGAGCAGATCAGACACGTTTGTTCCCCAAATAGGTACGTACTCGAGCGATCCTGCAGCCCTGGGTCTTGCTTGATGCGTGTGTGCGTGCTCTCGGCGCGGTTCGACAGACGCACCACAGGCAGCACCATCACCCTATCCAATCTGCAATGTATCGCTCAAGTGTGTCGACGTGTCCGCCGAAATGCCACCTCGAAAACCGAGCCGTCTTTCGGCGTAGTCCATGGCTACATTAGTGCCGCGTAAGAAGCGTTCGCATCGACTACATAGATTTTGTGCATTTGTTTGGGCAGCTGCCCAAAGACGACGAGCCTAGAAGGCGGTAGGAAGGGTTTTCCGCCTGTTCTTGGCATGCATGTCTGGGCAGTGCAGTTGGTAATGCGACCTTTAATGGATCGGCGGACCTTCCTGCAATGTGAACCGGAACTTAATGCGGAGTCCTCAGCACGCGCGAGACCGTCCAAACCATCATTGTCTTGACTGAAATCTCCAGAGAAATTCAAACTTGGATTGGGACAATGGCGACATAGAGACTGAAGAGTGAAATGTGCCAAGGTGGCTGAAGAGGTACTTCACCACACCCCATGCTAGGTCCTGATCTCAACCCGGGCCAGAACCGATTTCAGTCAAGGCGACCCTGTTTTTCCATCTGCGGGAGTTACAGTACGGGGTCGCAGTACAATCCACACAGTGAGTGCCATTTAAAAGTGTCCCTCATAGAGATTTCCATAGATCATGGCGTCCAAAGTCATGCAATAGCAAGCAGTGGAAATCTACAATCCGGCGATGACGTGCAAGAGACAAATACCTGGATTTGAAAGACACATTTCCCCAGGAGATCGTCGTTGTTGAGGCGAAAAAGGTACAAGTTCTGGCTGGGTGCTAAAATCGTCTGGTTGTGAGTGCCGGGGTACGCACTTTAATCGACCGCGCGACCGCCGTCCGGGGCCACAGCCGGGGTCTGGCTGAAGGTGTGGGTGGCAGCCTCTCATCGCGGTTTTTATCTCTGGTGCGGTTGCAGGCGGTCGTTGGCTGCTGGGCCGCTGGCCGCCTGGTCTCTGGCCTTGCCAGGTCTTGGGTTTAGCGTCCGGGCCTACGTTTTAGTCGCTCGCCTAAACAGACGAAGCAGGGCACCCACCACCCCCTCTAGGTTAGGCTTGGTGGGAACACCACACTGGCAAATCCGCACCGAGCACTCCCGGGCCACCTCCCAAATCTCTACCTTGCAGTTTTGAAGGTCATTTTCTTCATTCTTCAACGTCAAGACCGGAATCAACAAAAAACAGCCCTCCAAGCACACGCAGACGCGCGCACTCGAACCTAGAACGACACTGATATCGCTGAATCACTCATCGCCTGCATTGCCGATCTCCGTGCGTCGACAATGAAGGAACTGCTCGACACGGACCGAGTCAACTATCTCGTCTGGAGGTTCGTGTTTTTTTCGCCGCCCCGTCACCGTCTCAGCCCAGACTCTGTCCGAGGTACCGTTGAGTTTTTGGAAACTGGCCTTTTGATTGCTGACCGTGGCTGCGCCGATTTTTAGATATCTCCTTGAATCCAGTACGTCTTGATGAGAACGCTTGTTCATATCAGTGGTTTGTATGCTTTATTTTTGGTGAGACTGACCACAGCCATCGTCACTTCAGATTATCGGGAGACAGCTGCCAAACTCCAAAAGGAGTGGAGAATCCAAGCACCACATCGGCATTTCGACTTCGCGCGTCATGTCAGCAACTACGCGCTGGTGTCCCTTTTGAATAAAGGTCTCGTTTATGAAGACTATCAAAGACAGTTTGCCGCCGAGACGCAGCAGGTATGATAACCATGTTTTTATCTCAGCTGTTGTTAATTTCAGCATTCAATGGCGGGTGCGCTGGCTTCCTGACCCAAGGGAATTGGAGAATGGGGATGCGGCCGCAGTAGTAGGTACCGGGGTACTGACAGTCCTTCGCAGGTGCCTCAGGATGTGCCGGCAACCGCCGAGAGGCTGGCCATGGGGGTGTTTGGGCCACTGAAATACGAACCAGCACCAAAGGACGGGGAAGATGAGGACGAAGAGGACGACAGGTCAGAATCAGAGCCAGAGCCAGAACCAGAGCGCGAAGAGATTGAGAACCCGCGAAAGCGTCCAGTCGACAGGCAACACCATGCATTGCCCAACGGGTCTCCCGCTAAGAGGCAGAGATTGAGCAACGGCTACGAAAATGGGGCGGATTCAGCCACAACGCCCATGGAAATTGACCATGCAGAAAACAACCACCACGCTTATCCCTCGCCACTGGAGGGCGAGCAAGCCGCATCCCCGATTCTGCGCACCGAGGGCCCCGAGCAGGGCACGCAGGTTGATAAAGTGCACGAGCTCACGCCAGAAACCATCTTTTTGCGACTGGGCGCCGACGAAGCTTCTCCAGAAGAAGCGCCGCCGTTGCAAGGCAACGAAAACCCTATGGTGCTGCACTGCGAGTGGAACCCCACAGACCCATCTCTCTTGGCGGCTGCCGGGACCGATGCGCTAGCCCGTGTGTGGACTGTCTCACGTGGAGCCGCCTCAGAGAGCCAGCCCGATCACGTGAACGGCATTAGCCGGCCCTTTATGAATCTCATTGAGGATGATGTGCCCAAGAACGCAACGGTGTCGGCCATGGCATGGAACTCGCGCGGCGATGCAATTGCGCTTGCCATAGAGACTGCGAACAGGGCGACAATCAGCATATGGGGTCTTGACGGAACGAGCATTCATCGCTTCGACGGCGTGGAGCCACCGGTGATCAAGCTGCGCTGGAGCCCGAATAACGACTACATTCTAGCCATCAGCCCTGAGAAGGGGGGCACTCTCATCAGTGTCTTTTCCTCGAGCATGCCTAACTCGATTTCGCACACTCTTCCCGATCACAACCTCGATTCGGACCCCCTCGACGCTGCGTGGATTAGCGAGACCGAATTCATTCTGTGTGGAGGGGATTTATTGACTTCGCTGCGGTGCACGGAGCAAGGCATAGTGAAAGGCAGGGAATTTCACACCGCGGGTGATGAGGGGTTCAATCTTGTTCAATTCGACTGGCGCTCTCGACTTGTTGCTACGTCTAATGATCGCGGTCACATAGATGTGGGTTTTCTGTTGACTTGAAGTTAGGAGACCGGGCATGCTAATGTTCTGTACAGCTGTGGGACGAGTCGGGTCAACGCCGTAGAATTTCGGCTCATATTGGAGTGGTGACTGCAATTCAGTGGCAACCGCTGCGGACAGAGCCTGCAGAGGACGAGAGACTGCTAGCCTCGGGCGGTGAGGACGGCGTCATCTCTGTGTGGAACGTACGCAATCCGGACAACAAACCCAAGTATTCCATGACGATGACCGGGCCGGTGATGGGCGTTTCCATGACACCAGACGGGGCCTTCATTGCCGGGGCAACCAGCGACAAGATCTGGATATGGAAACTTGGCGAGCATACCACTCCCAGGGCAACCTGGACCCGAGTAGCGCATGATGGGTGGCTGAGCCCCAAGAACAACGGCGAGTCAGACGAGGAGTTTACTCCATGCATGGGATGGGATGCGGAGGGCCAAAAGCTGGCGTATGGGGCCAATAACCGAGTAGGTGCCATTCCTTGTTTTCTGCGGATTGAGTTCTGAAACTGACATGCAAGCAGCTTGCCGTCATCAACTTTCGGTAGAGATGAGGAGAAGAGGATTGCAACAGACTTGTCTCCGCTCCGCACCGATTCACGGTTGAAGAAACGAAGCGACGTCGTGATGATTTACTTGACAGGCTCTTCCGACTCAAGAGGGGGCGACGGCAGGCTCACCGTCGGGGTTCCAACCCTGCTTGGACCCAAATAACGCCTTCACCGAGGCGCTGGTTGACTGAAGGCCAAAGCGCGAGAGGTTAACGGGAAAGCGGTCTCGTCTCGTCGCCATAGCTCGAGGAATTTGTGATGGGTCGAAGTAGTACGCCGCTTCACAGTACGCCGCACGTTTCTGATTCAGGCCATTCAAAGGCTAGATGCTAGCTCTTTTCGAATGACAGCCTGGAACAGTAAGCCCGCGATCATTACGCAGTGCATCGACACGGCCAACGACCAAGAAACGCACGATATGGTCCCCGAATCGATAGCGAGGGGCAGTTGAGGACTCCTCTGACCACGACGTTCTTCATCTACGATATACGCACGGGAAGAGAGGGTCATGTCCAGTGACGCTACCGACAACGTGTGACCGAATTGAGGCCGGTTCGTGTCCGTCACGCGCAGATGCCATTTGAAGTCCCCTAAACATGAATTTAGGACAAGGGCTCGTGTAACAAGCGATTGGCATTGAATGAACATAGCCAATGAGGCTTCGGAAGCCATAATACTTTTTTTTTTGTACACATACGCAATAACATTACTTGGGATGGGATCTTTTTTGTTTTGCTTCTACATTTGTTCTTGGCATTTTTGGATTATGCAGCGTTTACATAGGATATATGGGAGCGTGGGAGGTAGTGCATACAAGCCGACAATCAAAACCCGACTTTGACATGCTTGAAGCTTTCTGCAGTTTTGCTCTGTGTTTGTTTGGTCTTTGCGTGTCGACAGAATTAGAGAAGGGATGAAAGAACGAAGGGTAGAAGATGTACACTGTCTTTGACGTTCTACTGGAACCTAAAGCAATCATCTGGCACGTGCTTTCTTTGCATACCTTATTCTTCGTTGGTATCTCTCAGTCGTTATGTCTCTTGTCATTTACCAGCTATAAATTATACCTAGTTACATCTTCACTCTGGTGTCCTCATTTGTAAAACATATGTGTTGTTGTTAATTACTCGTGCTGCGTAACAGCAGTCTTCTCCCTCAGCTCGCCCGCGCGGCGCTCCATGTCTCCCGCCATGTCCGCGGTATATTTGCTCTTGTCTGTTCCCGGGACGATCCAGGGGGCGTGCGTGAAGAGGTAGTTCATCTCCTCGAGGGGTAGTCGTTTAGTCTCGGGCAGGACGAGCCAGAAGAAGACTGCGTTGGTGAAGTTGCAGATTACAAACACCAGGTAGAAGCGCCAATGGATGGAGTTGATCGCCAAAGCCGTGACCTGCCCGATAAGCGTGTTGAACGCGAAACTGGTCATGGTCGCGATGGACACGCCCTTGCTGCGCGTGTGGGTGTCGAAGATCTCGGCGGGTATGATCCAGGACAGCGGGCCGCAGGTCGCTGAGAAGGAGATGTTGTAGAGCCATGTTCTGCACGCGTTAGGACACGACCCGGGGGGGGGGGGGGGGGTAGAAAAGGGGAGGGAAGGGGAGGAGGGGGAACTTACACGATAATAAACCCCCAACCGGCACCACCACTGGCATTTGTATCTGGTGGGAATTGCGCTACACGCACACACACAGTCAGTAAACATATCACGGAAATGAACCTGGGGTGATTGGGGAGGAGGAGGGTAATTACCGATGAGGATGGTGGCAATGGTAAACATGAGACAGTTGACCAGGTTCCCCATGATCAGCGGCCACCTGCGCCCAAACTTATCCACCAAGAGGATGCACATGGCCTGCGCTATGAGGGCCAGGATGTTGTTGATGGCCTGGTACTTTAGCGCGTTGTCGCTGTCGATGCCGATCTGCTTGAATATCGTGATGCTGAAGTACTGGATCGCCGAGACGCCCGTCATCTGGACAGAGGCTTGCAGTGCACACGCGATGAACAATCGCCGGAATGAGCTCCTATACCCCCCCTATTAGTGCCCTTTGTATTTCACCCGTTAATTTAGTGTGTTGGGTTTGTACGTACCGGTTGCGAAACAGTTCAGCATAAGACTTCGCCTCGTGTTCATGCTCATAGGTAATACTTTCCTACTCCTCCCCGTTAGCACCCTCTGTCGCCCCCCCCCCCCCCAAAAAATTTGTTTTGTTTCCCTTTACATACCTGTATTTGTTGGAATTCAGCCCGCACCCACGGATCGCTCACATCCCCATTGGCATGCAGTCTCGCCAGCGTCTGCAGCCCCTTTTCCTCCTGCCCATGGTCGATCAGCCACCTCGGGCTCTCCGGGAACAGCAGTATCAACAACGCCAGGACAGCCGCAGGCAATATCTGTATCCCCAGAGGGATCCGCCACTGCGCGGTGGTCCCGTTGTTGAGGTGGATAAAACATCCGTACCCGATCCACCCCGCCACGAACGCGCCGATCCCCAGCATGAACTGCTGCAGCGCCGTGATCCTGCCGCGGATGCTCGGGTGGGCGATCTCGCCCTGGTAGATCGGGATGATCATGACCAGGAAACCGACACCCAGACCAGCGACGGCGCGACCAGCCCAGAGGTAGTGTATGCTCTGGGCGGCTGTCTGGAGACATCCGCCGAGGATGAAGATAAGGGCACCGACGAGAATGGTCAACCGCCGACCGAACCAGTCCCCTGCGGGACCCGCGAAGAAGGCGCCGAAGAAGGCGCCGCCGGTGAATAAACTAACGACAACGCCACTAACACACATACAAATATCAGTAAGGGGTTTATAAAGAGTCCGGGGAGGGGAGGGGAAGGGGGGCAGGGGGACAAAAGCAAAAGAGGAAGGATACAAAAAGGGGAGGAACGTACGTTTCACTGTCGGTGGGATTAAACAGGTTGATGTAGCTGTCACTCCCAACAACCTCCGCGATAACACCCAGATCGTAGCCATACAGCACTGAGCCCATCGAGGCGAAGACGCCCACCAGGAACTATCCCCATCACATATTATTAGTTGTGTGGTTCGTGGGTTGGGGGAGGTTATAGAAGGGAGGAAGTGGGAGGGAGAGCAATAATACCTGGTATGTATGCGGAGATAACCCCATGATTACTATTCTTTACTTTCACATACACATACAGTTGCGTGAGCGAAAACAGGAAAGAAGAAAGTGGACTCGGTGAGAGAGATCGTCAACGTTTTATTATATATACCTATAGCTAGATATGAGTTCACATGTCGTGACATTACCCGCCCACACGGGACTACTCGAACGACACGACACGACTACAACAGCCGGCAGGCAAAGCAGGCAACAAGGGTCATGCAATGACACTGCAACTTTCCGTCAATCAAATCACACTGCGGGGGGGATACTACATAAGCGAACCATTCAACTGGTCGTTGTGTTGGTTCTCACGATTGCAAGGCTGACTGTCGGGTTCGGCAATATCGGGCTAACATTCTTGACAGAAAGGTCATTCGCACCCCCAGCTGGGCAGACTGAGCTATTATAGCTTGCGAAACAGCTCTAGCCCGAGAAGCACCTACCAACATGAGTCGTGAAAAGCTTTGCTCGACGACAGCACGATGAGTTCGCCGCGTCGGGACATGGGGCCGAGGTGGGGAGAGGATCGTGCGGAGAAACAAAGCTTGCCCTATCGCGTTGCGAACCTACCAAATGCCGGGGAATCTGCTGGGGTAGCTCGAAGCTAAGGATATCGGACGGTGTGGGATGTGTGATGAGACATGGACTGTTTGTATGCGCACCAATCAGAAAGAGAGACATCTCCGCACGAGACATGGCCCTCCATGGAAACCATGCGGACGGACTGCGGATGTAACTGCGGAGAAATGAGAAGACTCAAAGAAATGGAGTCGGTCGGGTTGAAGAAGCACGCGAGATAATGGCTCGCATGCTAGATAATGACGCCGGCGGCTAGAGGTTGGTGCTTGAGGTCATTTCCGAGGAGACGGACTTCATCTCTCATGTGTTTGTGTACTGCTTTTTCTTGACGTATACCGCTTGAATCCAAGAAAGAAACCGGGCGAGCGAAAACCAAGAAGAAAGAACGAACAGGCCAGGAAACATAATGACGACCTTCACAAAGGTAGCCGGCAATGAGGCGCCCGTGATAGAAGTGGACGTATTGAAGAGGCTGTCCAAGATTGACCCCATGACCTATGGCGGTTTCACAGAGTAAGTCGTCACTCACCCCTGGTGCTTTCCAGGTGCCGTGACGCTGACGGAGTAGACACATGGGCCGGTGCATCTACGGCGGCATCTACGACCCCGGCTCGCCGCTATCCGACAGCAACGGCTATCGGACCGACGTGCTAGAGGCCCTCCGCGAGCTCGACATCCCCGTGGTCCGCTACCCCGGCGGTAACTTTGTAGCGACATACCACTGGCAAGACGGCATCGGCCCTCGAGATCAACGGCCGAAGCGGCCCGAACTCGCATGGCTCGGCGTCGAGAGCAACCGGTTTGGGACTGACGAGTTCATGCACTGGCTGTCGGTGCTCAGCGAGGGAAAACAGAAACGCGTGGAGCCGTATCTATGCCTCAACATGGGCACCGGCACGCTCGACGAGGCGCTCGCCTGGGTAGAGTACTGCAACGGCACGCGAGACACGTACTGGGCAAACCGCCGGCGAGCCAACGGCCATCCCGAGCCGTACCGCGTCAAGTACTGGGCGCTGGGGAATGAGATCTGGGGTCCGTGGCAAGTCGAGCAGATGACAAAGGAGGACTATGCCAAGAAGGCGAACCAGTGGGCGAAGGCCCTAAAACTCCTCGACCCAGAAATCGTCCTCATTCTTTGCGGCCAGGACGGCACGTCGAGCTGGGACCACTGGACGCTCAAGGAATGCATCGGCATCACCGACATGCACAGCATCCACCTCTACACGGCAGACTCGGATAACCATCTTGTCAATGTGACGGCCCCCTTGGCAGCAGAGCGCGCCATTTCTGCTACGGCAGCACTCATCGACATTGCGCGCATCGAGGCCGGTATCCCTCCATCAAAACCACCCACAAAAATCTGCTTCGACGAGTGGAACGTGTGGGATCCCGTGCGGGCGCCGGGCGATAAGGGCGCCGAGGAAACGTACACCCTGAGCGATGCGCTGGCCGTGGCTGTCTGGCTAAACGTCTTCGTTAGGCAGAGTCGGTGGATTGGTATGGCCAACATCGCCCAGACGGTCAACGTCATCAGCCCGCTCATGACTACAGCCGAGGGCATCGTCAAGCAGAGCACCTGGTGGCCGCTGCTGTACTTTAGCCGCTACATGCGCGGATGGACGGTGGCCGCCCATGTGCGCTGCGGGAGCTACACTGGCCCCACGAAGCCGGCTTGGGTTCAGGGCACACTACCCGACGGCGCGCCGTGGCTGGATGTCAGCGCCAGCTTTGACGACGAGACTGGCCACATGAACCTTGCAGTCGTGAATATCAGCGAGACCGAAGATCTAGAGACGACAATAAAGGGTGTGGAGGGTTCGGTTGCCGTGTATAGCGTCAGTGGCCCAACGGTCAAGTCGGTAAATGTCGCCGGTAAGGAGGAAGTTACGACGAAGATGTCCAAGTGGGATGGCCAGGGCAACTTTGTTTTTCTGAGGCATTCCTTCACCCTGCTGCGCTGGAGGCCGAAAAGCGGCTGTAATTAATGAATGGAAAGCATAAAAGCAAGTATTTTGCTCAATAGAGAGACTCTAGGATGAAATCCGAGAGGCTACAGTCCTTGGTTAAGAAGGGAGAGTCGGCGGGGTGCCGAAAACTCATGTCTTGTTGTCAGCCATCATTCTGACGTCGGCTTGCCTCAGCAAAAGACAAACGCTTTGTTGGACCGAATGTCTCGGACTCGAGTTCATGGCACGGGCCGCGTGGCGCAAGACAGGCCATCGGACAGTATGACGTATGCACTGTTGGCCTGCCGTTTTGTCTGTCTGTTCTGCTGATTTGACGTGAATGGTGTGTGTTCTGCAGAAGCATGCAGCTTCTGAGACGTCACGAAAACTATCACAGTAAAAGGTTGGGGGAGGTACCCGAAAAAGGAAAGAACCGCCCACGCTTAGCCACTAAGAAAAAAGCAAACACATCGGTAGCCCGCCGTAGCGTAGCGTAGCACAGGCGGTAAAAGACCCCACCCTTTGTTCAGCGCCAGCGCCCCGAACAAAGAACACCACCACCACATTGTCCTCGAGTCGAGGCCATCAGTGCATTCACCGACCATAATACTTCATATCCCCTCCACACTCAGCCAATTTCCAACTCTTTTAAGCACAAGAAGAACTCACCAAAACGCTGCTTTTTGGTATCTCTTATTCATTTGATCTCATCTACTTTTCATTGTGTGCTAGGGTCAGAGAGGGTGAACATGTCGGCAGGTCCCTCCTCCTCCTCCACCTTGAAACCCTCGGGTGCGGGAAAGGGGACGATTACGCCCAAGAAACTGAGCCTCAAACCCTCGCCATTCTCATCCGTCACATCCTCCCCTGCGTCTGCGTCCACAGCAGCAGCAGCAGCATTTGTACCCGAAGAAGAGGCCGCGTTCACGGCACGAATGAGAGACAGACAGGCGCGGGGTAAAGATCCCTACAGGTCTGGTACCGACGACGATGACAGCGATGATTCGGACTCATCATCAAATCTTATCATGGGTCGGCAGCACACCCGGCCCGGTGGCATGGCGGGGCTGGGAGGGCTGGGAGGGCCCAAGACTCGGCTTATTGGCAATCGGTACGCCCATTCTTACACTCCTGTGATCCCCCCCCCTTCCTTTTCTTTCCATTTCACCTTCCCAACGTGTCTCCTATCGCCTTACACTGTCATAAAACCATCCAATACCCACGCATCTACTCAACTTTATACCCCGCTCACATACCCCATTTGCTTTTTCTTTTATGTCCCATCCCAACCCCTTCATGTATACCCCATCTTACACCCTCATATCCCATCTTGCGCTTTTCATAACCCATTATACAATCCCGAATCCCACTTACCTGGACCCGAATATCTTCTATTATCCTCCCAAAACTCGTTTGTAACCAATGACGATCCATTGAAAACTTGAATGGTGTGTTTGTTGAAGATGGCAATGATAAAGGCAGGCTAACATTTATGTACCGTAGTCTAGGAGAGGAAAGAGAAGATTTCACCCGCCTCGAGAAACGGCACAAGGCCATGGCGTTCTTGGATTCTCCTGAGCTGCTGATGATGTATGCTCAATCTACCGGTGATGTAAGCCGCCTCCTCCTTTTTTTTTTTTTCTCTCCTGCTTCACCCTCTTTCCCTTTCCCTTTCCCGTTCCCTCCCACATTTCCCTTCCTTATTTATACCATTATACGAAAAGACCCCGAATAATAAAGAAAATGAAAAGATGTGAAACTAACAAATATGTAATAAAGAGTATGCCCGGCGCTCGGCTACACTTCATGAAGATGCTCTGTGGCTACGATGAAGACGATAATACACCCGAAACCAACAACACAAACAACAATAACAACAACAACAACAACAACAACACTACCTCTGGTAATAACAGTAGAGGAACACCGTCGTCAAAAGGAGCAGCACCTGCACCACCCTCCGGCCCGAAAAGGGACGCGGATAAACGACGGGGTGGCGATCGGGCGTCTACATCTACTTCTACCTCTGGACGATAATTAACCTTGGGGTTGCATTTGAGGTGGTGGGTTGTACTTTAATTAGTGAATTTATGATTTATGACAGCAAATACCAGTCTTCTTTTATTTATTTTATAACTTTCACTTTCACTCCTCTACTATTTATTCTCACCATTTCTGGTAAAGGTAGATAGAGAGGTATATATATCCCCCTGTGGAACACCAAATGATATGGAAGAAGCGAGTGGAAGGGATTTTTTTTCTTTTTATTTGGATTGTGGGCCGTCCAGACCACATGATGTTGTATGTGCTTAGACCTCCCACTGTAGGGGTCAGATGTGTGAAGTATACAAATGAACCCACTAAACCATAAAATAATAATAATATCCCGGTTGGGTTTTTTAAACCCTTTCATGCGTCCAAATAGCTAGCTAGCCCTATATGCATGCATGCAAAGTTGGTATAACCCAACCCCAACCCCATATCAAGCCCCCAGCCAGCCAGCCAGCCCCCCTTTAAAAAAACAAAAGAATGTGATACCCCAAACGCCAGACATGCTTTATTTCCAAAACACGAAAAACCCAAACCGGGATATCCAAAGAGCCCAACCCACACCCATATGTGATTGGTGGTTTTATGCATACCGGAAACTCGTACTACGAACCGGCCCCCACTGCTGACCATTCGGCGGTGGTGGCGGCCGGGGTGACTGCCCGTTACCAGGATAATACAGCTGCCCTCTCTGCCCATTCCCACCCCCACCTCTGGCAGCAGCAGGCGGTATGGCCGGTGCTCCATAGGCACCGGTCATGGTCGGATTATTCCATCCTTGCGGTGGTCCCGTCGGGAGCTTGGGTACTCCTCCTCTCCTTCTCCTCCTCCTCCTCCTCGACACAGAAGTCCAGCAGCAGCAGGCGAGGCCAAGGAGTAACATGGTCCCCACAACCGCAACTACCGGGATAAAGATGGCCTTGTTGTCCTGGATCCAGGCCAGGACTTCATTCCCGACAGACGCGCCCTGGCATTGACCATTCGAACACTTGCCGCCTCCCTGGCAGGGTGTGCCGTCCAGAAAGTATTGCGGCATCTGCAGACAGCTACTGAACTCTGGGCTCGCACACTGCAGCAGACAACCCTGCTGCGAGCACGAGGTTGTGTCGTTTCCGGCCGTCAGGCTTCCCATCAACGTCTTGCACTGCAGATCTCGAGAGGTACACTGGCCCGAAGCACAGGTGAGCCCTGCACCCGAGGCACCACACGAGGTACCATCGTCGGCACTCTTATCAGCCGGACAGGTACCCAGATTTCCAGGGCACACCTCCTGCGGGTCACAAGACCCGGTACTTGGCCTACACACGGTTCCGGCGCTCGCAAATGCACACGTCTGCGTGCAGCAGTCCTCGTTGCTGGGGTCGCACACACTTCCCGAGGTAAACTTGCACGTCTTGGGATCGCAGCACTTGTTGTCACCGCACCCAGACACTCCACCGCAGTCGCAGTCCTCGCCACTCTCGACTATCCCATTACCACACTGGCTGCCAGTGATGGTCGTCACGTCCTTGTTGTTCGCCAGGCAGTTGGTCTTGGCCGAGTTTCGACCTAGGAAAGAGCAAATGTTGCCCACGCTGCAAGGGGAAAAGGTAGAAATACCCGAGCCGGTAGAGGGGTTCATGATGAACTGCGACTTGGCGTCGCACGAGCTGGTGGACAGCGGGCAGCACTGCTGCTTTGTGACGGTTCCGTCGCTGCATGTCGTCGGTGTGCAGTCGTGGACCGCACCGAAAGTGTGTCCCGTCTCGTGGGCAATGACCTGCCACTCGGTCGAGGTACGCACCACGACATTGGCCGCCGCGATGGTCTCGTTGTTTGCCGTCTGCGCACCCTCCTGACAGACCTGCCCGAGCCACGCCAGCCCGACGGCGGCTCCCGTGCCGCAGGTGCTCAGTAGAGTCCAGTAGGCGTTGCTGTCGTTGAACTGCCCGCGCCAGGCCGAGAACAAGTTAAGTCGGCCTGTGATGGTAGTACTAGTACTACAAGCCACGTTCCACGGTGCCGAGGAGGACGCTTGTGCAGGACACTCGGGGTCGCTGATGGTCAGATTCTGGATGCCCAACGAGATGTTGAAGGTGCTCTCGTACAGCTGCGAGGCCGAGTTGATCTGCTGGATAATGTTCGCCCGCACTGCCGCCGTCGAGTTGAACTGGGCCGTGTAGGTGCAGTCCGTCGCGATACCGACCAGGGCAACCTTCCTGGTGGTCGGGCAGCCTGCCGTAGATCCAATGGTGTTGGCAAGGTTGACGCCGGCACCATTGCCTCCTGCCGTCCCGTCAATCTGTCGTCCAAACAGCACCCTCGGGCTGATAGCCCACGTGCTCGTCTGCTCAGGCGCAACGTCCTCGAGGCTCCGGTAGACGATGTTGCTGTCATCACGGTTGTACAGCAGCTCGTCCGATGTACAGCCCGCAACACTACCCAGGTCGCGCTTCAGTTCGTCCCTACCGCCATAAGTCTCAAGCCCAATGTCCGAGTCCCGCCAGACAATCATGTACTCCTCCGTAGCCGGCTCTACCTCAGGGTCCCCTGCTATTGTCGTCTGCCTGTAATTCGTGCTCGTCTGAATGTGGTGATGGTTCCCGTCTATCCTGAGCGCTCCCTCGAATATGGGCTTCTCCCCGTCCTGGTGGACATTGATCCGCGCCCATCCCGCATTCGTCCACTCCGTATGCCCCTCGTGCCGTATGAAGGCGGTGCCCTTGAATATCCTGTGCTCAGATCTATCGATAGGTTCTATTGTGTGAACAACGCCGTCTGCCCCGACGTATTGTACCGACGCATCCTCGGAAAGAATGTCATGGTTCGGTTCGAGCTGGAGGCGAATCTTTTGCCGCCTGTCGTGTAATAAGAATGTAAGCTCGAAAGACGAATGTGCATTCACGCGGTGCGACGGCGTCTGAATTACAGCGTCGTCGATGCGAGTAATGTAGGAAAGAGGGTCGCGTTGTATTGAATGTGCTGTGCCGTTCTTGTCAACCTGGGCATTCTAGGGCGAGGCTGGAATTGCGATTATACGTACCTGTCGCAGCTTGCAAAAGAAGGCCAGCGCCAGCAACTACGGCCGCGAGGGCCCTGGAAAGAATCATATCTCAAAAGCACGACGTCCTACCTGCACCAGTCCATGAGCGAGAAATGTCGTCGTTGTATTATCGTTGTCGGTGTGTCAATGTTTCAGCCTTTCCTTCTTACACTCCGACTGCTGTAGTGAGCGGAAGAAGAGGAGGGGTCGGTTGAATGGCAAATGGTAAATAAAAACAGGTATGAGAGAGAAAAGTAATAAACGAACGTCAGTCCAGACCCAGACCATTGGACGAATGAACGAAAAGAGGCAGTGCAGTGTGTGTGCAGATTTCTACATTGGAAGAGGGGGGGGGGAGACGGGCAAGCCGGGTTGGTTTGTTGGTCTGGGGCGTTGCAAACGGGCCGCCCGTCAGCAGACTGACAGACGAGAAGAACGAACGAACTTTGTGTGGCCCAGCGATTCTGGTGGATATCAGCCAAGGTGCTCCAGCTGGGCAGCTTTCTCGCACAGTGTGCTTCGGGTTCACCCCAGCCAAGCATTTACAGGGCCCCGAGTAGTTAGTTACAGGCGTGTGCACGGCAGTGGCCAATGTGCACAGAGCAGCACTTCAGGGTCCCCCTGCAGCGGCGAGGCTCCGGTATGTCGTTCTTGTCATCCATGAAACCCAAGAGAATCCAAGAGCTTTGCGCCGCTTTCAAATCCGCGGCTCATTCAATAGGTGAAAGACAAAAGAGAAGTACATCGGAATTTATGGATGTCAATGTTCAATTCGTGTTGTTTTTGTTTTCGTGATTCTTGGGGCCGACGGAAGCATGGCAGGTAGGTTCTGCAGTTTCAATCACACTGGCGTCGGGTTTTAACTACAGCACCCAGGCGGCTAGACGTTTTATCCCATCCCGTCTTAGGTGCCTGTCTCCCATGTAAAGTTCCCTGTCGGGTTTCACATTTTGCGCCGCAAAGGTGTTCGCAAAGTGTTTGCACGAGTCTTGGTAGTTCGGTGTTCGACCTGGCAAGTTTCATACCGTTACCCATCAATCAGGGTCCATCGGACTGTTTCTCAGTTCAGTGACAGGGCTTGTAAAGGTTTGTGGGCGTTGAGTGCCTTGAGTGCCCGATCGTGGAATCCTCCGGCCTATTTTTAACCTTAAGTGCTGGCACTCCAGGGCTTAAACTTAATCAGCGAGGCTCGCACTGTGCACCATACATCCCTTACTGAAAGCGCGGGCTAGTGTTTAGGTTACAGCGTGCACCGGACGTAAGAAGGGAAGATCAGATGGCTGCTGCTGCGGAGTATGTACCTACGTCCTACGGGTATTCTAGCGGACGAATAACCTTAAGCTGACCCGCCCGCTTCCGTTCAATCTACCTAGGTATCTAGGGTTTCTCAAAATCAATACATGCGCAACAGCGGACGACTGCGTTGTATTCGTAGCACAGCTTGATGTAGGATCGCGTGAGCGTCACCCCCGTACAACGCTGCATACAATAGCTGTGATTATCAATCACCTAGATCTGAGGGAGCCGACCAACTAAACACACCCAGTTCTGAAAGTTCTGAAAAGCCATCCGCACACACACCGTGGACGCGTATGCAATTGACTTGGCGGGACTTGGCTTGCTTTGCCTGCTTTGCTCGGCGCACCTCACAAATCGGTGTGCGGGAATCCGGAGAGCCGGAGTTTCAGGCCTACGGAGTCAGGTCCCTCAGCGCCGTGTGTTGGCGTATTAATGCGGGTTATAAACTGCGCACAGTACATATTTACATACCTTGGCCTAGAACGTTTGTCGGCGCTATAGCGGAGCACGCGTAGTTATACGAAGAGCGCAGCGCCTTCTTTCCCAGCTCGACGACTCAGCCATGGTTGGTAGCTAACGAAGCGTAGTTGCAAGAAACAATGTCCCCTCTCTTCCTAGACCTCCCTTGTATCTTGTGTTGAGAGCGAATGCCAGCCTAACGCTACCGCCTGCCAGGCCTATACGGGGAGCTTGTCCGAATGCACCACCAACAAAGAAAGCAATGCTACGTATATGCATCCTGAATAAGCGAAACCAACATCCACCTGCAGCGCCAAGTAAATGTTGGCGAGTCTTTTGCATGCTCAGCCACGATCTCTCCACAGTTCTCTGGGCGATCATAGCACGGGATACGACACAAGCATGGACATCAATACGTGGATTTCATGTATTGAATGGCAACCCCGTTCAGCGGTCCCCCCATCTCTCTGTAGGTACACTAGACAAGTAATTCTACACCTTTACACCCTCATTTTGACAGCCCAGTCTTGAAGATCCATCTGGACCAGCACCATCCAGTCGAGGAGGGTAATGAACCTTCAAGAGCACAAGGACGGCCACTGCCCAGGTTCTCTCTGTCCCGTGCACAGGCATTGCTAAAATATCAAAGAAAGGGATGATAAATGAGACGATAAGCTAGAGGCGAGAAGCTGATCGGGTTTTATGTTGCGGTGGATGGCAGCCATCTGGTGTGATATTGCTACCTGGTGAACTGTAGCGGTGAAAGGTGCAAGGAAAAGGAAAAGGAAAAGTCAGCGGGCTGGCTGAAGATAATGTGGGCAGGCGGGCACATGGAGGCCACTGCAGTTTGTGTAAGGTAAGGTGAGGTGTTGGCCAAGAGTCTAAGCGCAAATCCTCGATGCTAGATACAGCGATGGCAGAGGTGAGCTTTGTGCTATACAAATAGCCACCCAGTTGCACTTTGGTCGGGAACACATCCCCTGTGGAGACGAAGTTGTATGTAAGCAAGCGTAACCCCTTACGCGACGAGTAGGCCGAGACAGGAATCGACCGAAGAGGCAATTTTGGCATTGCAAGCTGTCCTGGTCATACGCCAGTGTGTCCGAGTGTCGCCGAACCTTTGCAACGCGCAGGAGGGCCTCTCCCTAGGAAACAAGTAGCCTTGTAGAAAAGCTGCACATAATAGCGTTAACAAGGGACCTGGATCCTATGATAATGGCTAATTGGGTGATAACTGACAAAGCCATATCGAATCGGACGTACTGGTTATTTTCAGCGAGACCGGAAAAAGCTACGGAGGACCCTCCCAAAAGTCTTGACTGACCGCCCTTTTTGTCCGGCAGAATCGGTACACTAAAGGATAGCGGACATAATCACTATCAGCGCACGTCCATCACTATGGCCCAGCGCTTCGGTTGCTAACAGCCGAGCAGTTAGTGAGGAGCGTCACTGTTAGCTCTAGCGACAAGAAAAGTCCGTGCGGAAAGCGGTCAGTCAAGACTTTTGGTAGGGTCCTCCGTAATGGCAGATCATCTGCAGCCAAGTCGCTTGGATAACCAGAACAGGTAGATAGATTTGTGGGCCACTAATCCAAATCGGCTCCAGAAATCTTGGCAGCGCCGATTGACGGGTCTCGGAAAAAGAAGCCACCGATTCGCGTGAGATCCATCCATGGATGGATTGCAACAGGACTGGAAATGTGGGGGAGACGCTTGGCATCACTAGCGCCAAATTAGCTTTTTCCGGTCTCGCTGAAAATAAGCGGTAGTTTCCTATCGACAATGACATAAGACATCCGGGTCAACTGTTTCAGCCATCCACATCGACCAGCGCCCGTCTGTTGCCTGCGCGGTCGTCTCGTGCTCAACTCTCCCACTGGGCTGTGACCCCTCCCAATCCGGACTCCGCTTTTCGGGCAAGGATATATGATATGAGCTGAGCGGAGGTCCGGCTATTACACCTAGCGGAAATCCGGGCGGGTTAAACCCTCCCGTGCTGCGCTCCAAATCCAAACTCTCAGGTTTAGGTACTTTAGGTTCGTTAGATTATGCTCCCGTAGCTTGTCCACTTGGTGACCAAACATCGAGGGAAGAATTTATGCAATCTAAGATCCAAACCCTAAAAGGGTTGCCATCCTTTCCTAGTATACATAATCAGTCCGATCGGGACAATCGAAGCTTCATTGTACACAACCGTCTCGGGATAATCAAGAGTCCCACCGTTACTTTTAGTAACTCCTTCAACAGAATCATATCCATAGCTAGGAGAAGTTCTGCTATGATCAGCCTGGAATAACTTCTCGGATCTGCCGACGTAGACAGAACATAAGAGCATGGCATGCATGGGCGAATAGATGTGCTGGTTCATCGTATAAATATCCGCTTTCGAAGAGACACTGCTTGTATAGATTCCGTGACCAAACATAGGCTGTCGACCTTCCGTACCTGAAAGTGATATTGAGGTTAGAAGCTAACTTATTTAAAAGGTTTAACATCTTACTAACCAGCATGTTCGATATCAAACGAATTGCGAAGGATGCCACAGAGGTGGCATCCGTTATCGTTGCAAAGTTCCAAATCGTAGCCTAGATCCCCGATATTGCAGGCCCGCTTCGTCCCGTGGAAGAGACGGCGCCATCCAGGCTGTGAGGCCTCAAGGGCGTACTTTCTGTCAAGAAGGACCGCTTGGACATCACCGGATCTTCCCGTGTGGCGCCACGCATCATCAAACTGTTCCTTGACTCCTTCGTAGATCCTGCTTCCGCGATCCAAAAAATTAAGCCTATCGATCGTTGGGCGATCCCAATGTCCAAGGGCGCTCATATGCTGTTCCACTGCGTTCTGAGAACTAAATTCCTTGTCGCAAGTATCGCACTCGAAGCATTCCCAGTGA
This sequence comes from Diplogelasinospora grovesii, assembly GCA_033297225.1. Classification (NCBI taxonomy): domain Eukaryota; kingdom Fungi; phylum Ascomycota; class Sordariomycetes; order Sordariales; family Diplogelasinosporaceae; genus Diplogelasinospora; species Diplogelasinospora grovesii. Next base: position 940,796 of record MU853752.1, read on the forward strand.
TCTTTGTCGTCCATGTGCTGGTTCGCTGCATTCTGAGAACTAAATTCCCGGTCGCAAGTCTCGCAGTAGAAGCATTCCCAGTGATTTGTGGCGTCCATGTGCTGGTTCGCTGCATTCTGGGAGCCAAATTCCCGGTCGCAAGTCTCGCAGTAGAAGCATTCCCAGTGATTTGTGGCGTCCATGTGCTGGTTCGCTGCATTCTGGGAGCCAAATTCCCGGTCGCAAGTATCGCAGTAGAAGGATGACGCCCAGTGATCTTTGTCATTCATGTGCTGGTTCGCTGCATTCTGGGAGCCAAATTCCCGGTCGCATGTCTCGCAGCAGAACATGGTACCCAGGGATCTGTGATGTCCATGTGCTGGTCAAATTTTGAATTTAGCAGGTACCGAGCCAGTTTGACAAACTGGTATTTTTCTTGGCTGATGTGAGCGCGCGAGTCCAGAGTAAGGTAAGGAGGGCGTGACACGAGGCGCTGGCTGGCAAGACGGGGCCGCCTCGTAGTAACTTGCGTAAGGTAAAGACACAATGCAATAGAGTCTGATTTCTGAGAGGCTGGGGCCGCGAGACTTGATATGGATATAATGTAGCTACTTTGCATTCTTTTAACTTCGCTGCCTGCCGAGTTCCCTTTACGCGCTGGTTTGACACCTATTCTTAGACGATCGTCGCTGAATAAGGGTCAGGCTTCGCGAAGCCAGCGGTTTCTCAGTTTGACTGGCTGGGAGTAACGGTGCTTCCAGCGCCACAGCGCCTTGGTCATCGTGGCTGCATCAGGGTCAGGCTTCGGCCAGCGGTTTCTCAATTTGACTGGCTGGGAGTAACGGTGCTTCTGGCGCCACTGCGAGCCGACAGGAAAGTGTCTTGCAATCCCAGCTTCAGCTGTCGTGTTCTTCGCTGGAAGGATTCGATGCTTCGCTGGTTCTTTAGTCCTGTCACAAGTCTAGAAAACGTGATATATTTATCTCAGCTAGCTCAGACCACGTATCGCTGATTGAGTGTGAGCTGGGCCGTTGGCTAAGCCATACCATGTATCGTCGCGGAGAGCTTCCTAATCAATCAAACTGTTAGAAGTCACGGCTTAGACTGCGCATCAAATTGAGTATAATTAGGCAGTTCAATCTAGCCCCACAATCTTAGACCAGCGCCTATGCGTTTTGTTCCTCATGTACCCTGAAAAAACCCCCCTGCCACCCACCAATCAGGGCACAGGAAACAAAACGCGGGCTGCTGGTCTGAGACCAAAGTGAACATTTCGGCCAATGTCGCACGTTCAATAACGATAGTGCCAAAGAGGTTGAATGTCTTGACGCACGTTTTCAATACCTTCGATGGCAGAAACTTTACGAGACAGAGAGGCCGTTTGAGCTTTTGGTCACCGTCCCGAAGACCCTGTCTGATCAACGGAGAACCAACCTCGTATTCCAGACGGCCAACAACGCGCAACGAGTCGAGAGTGTCCGCTCAAAGGAGCAGAGCTTTAGTCTAGACACACTCATGGCTTTGCCTTCGATCGCCACGTGACGTCCTTTTGCGACTGGAGGGACAGGGAGGCCGTTTCTCGGGCGTACATACCGGAGATGGAGCGTTTCGTACAGACTCAGGTCGACAACGCAGACAGAGTTTTTACATACGACTGGAGGGTTAGCTCTATTATCCCATCACTTACTATCTGTGTACCCTGGACAACATCAGACAGATCATGACTCGTTGAAAGAGCTCAGAGACAATACAAGGGTATTGTTGGATGCACAAGTGGAAGTGCCCCAGGAAAGGATGTCACGTGACGGCCGGAAGCAGAGGAATGGGCGCCTGAGGAATGGGCCCACATAGTCTCAGAAGCTCAGCCTATTGTTTTGGACGCGAGAGCGCAGCGAACCGCCTGCGGCGGTGCGCGTGGCTGTGAATGTGGCTAAGCCGCATGTCACACGGTCTGTGCCTAGGTACATACCAAACTAAATGATTGAAATCCGCCCTGGTTCAATAAGGCTCTCTAGGGCACGTCAGAAATACCCCGTCTAACCTGGTCGTCCCAAGCAAATTAAAAGCACGAAACGCCTTGCAGAAGGCCCTTCCTTAATGATTGTTACCACGATACTTGGTACCTAATGCTTATCTAGGCTTGAGGCGAACATGCGCTGCTGTCGCCCGACATAAGCGGGCAATGAAAATTCTGTTGATGGTGCCCACAACGTTACATGCGGCCTACGATAATATCTGCTTGCTCTCGTGTATGTACGAATGGCTTGCTCTAAGTTGTTTTACGACACGTCGATTCCAGCCCCACAGCTCAATCGTCAAGGGAGCATGAGGCTCCGATCAATAAACGTGTGCGCCAGATTGGGCTGCCTAACATACCGCTTCTTTTCAGTGAGACGAGAAAAAGCTAATGGCAGATCATCTGCAGGCAAATCGCTTAGATACCTAAAACAAGTCTAGATTGCGGGCTCACTAAGCCAAATCAGTTCCAAGAAATCTTGGCAGCGTCGATTGACTGGTCTCAGAAAAAGCAAACCACCGATGCGAGAACAGAGTGAAAATGTGGGGTGGAGCGGTCGGCTTCACTAGCGCGAGATTTAGCTTTTTCTCGTCTCCGGTATGTCCCTCGCCCGATGTCAGTCTGTTGCCGCCTGATGCTGAGCTACGGCCCGTCAAGTGTAACACGTACATCCCTTTGGGCGTGAACAAGCTCAATTTCTTGGCAACAGGGTTTTGGAACGGACGCGATTGGGTGCCGCCAAAAAACACGGTTAAGCACCACCCTGTCTCGTCAGCCAAAAATTGATTCCGCTAATCGTGCCAAGAAATTGAGCTTGCTCACGCCCAAAGGGATGCATGAAACCCCGCAGTCAGCCTGGAAACGAGGCACAGGGCCGCAATTAAGCTAGGTGCTCAAACGAAACTGGCCTCCTCCTGCTCGACATGCAGTTAGTATAGTTTGCCGATTGACTGGTCGATTTATCAGACTTTGACGTCCGGAGGACTGCAGACTAGCACGTCTTTTTTAAAAACCAGACCCCGTGATTGAGTTTTCACTACTCTGGGATACCCGCTCTTATTATCTTCCAGTCAGTGATCCATATAATTGTCATGGCCGACTCGGAAGCTGGTGCTGCCACCACCCACTGGGCAGTTTTAAAATCGGAATCAATTTTTACGTGGGAGATTGATGCCTCCAAGGCAGCGTGCGAGACGTGGAGACGGTCAAACAGTTAATTATCTGCGAGGCAGGACCTTACGCCGGTGGACGTCGCCATCCTCACGGCAACAACGCACTTCCGACCCCGGCTCTTGCCCGTCCTATTGAGAGGAGTGTCCAGACTTATGGCCAACACACAGGAATGTTGATATCGAAACTCGTGAGAGTCCTAGAGAAGGAAGGCGAGGCCCAAGAACTTCCGTGTACATTCACTATTCCGGTCACGGCAACGCGATATCATCGTCCACTTGACGGGGGACGCGACGGATCAGATGCGACTCCCCCATCCGCGGGAACTTTCTTTTGTCTAGGTCTGCCCGTACACACGTTTGTATACGTAATCTTTAACCTCTTTTTAACCAACGCTCCGAGGCAGAAACCTAGTGCTGGCTTTAGCAGGGTGATGTTATGTTCATATCACACGAGCTCTATAGTATTACTATAAAGGCCAGTAACTAACTAAGAATGGTGAAAATATATCCCGATCGAGACCCTTAACGTTACAAGATCATCCGCAAGTCTAAGAAGGATACGGACTTTCAGCGGCTTTGTACACACCCTTCGTCTCTCTCGTCAGCTACACGCGAGAACGAAGACACAGCGAGTCCCACCCAGTCCAAAGGTTTATAGATGTATCAAAAGAGGACAAGTACCTTTCTTAAGATCTTCCATCCACCTGGCGTAGCTCCTCATAGACAGACACATTTGCAGTCAGCATATAATACTTTACCGTTTAGAGAGTATTAAATGCTGACCCAGGGTCAGTAACTTCGTGTCTCACAGTTACTGAGTGTTACGCCAAGTAGCTTTGCCGTCTCCACCATCTTGTCATCCGCGGGATCGTATAATAGGAAGTGATAAGTAAAAAAATCACATCTCGGCATCAGAATGAATCGAAGCTTTCGTAAGACAGAGGCGATAGTTGTGTGTACGCGTACATACGCCAAGAAAGACGTGGCAAACTTGGCTCTCTCTCTCTCTCGGCGTGCCTTAGTTCATGATCCTCCGCTACTACCGTATGTATTCCAGAATCTCGGATTCCGGGAACTCCTCGCACTAGGTATGTATGGTCAGTTTGTTGTAGCATGTAAATCTTTATAAGCGCCGAGCCGGCGAGTTCGACTGCTGCTTGAACCGGAACATTTTGGAACACAACTTCCAACGCCAGCGCCGAGAGCTATAGCTGACGAGTCTTGCTGTCACAGCCACAACCTTGGAACACTGCCGACGGACATAAGCACTGCTAAGAAGCCCCAGAGTACCGAGTGTTGTACCGGATCATCATCGCCGCCGTCATCACCTTACGGGACGAGACGGATGGTGGATCAGATGACAGATGAGACAGACGGACACAAAAATATTCTTGAAACTGCTAGAATTTCCTATGCAAGAAAAAACAGGGACCACCAAACATAGTCGTGTAGCTAATCATCACATAACTTCTGGCCTTTTGCCAAAACATCTCACAAACATCAGTCAGTTATCTGACCGTCCTAGGCCGACTCGACGTTTTCCCATCTCTCATCTTTCCCTGCCGTTTCATCTCAACGAACGTGGCAGAAACCAAAACGGTGTGTGGTATACCTGAACCCAACTAACAGCGAAATTCCAACCCAACGCCCATCCATTTCTTTAGTTTTTATTCATTTATTTCTTCTTGGCATCGTGAACGACGATGATGATCTTCTCCACGACAGAGGGGTCCGAGAGCTGGTCCTCAGTTAGTACATGCTGTACTGTACAAAACTCAAGTTTTCGAAGAGGACTTACAGTAGTCACGTCGCCAAGCTGATCTTCCTCGCCGGCAAGGATCTTTCTCAGGATACGGCGCATGATCTTGCCGGACCGGGTCTTCGGGAGGTCGGGAACGATGTAGACAGCTTTGGGAGCCGCGAAGGGGCCGATGCTCTTGCGCACCTGCAGGATGAACTCTTTACGGAGCGCATCGGTGGCCTCGTTGCCGTCCTTGATGGCGACGAAGGCGTTGACGGCCTGACCGGTCAGCTCATCAGCAACACCGACGACGGCAGCCTCGGCGATGGCGTGGTGCTCGATCAGGGCGGCCTCGATCTCGGCAGTGGAAAGACGGTGGCCGCTGACGTTCACGACGTCGTCGACACGGCCACGGATCCAGTAGAAGCCCTCGTGGTCACGGCCAGCACCGTCGCCAGTGAACTAGCGCTCAGTCAGTTGAAGCTCAACCATTTCAGGGGAGAAGAGACAGCTTACGTAGTAGCCCTTGTACACGTTCAGATACACATCCATGTACCGCTTGTGTGCGCCCCACACGGTACGGGCCATTGAAGGCCACGGCTGCTTGAAAGCCAGGACACCCTCGACGTCGTTGCCGTGGATCTCCTCGCCGGAAACGGGGTCGATGATTGCGGGCTCGATTCCGAAGAAGGGAAGCGAGGCCGAACCGGGCTTGGTCGGTGTGACACCGGCAAGAGGAGTAATGACGTTTGAGCCGGTCTCGGTTTGCCAGTATGTCTGTTCTTTTTGTCAGTGGCTTCCTTTACCTGGATTTTCCAGCGCAAACTTACGTCGACAATCTGAGCCTCCTCCTTACCAACAACCTCAAAGTACCACTTCCAGACCTCGGCAGCAATGGGCTCACCGACGGAACCCAAGACTCTGAGGTGTTTCATGTCGGCCTTGACGTAGTGGTCACCCGCCCGCTTGAGCAACCGCAGGGCGGTGGGAGCGACGTAGAACTGAGTGACCTGGTGCTTCTCGATAATGTCCCAGTAGCGGGAGAAGTTGGGGTAGGCGGGCGTGCCCTCGAACACGACGGTCGAGACACCGAGCAGGAGCGGCGCGTAGACGACGTAGGTGTGGCCGGTAATCCAGCCGACGTCTCCACCGCAGAAATACCTGTCTCCGGGGTGAATGTCGAAGACGTACTTGCCGGTCATGGCGGCGCCCAGGAGGTAACCTCCGGTGGTGTGCATGACGCCCTTGGGCTTGCCGGTCGAGCCGGATGTGTAGAGCAGGAAGAGCGGGTCCTCCGAGTTCATGGACTCGGGGGCGATGTACGCGGGCCACTTGTCGACCTCCTCGTGCCACCAGTAGTCGCGGCCCTGCGTCCACGGCACCTCGGCGCCGGTGCGCTTGTAGACGAGCACGTGACTGACATCCGGGCACTGCTTGAGCGCGTCGTCGACAATCTTCTTGGTGCCGATGAGCTTTCCACCACGCTTGCCCTCGTCCGTGGTGATGACGACTCTCGACTTGGCATCGATAACTCTGTCGCGGAGCGAGTCGGAAGAGAAACCGGCAAAGACGACCGAGTGGACGGCGCCGATTCTGGAGCAGGCGAGGAAGGCGATCAGCGCCTCGGGAATCATGGGCAGGTAGATGGCTACTGTGTCGCCCTTGCGGACGCCCATCTGCTTGAGGACATAGGCCGTCTTGCACACCTCACGCAGCAGCTCTGAGTAGGTGAGTTTCCGGCCGTCGCTCGGCTCGTCGGCTTCGTAGATGATGGCGACCCGGTCGGGGTCGGCGATCGCATGGCGATCTACGCAGTTGTATGAGGCGTTGAGCTGGCCCTCCAGGAACCAGGCATTGTCGCCGTCCTCCAACGAGCCGTTGTGTACTGTCTCGAAATCCCGTGACCAGGTGAGCAGCTCCCGGGCCTTCTTGGCCCAGAATTTCTTGGGCTCCGTGATGGACTCCTTGTACATCTGCTGGTACTCCTCCAGGCCTGCATGATTGGTCGCTCGTTAGCTCATCCGCTAGCTGCATCATCTCGATCAATTGGTGGTGTCCTTACTGCCGATATGAGGCTTGCTCGGGTGCTCTGTCGCATCCAGGTTAGCTCAACTTCCCTTGGTCCTGTGCCCCGCACGCCACCCTAGCTTGGCGGCATTGGCACGACGTCAATGAGACAAAAACATACTGGCAAGCATCTTCTGAGGGGGGTCTAAAATATCCTGTCAGCATTCTGAGCTCCATGATTGCGGCAGCAAAGCAATGAGTTCCCATTGACGTTTGTTGGCGATCTGAGAACTTACGGAAGGTGTCGACCTCGTGGGCCTCGGCCACAACAGGGGCCTTGGGAGCTCCTTCAGCCATCTTGGAGGGGTAAGCGGGGTTGTTGAGCAACTGTTTTTCGGAGGGGTATGAGAGATGTCGCGTGGATGAGACTGAGTCTGGCGCTGCGGCGCAAAAGCAAACGATTAAGAAGGCTCGAGTGAAGAGCCGACTATATAGGACAGAGGAGGGTAGAGTGTCAGAAAAGGGAGGGTAGATGAAGTCGCGCAAGGCAGAAGGCAGGGTGGGTTGGGGTGAATCGTGTCTTTTAATATTATGGCAGAAAATCGAAACGGTTAACGAGAGACACCCGCCTGGATTGAGAAAGTTGCATGGATGTGGGCTCAACTTTTTTTCTCCCACCCACCGGACCGGAGCTGGGCTTGTACTGCTACATGATGGCCGGGGTTGTCTGTTTGAATCTCCTTCCGCCCGATGGCTTTTCCCCAAAATGTCTCCATTGTTCGGGCCCTGGCTTGCCACAATGGGCAATGGGCCCAGGATGGACCATGAATCTACCCTAGTTGCGCGAATTGGCAGACCCCAACAAGACCCGGAGATGGGCGCAGAGTCATGTAAACAGGCACAGTTGTCTGGAATGTCATGTCTTGGGCTGAGCGCTGAGACCGTCTTGAGGTTGACTGGAGAGCCCTTGCTCCTCCAGGGTAAATTGATATTTACATACCGTCCATATCTGGTAGGTAACTCATTTACATACGGACAGCCAACATGCAGATACACCCCAGGCAATTGTGACCTTGGCTCGCATCGGTGGAGCCGCCTCACCTTGAGGGGACCGTTACAATGCGCCGAACCGGATTACCAACCGCAGCTGCAATATTGTATGTCTGTTAAAGGGGGAAGCCCTCTTGGGTGTTCCCCGTCGACTGGTGAGTAGTCTCTGGATTCGGACAGCCATGAGACGAACCTTATAACCAGAATGCAGGTTCAGGCACTGCACGAAGTGCGCGAGGCAGAAGAGACGAACGGGTGGCGGGCCAAGACAATGACGTCCAATATCAGCGGCTCTTTGGCAAAATGGCGATTTGGGGAGCCGACCGAATCAAGGCCAAGCTGAACTTCTGCCAAACATCTGGCTGGAAGCGTTATGGATTTAGCAAGTATTCTAGGTTCGGTCGGATTCTTGGCTTGTAGAATAAGCCGTTGGTTCAACTTTGACGGGCTGTATCTGAGTCGCTTCTCTTTCTCTTTTCATGCGAACTGTTTTCCGGTCAGCAGCAGCGGCTGGCTGTCGTGTCTCGGATTGTCAAGCATGTGTAAGGCAGGTAGTGCATTGCCGGCTGAACGCGCGCAGATATCAAATAAAAGACAGAACGACAATCCATGGGTTTCTACCCCAATTTGAGCGGATCCGCAATTTGAGAAGTGCTCACATGCAGACGGTTGTCGTCGGAGGATCAACTTCCCGCTTTCCCGTCGCTGAATGGTCGCAAGTCCATGCCCAGGATGCTTTGGGCTAGTGCCGTGTACCTCACATTAAACCGTAGCAAGCAACTCGCGAGTTGCAAGCTTGTTCTCTCTCCTCCCCCGCATCAATGGGGGGCCTCCTCCTTTTGGCCCGATCTTCCATGGTAGCTTAGCCAGGGCCCGGTCTGCGCCGGTCCAGAAGTGGTGGGGAAGGAGGGCGCGAGCCTGGCGTAATGCTCGTCGGCCGGTCCATGTTCCCTTACCTATCCAGGCGCAGCGCAACTGGACTGATTGGTTGCCTTTGATACTGGTTACGTATGGCCAAAGACTATCGGCCGCGGAATGTTCAAATGTTTGTGGTTCAAATTTCCAGCCCTGCAGATTATCAGACCAGACCACAAGCGCACCGATCCGTAACAGTCGGAAGTACCGTTACATTTTTATGGTGGGAGGCTTTTGTGTTTCCTCTCATTTTCCAGGCCCTATGGCAGAGCAATCATTGTCCAAACCAGGCAGTCACGGGAAAGAGTCAATCGTTACTAGGATGGTAAAGACCTCAGATATGAAGTACCCGAACTGAAGCCGAGAAACGCCATTTGTTCTTGGTCTAATCCCGACAAATCACCTCGGATACATAAATATGGGGAGTGTATGGGGATGCTAGGATGGGGGCTTTATCGAGATCGCGGGGCCCCGTTTAGCGCCGTTGAGGTCACTATCTATGGCTTGCCTTGGTATGGGTAGGTAAAGACAACGACACTTACGTATTGTGTTGATGCTTTCTAAGGAGTCGCTTCTCTCGTACGAAGGAAAAGCACGTTGGATCAGCCTCCTTCCTATCGTGCATGGTTCGAAGTTAAAGTTCCCTTTTCTCCTGCCCTTTTACCCCTCCGTCGCCTGTGTGTGTTTTCGCATTGCGGTTCAGGCGACGGCTCGTCCAGGCTGCTGGGTCCCGTCCGTCCATCCATCGGCCGGACTTTGACCCCCCCTCCCTCCATTAAGTCACAACGTCGCGCGCCTAAGCCTGACGTACCTCAACCTAAAACACCTACCGAATCAACCGACCGGCTCAGCTGCACTGCCTACTGCCCTAATAAAAGGTAGTACGGATGACAGACTCCACTCTGGACAGAAGGAACCTAAGATATCGTTGCCGTTACACGATATCTTAATCACAAGGTTACCGTCGCAACGGCTTTTCCCGGTTGACCCCTCCATTCGATAACGTGCTTGCAAGGGTTAAGGTACAGGCACTTCGCGTATCTGTCAAAGTGTTTTGGACCATCGGATCAGTTTCCATATCTCGTCTCCTGAAACAGCATCACGCAGCCGTTCAAAAGTAGGTATATAAGCCCGGGCTCGAGCCGGGGCGTTTAGGGGATTACTGAGCGACTGGCAATGAGTGCCTCGCATTTACTCTTCGACAACATGCGTTGGCGCTGCCTGTGCCGCACGCTAACAGCACGGAAACTAATCATCTACCAGTTGTCCCGGAATACCACTACTTCAGTCGGCGATGCCGTCTCTGGTACATACTATCGCGCAATATTATAGCCCTTGTATATCCATCGGCCCGGATGGACAATTTGGGCAGATATATATATCTGGACCCCTAAAGGCAGACAGCAAGTCACTACAACAACAATAACAACGATCCACTATCGTTTAATTGACCATCCTTATATAAAGCTTCAACCTATGACATGCCACTCACTCCCTCTACCTCTACAAGACTTATGTGACTAGTTAAGCACTGAAGATTACCCTAGACGATGGAAAAGTCTTTCCGCACCTTACCCCTTACCCCTGAACTACTTACCTTACACTGTAGACTAACAGTTTTGCTATACCATGACTTTTCTGCGCGGCTCTCATTGTCAGGCAAAGGATGAATTATACTAAATACTATACAGCGAATGAGAAACAGCAGTACATAGCCACAAGCCGCTCCGAAGGCGCAGAGGTTTAATATTGCCACAGTTGGACGGCATAAGGTAAGGCGTGCGTTTGAAGACGCCGTCGGTGTTTTATGAACTTATGGGGCTTAGCCTTAGACGGGGGCTGAGTACCCGTAGATCGGCCTACACTTTAGACACTGTACTGTACTGTTGTACAGTACCGCTCTCCTCCACCTGCAAAATATAGGAAGGGAGGGAGAGAAACGTGCTTTATGCCGCGGCCCCTTATACCGCTTACTTTCAGCGAGACCAGAATTAACTAATTTAGCGCTAGTGATGCCAAGTTCCTTCTCCACATTTCCAGTCCTTGTTGCAATCTCACACGAGGCGGTGGTTTGCTTTTTCCGAGACCCGTCAATCGGCGTTGCCAAGATTTCTGGAACCGATTTGGATTAGTGGTCCCGTAATCTACTTATTCTGGCTATCTAAGCGACTTGGCTGGCTGATGGCTGCAGATGATCTGCCATTAGTTAATTCTCACCGCAAACGCTACATATTGATCCCCTGATTGATCCATTGTGATCCCTAAACACGTCCTCTTTAACCGCGAGTAGTGAAGCAAATAGCCCTCTTTTCGCGATGCAAAAAAGTGCAGTATATAAGCTGGAGCTCTGCCATTTATGTGAACTTAATAAAGCATCTTTTTTCGAATGCGAAGGGCTTCATTTTTCGCAAGTTACACTACACTGCTTTGAAGCTTCAAAATTGACCTGGCTGTGGCTGGAATTGGACGTGGCTGCTTGTGGCTGCCGAAAAGAATTGTGGGTACACTTGGCGCAATGGAGAAATGCCATTGGTTAAAGCATGTGGGGGTCTCGCTGAAAGTAAGCGGTACTTCCAATCGTCGCTCGATGGACCCCCCCAGTGCGTCTGTGAGCACACAACGGCGAGTGAAAAAACTTTGCACATATAACTACCTAGACACGGCAGATCCACATAAATAAAGGGCTTCGACGACATGAAAATCACATTATTTAGCTAGGAACCTGAAGTGTATGTATGCAACAACGTGTGTCAGGATATATCATTCCCATCTTCCAATCTCAACTCTCTCTCTCCTATCCTAATCTCGACTATACAACAAAAAGGGACAAAAAACACACTGCTGCTTTCCCATCTGTCATTGGGAAAAAAAATATAATCATGCCCCGCGTTCCATGGCTCTCATCACATGAAATAAAACATCTTCACGACGTGAGTCTTGAGAATTAGAGTTTAGAAACAAAGAAAACATATTGAAAAAGAAAGACAGGTCGCCAATCGTAAGTATTGCGTGTGCTGCTTGGATATAAAAAGGTATCAAGTTCCTAATTTCTTCCCTTGAATTTCATTCCTCCGCATGTACCAGGTATCTCTGGTATATGTGAGGTGATGCAAGGAAAACATGAAGACAATAAATAAATCCTGAACTCCATGTGCAGATGGTGTCGTCATGCAGGCATGCAGGTAATCAATGAATAAGGTCAAAAAAACCACATGAAAACAACAAGTTGTACAAATAAAACATAGAAAACAAACGAGGAAAAAAGAAAAAAGGCATGAGAAGAAAGGATGGAGGCAATAGCTCCAATCCAGGCCGGACATTTCTGGGGAAGGGGGACCCGTTCCAGGCCCAACCAGGAGTATGGAGCAAGCAACGCAAAACCCACCACCAGAGCTAGAAGCCAGCCAAGAAGTGAAAAGGAGGACCATCTGCCCTCCTAGAAGCAGTTGAGGCTGGCCTTCTTTTTCTTTTTGGAGATGGTGTTCATACGCTCTTCGAGATGGGCGCGCGCCCGCTCGGCATCTTGTCGCTTCTTGCGTTCCTCCTCGACCTGCTGCAGGCTCCAGCGGTTGTCTTGTTGCGGTTTGTCCTTGAGTTCCTTGACCTCGCTCTCGAGCTCGTTGGCGCGACGACGCCACGCGTCGCAGTCGGCCTTCATCTTGTTCGATTGCCGTTCCAGATCCGTGAGCGCCTCCTCAAGCGTCGCCGTCAGCTGCTTCTCAGCCATCAGATGCTTCTCGATGAGGCGGATGCGAGCCTCCTGGTCTTCTTGGATCTGGGTGTTCATGCCACCAACGTCCTTGCTCTGGCGAGGTGTAGGCGAAACGGGCCCGCCGGAAGCGTTTGCGTTGGTGCTTCCAGACGGCAGCGGCGGGAGAGGAATGGCAGGGGGCGGCGATGGAAGGGAGGCAACAGACGCGCTCTTGCGAAGGTGCGAGTTCGTTGAGTCGGACCGCTGGGGAGCGTTGGCCACGCCCTCGTATTTGGCCTGCGACAAGTTAGCGCTGGGGAAACAGTAAGCGTGACCTGGTGTTATTCGACATACCTGAAGAGAGGCATATTCCTCCTTGATGGCCTCGAGCTCGGACTGCAGTCTGATCTTGGCAGTGTTTGCCTCCTCTAGCTGAGTGTTGCGCTCAAGTTGAAGGGTAGACAGCCGGTTGTTGACGATCTGCGCCTGGTCGAAGTTGGTCGCGAGCTGGTCCTCGAGCTCCTCGATGAGGCGGGAATTCTTCTTGTTGTCCTCCTCGAGACGCACTAGCTTGCCCTTGACCGAGACCATCTGTTCCTGGACAGAGTCTGAGCTCGCCCCGAGCATCTCCCTCAAGGTAGACTTGACGGCTTCGAGTTCGCGCATGACAGTGTCATTAATGCCAGAAAGATCCACGACGTGTCCCTCAAGCTCGGCCCTCTTCTTCTGCTCCTGGGCCAACAGCTTCTGATCCGCAATCAGATCATCGATGCGCTCCGTGATCTTCTCGACACTGACGTCAAGGCCAAGAGCGAAGGCCACCTGAGTAGCAACCTTCATGAGATCCTCGCGAGCCTCGGTGAGATCGCTCTCGAGCAGCTTGATATTGTCGGCGTGCTTCGCCGTGAGCGTCGCCAACTGCGCCTCGTATTCATTCTTGGATGAAGCCTGGATGTCCTCGACCTCTCTGGCATGCTTGGACTGGAGCTCTTCCAAGCTCTGCTGGTGAGTCTTGATGCTTTCTTCGTGCTCCGCCATCTGGCTCTCGAGCTTCACAACCAGCGCCTTGTGGGTATCCGCCTCACTAGCGTGCTGGTCACGATCTCTGGTGACAATCTCAAGGAGAGCCCTGGTAGCCGCGTGTTGCTGTTCCACCTCCTGAACCTTGCTCGAGTTGTTGTTGATCATGGCCTTGTACTCGTCAATCTCACTACGCAAGAAGTTGACCAACTTCTGGTGCTTGGCCTCGGCCTCCTTTGCAGCTTCCTTCGCCTCAGCGTCATCGTTGTCTGGGCTTTGTGCATCGTCGGCAGCCCGTGCGTTGAAGGAAGCGACTTGGGCTTCCAGTTCGTCGATTGTCTTCTTCATCTGCTCCTCCGTGGTCTGCATGTTCTCCAAAGCCGTCTTGTGCTTGGATTCCCAGCTAGCGAGCTCCGTCTCCAGTTCCGCGACTCTCTTCTCATGCGCTGCCCGTTGCTCCGACAAATCCTCCGCAGGCGCGCGAGCTTGTTCCTCTACGGGCTCGGCGGTCTGCTTCACGGACCCTCGCAACTCGGCAAGCTGGGCTTCCAGCTCCTCCTCACGGGCTGCATGAGCTTCCTGCATCTCCCTCATCTGCCTCTCACTCTTCCCGAGCTGCTCCCGCAGGTTAGACACCACGGCCATGTCCATTGGAGATGCCGACTTCAAGCTGGATCGCTCGCGGGTCAAGCCAGAAATGATAGTCATCTTTGTCTCCATCTCCTTCTTGGCTGACGCAATGTCTGCTTCGAGTTCCTGAATCCGTTCGGAGCGGACATGGAGCTCATGCATGGCGGCATTCAAGTTGAGGTCAAAGTTCTGCATCACATCCGGCTGATTTTCGAAGTTCTCTGCGGCGATGTTACGCAGCGAGGCGAACGATCGATGAGCCCGGTCAATGATCATCACATTCTGACTGGACTTGCGGCGGATAACGGGGGTACTGCCTCTCGGCGACGAGCCGTCTGTGCTGGCAGCATGAGCCTTGGCGACCTCGGTCTTGAGCTCTTCCACCATGTCGAGAGTCTCTTGGTGCTTCTCTTCAAGCTGTGCGTACCTCTCGGCCAGTTCCCTCTCGGCCGATTCTTTCTCGGCAGCGATCGATCGCAGTCTGGCCATCTCAGAAGCCAGTGCGGCATCATTGCCCATGTGTTGGTCAAGGGAAGCCAAATGGTGGGCTTCGGGCTTGGCTACTGCAGTCTCGGTATCGGGGGAGTCCAGCAGGGTAGCAGGCGACCCCATCGCTGACGACAATTCGGACGACAGTGACCGCGCTGAGGAGAAACCTCTTCCGTCCTTTGTCTCGCTGGACCTCGCATCTGACAGGAAGGATGGGGGTCTCGTCTGGATCGGTGATGTAACCGAGAGCATTGAGTCCCGTTGGTGGCCAGGGTGTCGCGATTCGTCGACGACATCTTGTAGCTCCGCCAATGCCCGAAGAGCTTCCTCATACTTGGCTTGCAGCATATCATACTCATTGAGAGTACTCTCGTGCTCAACACGCAGGTGCACGAGCTCCTGGGTAACGGTCTCGAACTTGTCCGCCATGAATTTGGACTGTGCTGGACTTGTCGGATAGTCGGTAGACTCGTCACTCTCCAACAGGTTAGCCTTGGACGCTTTTGGTGTCGCCTCCCCAACGTGATTGGATCTGGTGGCACCCGGAGTCTCGCTATCCTCCTCTGGCATCTCGATCTCCTCGTAATCCTCATCCTCCTCACTACTCTCCGGGATAGCCTCTTCCATATGGCTGTGACGACTGCCATGGCTCTGGCTGCGCGAGTGGTCAGCGAGGCTTCGGCTGGCTGTCCGTCGGTGGCCTGCGCCGTTCCCGTGGACGACCTCGGGTTCGGCATCGGGACCCTTGGCATCCTGTTGGATGTGGTCGAGTTCGTATAGTAGCGAGTCAAGCTTGCCCAGGCTGCGCTGTCGCTCAATGACCTGTTCCAGCCTATCGATCTCACGCTGCATCAGCTCGGCGTCCTGGTCAGCCTCGGCAAGACGCTCTTCTAGGGTCGAGATGTAGTCTTCGGCAGAGGCCTCGGTTTCCCGGACACGAGCAATTTCCTTTCTCAACTCCATGATGATTGTGGCGTTCTTCTCTTCGCCGGACGTGTGACCGTCCAGCTTGGCCTCCAAGTCATGCAGGTAGTTCTCGGTGCTCGCTTCCCGGTCCATTAGCTTCTGCAGTCGGGCCTGAAGCTGAGTGTTGATGGTCTCGGTATAGGCACATTTGGTCTCCTTCTCGAGCAGAGAGGTCTCAGTGTTGGATAGAGTAGCGCGAGTGCTGGCAAGAGACTGCTCCAGGGATTGAATCGTCTTCTCGTACTCCAAAACGACCTGTTCGACGGCCTGGGCGAAGCTATTGGAGCGGTTTAGCCGTTCCGTGGCGCTATCGCCCAAGCTCTCCTCCAGGTGCTGGTTCTCTGCCAGTTCATTATCCCGGGCCTTAGCCATTTCGGCAATCAGCTTTGCGTGCCGCTGGCTCAGCGCGGAATAATTCTCCTGGGAGTCCAGGAGCTGGTTCTGGAGCTCCACCTCCCGCTCGTTCTGCCGCTCGGACCTCTCGCCTGTCGACACTATACGACGCTCACCCCCGCCCCGTTCAGAGCTCCGGATCTGCTCGCGCAGGAACGAGACCTCGGCCTTGAGACGATCGATGATGGCCTGTTTGTCGCCCTCCTCCACCTGCTGAATCCTAGGCTTGCTTTGGATGGCTCGGGCCCTCTGCGCATATTGCACTGTGTTAAGCGTCTCGCTTAGGTGGAATTCGGCAGGTGTGACACAGGCGATCATGTACGTAATGGCGTTTCCACCCAGAGAATCCTGGAGCAACCGGGTGAGCTTTGAGTCTCGATACGACACGTGGGAACCCGGCTGGCGTGACGAAAGCTGCGAGATAACTTTTCCCAATGCAGCCAATCCCGCGTTAATCGAGATACCCTCTTTGGCCCGCTCACCCTGGGCTTGTGTGTTCTTGAGACGTTCGCTGCCGGCTAAATCGACGAAATGCATTTTGCTGTCAATCGTGACCCAAGTCTCAGCTCCCGTCATCGCCTCCAAGGGTACTGAAAAGCGCTTCTCAGAACCCTGCGCCGTTTGCAGCTTGTTCTTACGCTGCACCAGATTTAGACTAAAAACGGCATGAGACCGCGACGACCTGGCATTTATAGCTGTCGCATCCGTCTGTCGAAGTGTCGAGCCTTGGTTCAATGCGTTCAACAGATCCTCCACCGAGTTGATTTCGACTTGGTGCAAGCCGGTAAGGATGATGTTGCCCTTCACATCTTCCCGGATCGAGACGTTACCTCGCTCGTGCGCCGGCACTTGCTCCGGTACCAAGAGATCTCTCAACTGTTCGTTGTAGATCTCGACGTACGTTGCCTTGAGAGTCCAGTCCCTCTCTTTTCGCACAGGGTTTGGCGACTGTGTCGAGTATCGAGCAGGAGCGCGAAGCTGCGACATGGAGCTCCGGTTTGGGTTTCCTTTGGGACCGTCCAGTTTCTCGAAGAGCGCAGCCGCAGCACGAGGTATGACACCTGCAAGAAACAGTTAGCTTCAACTGCACTCACAAGAGTTTAAGGGATACCGTAATAAAGTTGCGGAGATACACACCGACAGACTCACCCATAATTTCCATATCCTCCTGTTCGGCGGGGCCCGATGTGCCCATCGTGTATGACTTGCCGGCGCCAGACTGGCCGTAGGCGAGAAGGGAGACATTGTATCCTTGTGTAAACACGTCTGTACAGTCGCTGACGTAGTCCCACACTCCCTCCTGGGTAACTTCGGGCCCAAAAACTCTATCAAAGACAAAAAGTTTCCGTCCTTGTGGCGGTGAATCGATCGCTAGACTTGTCGGCGATTGGAGCTGAACCATCGATCGCTGAAACCGTTGAGGAATGAGCTCGTAGCCTGGGTCTGTCGATTTCAAGGGTGGCCGGACGCGAACCGCTGAAAAACATAGCGCTGTTAGCAAACGGTTGCAACAGAGCGCGACTGACATGCATGAAGCATATGAAAGGCAACTAATGCTTGTTTACGTACCGACTTTGACGGAAGTTTTCCCATCTTCGTCTGATGCTCTGCTTCCTCCTCCCGCCTTGCTGCCCATGCTCATCCGACTGTTACTCCTTGGCGATGGTCGAACCATGGCGCTCAGTGGTCGCTCGTGTCGTTGAGGCAGCGTGCCCGGTGATGCAGGTGGTGAGGTTGCCATTTTGGCGCGAAAGGGCGAGATCGCTCTTTAAAATGTATCGTTCAAATTTAGACGAGTCGCGGGGACGGGCCACCACTCGGTTCCGCCCAAGACCACTAGAACCAACTAGACCACAGCCCAGTAGATTGACGGCACAGCGGACGGGCGCGGTTTGTCTGACGGTTGGCTGTTTGGTAATGCACCAAGGCTGAATTGGATAGCGACAGCCCCGCGAAAGGGTTTATGCTTCCACTCCCGTCAGCGTCATATGTTGAGAAACGAGGATTTTCCTGTCTTGTCGCGCGGGTATTTTTAGGGAAAATGCTTGGAGTGGAAGGCGTTTGGGAGTCGCTTGTTTATTTGATTGCGCCGACTGGGGTGCGCAAATTACAAACGCGTCCCCTGGAGGGCCGCTAAGCTTGCTGATCGGGGACCCCTGTGGCTTTCAATGCAGCGACGAAAGCTGGGGCGCGAACAAGCACGCCTCGAGGACCACACAGAATGCGACTTCCCAAAGTTGGCTTGTGAGGATTAATTGAGCTTGTTACGAGCGGTGGGAAGAGTGTAACGGATGGGTAGAGGAAAACGTGGAGGCCACGGGGGAATCTCGTGAGTTAATGGGTACAGGGAAAAAGAAAAAGCACGACGACCACGAGGGTGGGACACTCGTGCAAAGCTACCACACTTGTGAATTGCTACTGTGTAAGCAGCACGAGCATTGACCCATTCACTGCAGACGCGGAAAGCACGCTCGGAGCAGGTAGCTTCTAGCTTGTGCACGTCGAGCCTTCCCAATCGGTATCTCGGGCGAGGTCCACAAGGCGCGACTGTGTTGCTGGAAATTTTGGCGTGATACTGCAGTTGCAGTGATGTGGGACTTGTGTAAGTTTGAATATTTGGAGCAGGATGCTTAAATTGGAAATCTCTGATGTCTCTTGAATACTATTCTGGTGAATCAACCTCCTTGAGAGCAGAACAGCAGGTGTGTCGACATTGGGGAGGCCCCTCATCCGAGCAACCTTCACGAACAGCAAGTATCGTTCTGATACCCTACTACGCAGCCTACGCTGATCGTAGTTCATTGGACTGTACATACACAGCATAATCTAAGAGGCAAGATAGTCTGTATACGTAGGGGCTGGCACAAAATCCCTACAACAGTGCCTCATTAACTATGCTTTCACTTCAGACTGCTCTCTGCCATTCCGCTTTACTACAGTACATTCCTCGGCAGACTTGACATCTCGGGGTGTCCCGCTCAGGGGTACAGCAGAGCGATCAGAAGAATCGAACGTGAATGGTCAAGACAGGCTAGTGCGCTTTGCTGCGCGCCAGTCACGGATGCATTCCGATTCTGCAGGCACACACAGGCTACAGCGCCTTAATGAATGATGCAGATTTTTGTCCAATGAGCTGACGGTCCATTCGGCACTGGTGGGCTTTTGCACCCTCTCGGTTTCTGGGGTTGGCTTGAGGTTGGTTGGCCCATCCTCTACATTTGGAGTTAGCCCAGGAAGTGGGTAGCGTTCCATCTCAAAACGCTCGACAGGGGACCGGAAACCTCAACATCCATCGTCGACAGCGATATGACCGCGATGAAGGCAAAATTGGCATTGCTGAGCAGAGTCGAGCTGAACGTCAATGAGGCAGCCAAAGCGTTCACGGACAGACTAGTCAGCGAACTGTCAAGGCTTCATGCAGTCTCAGAAAAATAAAACCAAAAGAAGCGGCCGAGAATAACGATGATAGGTGAGGTAACCTGATGGTTGGGTCCGTGCATCGTGGGTAGGTGGGGCAGAAAAAGGAAGTCGACGGGGTGTCAGTGTCACCAACGCTTTGAAGATGGTGGATTCACAGTGGTAGCACGATCTTGTTGGTTGCAACTTCACCTCCTTCTATGGAAATGGCCCGGTCGGACACCGCGAGGACACGCGGGAAGTTGGTCGCGGCCTTTTCCCCGCTGCCTCATGGTCGGTATGTTATCTTTTTGGTGAGGAATCCAAGCACTCCAGGGAAGGATACACTCAGAGACTCTTAACTAACTTGGTCACAATATGAACGACCTCGGCTGTGGCGGGACTCGATCAAACTCCAGGTCAAAAGGCGGCGCAGCCTTCATCCTTTACCCCTCGTCATGCCTTATCACACCCTTTGCAGTCGTTTTGAGCGGAGGGACTGAACCCACATCCCACTCGGTGGCGGCAGCTCGGTCTAGTGTCTCTGTCTGAGACTGATACTAAACATGTCTTGGCCAAGTGCCGCCATCGTCTACCAATGCACATTTTCGTCATAGTACGAGCCACCATAGCTTGACGACTTGTTCCAACTTTACACTACTTATAGCCTTGTTCAGCGAACTTGAGGTCAGGAACCTTATCGTTTCCATACTTCCCACAGTATACACCACGCAGCCCACTCTATTCTGACTTCCACCTAGGGTAGACCTTAGGGTGCCTTAAATCTGAGACAGTGGGCATGAAGAGTGAGCCTTTCATCCGGGCTGGCCTCATCCGAGGAGGCCGGGCGAGAAAAAGCAAGGCCGGCGGATGGGTCAGATCGTTTCGCAACTTTGGCCTCTTCACCGCAGACCCTCCCTCGAGATCCTGCTTTTCTCCGCAACCGTGGATTGCGCAAGGTCATTGTCTGGTGACCCAGCGTAGCAAATGACTATTGACGGGCTGAGATTCTGTATTATGAGCTATGCTCCGTGATGTGGCCACGGATCAGGTTTGACGACTTGAAGTTCGCGGGGTAGTTCCAGTCTCCGGAGGCCGACTTCATACGGTGTCAGTGCATTGATGAGCTAATGTAAGGACGTCCGTGTCCTATCTGCAGATTCCCGTTCATCTTCCCTCGGACTTCCACGCCTTCTCTCGCAAATCTAACTCTGGACAATTACGATCTTATTTTCCGGTTCGCAGGAAGCCATCAGATCCAACATCCGGTCGCGTGGCGCGCCGTTGAGGCGTCTGGACGTCAGATGTTGAACAGGTGCCCCGCCATGCGAAGTTCAAACGGTTCTGCCCTACCGCTAAGACATGGGGATCAGCTGCCCCGAAACTCTCTGCTTAGTGCTGCTCTGTAACCGTCAATGACGCCAATGGTTCACCTATACTGTAATCAACGGCCACATATACCGCCCTGAGATTTGTTCTCGAACTTCAAGATTGCGGGGAAACATGCAAACAGCCCACCAGTCCAGTCGGCAACGGGAGCGACTGCGAGCAGATGTTGGTTGAGACGGAACGATAACACTGATAGGCAAAACGAAAGTTTCGACAGATTGGAAAAGCACGCATTAAGCCACTAGCATGCTTGAGCCGCGATTATAGACATGGTGATGCACGCCATGACCGCTCTGATGACCGCACTCACGCGGAATGCATGAAATACACTTTCTGCCTCGAGGCCCTGAGAGGTCCGGGCTTGGGATCCCGGGCAATCATGCGACTCCGGGCCGGTCAAGCATTTTGAAAGCTGCGGAATAGTTCGAAACATGTTCTCGAAGCATGCTGGCATGCTAACCACACTAAAGCGTAGGCATTCGTTTCAACCTAAAGGCTGATATGGTCGATTTCGGTTTCCTCTGAGATATTATGATGATCCGAAGGATACTGTCAACCGCACCCACGGCTATAGGCGAGTCGTCCTCGTTGACAGCGGCTTCCGCTTCAAAAAGGTGAACCCTTCTCTGGCTCTGGAGCGGCCCCGCAGACGGCTCAGATGGAACGTCCACACGGCAAAGAAGGCGACATCGTCGATTACTACTCCCCAGATTCTGCACAATGCCGTCTCTTCGGTTGACAACACATCGAGCGGGTGCTTTGCAATGACGGATGGCATGTGGCACTCTAACTTTTCACAACGACATTACAGTCTGAGATAGCAAACAGGCCGTTCACGCGGGAAGTCGAACTTCTGGCCTTAGAACATCTCAACATCTGGGCAGCCAGGCAGCCAAGGAGCAGTCCTTCAACCTTCTATAGAAACGCCGGGACATATTCGGCCAATGGCTTATACAGATCAACATCACTGTTACCTCTTGATAAGAGATGATAGCCCGCGCGCGACTATGAAGAGCACATGCTTCTGATCTCCATCATCTCATCTTGAACACGATGTAGCATTCCAGCCACCCGCTACTGCACTTCTCAACCGAGCGCTCTGCATCCGTCTGCATGCATTCTCTCCGACGGGCAAACTTCCGCAAGACATCTTCACACCGAAGCTTCACACACAAAAGGGGAGGGGAAAGCAAGGGTCTGCCAGCCATCACAGCTAAGCTAGGCCTGTAATGGACGGGGCTCCTTGGCCGTGCGCTGCGCTAGTCCACAGTGAGGAAACACTCCTCCTCAGGATGAACCCCTGCAAGACCCTTTCAGATTCTTGAAACGAGACATCCATCACAGCGACTTGATTGGGCGAGTGTTTCAATCGGCCCACGTGCGGGTTGGCTCCGCCGAAGGAAGACCGTTGGAGCGCGAGACAAGCTTCACATGGCTGTCGAGCGCACTGTCGAGCTCGCATTTCGCGTTTTTCATTTCTCCGCATATGAAAAGGGAGGGAAAAGGAGGGCAAGGGGGCGGGGCCGTATCTTTACTGCTGTCTCCCAGCATCTGCTGCAAGATGCTCGCATTATCACATGTGTTTGCACATCCTTCCATTTCCACTGCTGTCAAAGGGATCAGTCTGTTATATGAAAGCTAAGAATCTAGAAAGCCAGCTTAGATAGCCTTCGTATCACGCAAATGGACCAGACAATAGTACTACAGATAAGATAAGACCACATGCTTTGTACGTAGAGTGCACTGGCGCGCGCAGTTTCAGGAACCATTTGGAAGCTATCCGTAAGGTGAGCGGAAACGGCCGAGGGGCAAGCAAGCCATTACCGTCACGTGAGTCGCGTTTAGGTCGTGCTTGCCCGTCGCGTCCCACTCCCGATGCCGATGCAGCAATTCACCATCAAACGCGACGTTTCACCTGCGCTGAAGGCGGGACGGGCCTAGAACATTGAGTTGCATCGTGCGCAAGTATTCTGAGTCCGTTATGTCAGTAAACCATCAACACCGCCAACAATGCCCGCCGAGGTGATATCACTACTATCTAGCCCTGTCATCGCAGCAGCTTCTCGGGCGACAGAAGCGCCTCCTCCAGCTCCAGCACCTCCGCAGAAGTCTGTGAAACAGAGTCTCTCCTCCGACTTTCTTGACCTGGACGATGACCTGCTTGAGATTATTGGTGCCTCGGAGGCGCGAACTAACCAAAATCCTTCCACCACAAGGTTGAGCCCTAGAAGGAATGCGCCGCAACCGCCACGAAAGAGAGAGGTTGAAAGGTTGACGGCACCAATCCCGGACGATGAAGTATGGATGTTCTCGGACAACTTCGAGCCAGCAACTACAGCTATTCGGGGCGTAACGAAGGATGTGTTGGAGAGTGATGATCTTCCGGACTTCCTCAGCGGTCCGACCTCCAAGAGACCACGCCTAGCTACTACCACCACCAACGGCAATAGCTCGAGAGCGATTAGCACCGGGTTACCACGATGCTCGAGGAGTCCTGGGACAGTCGGCGTTGCTCCTCGATCAGGACCCTGCAACAACACATCCGGCCTAAAGCTACTGAACTCGGCTCCAGAGCAGATCGAAGTCTCGTACTCGCCCCAAGTCAACAAGAATCGGGCTGTGTCGAAGCTATTGTTTGACCTAGACTTCGACGACGACCCGTTCGCGAGCTCGTCTCCACGGAATAACAAGGAAAACCAGCCATGGACAGGGTCAGGGGCAGCCAGTACACGGCATGTTATGGAGGAAGATGATGGCGGTGGGCTGTTCGTCAGCAGCCAACCCGCAGAGCCCCCGAAGCCAAGATCACGACCACAGAAGCAGACGGCAGCGGCTTGGGACCCCATTATATCCAGCTCCGCCGCACCCCTTCCGGTTCATGATGACGACGACGACGACATCTTCACCAATGTACCTCGTCGTGCGTTACAGAAGAGTCGGTCTGAGGTCATTACTCTTGACGATTCTGACGATGATGCTGGCAGGCATCCATTTTCCGACGGGAGTGACGAATTTCCAGATATCGCCGATATAGACCTCTCCAAACCCAGACATCCTCCTCCCCCATTCTCAAGAAGGTTGCCAATTATCCTCCCTTCCAGATCAACATCACCAGAGAAGCGCCCAGTAGAGCGACAAAAGAAACCAGCAGCTCGCAAAAAGTCAGCCGAGGAGCGCGAACAAGAGAAGCATGAAAAGGCAGCAGCACGAGAAGCAGAGAAGGAACGCAAGAAACTTGAAAAAGAGCGCGAGAGGCAACAAAAAGCACAAGCAAAAGAACAAGCGGCTGCTCTTGCTGAAGTGAACAAAATCCGGACTGATAAAAAGGTGTCGACGCCGGAAATGATAGTCGATCTTCCGGATACCCTCCAGGACACTACAAAATTACAGGCTGAAACGCTGCTAAGAGACCTGGACGTCCAGTCAAACACATGGAAGTCTCCGGTACCAAACGTGGTTAAATGGAGGAGGAAGGTCAAGTGTCGATATAACAACGACCTCGGACGCTGGGAACCGATACCCTTGCGCATCGAGCCCGAGCCGACCGTCATGGTTCTCGTTACCGCCGAAGAGTTTGTCAGCCTTGCTCGACCGGCCGATCTTGGGGAGATGAGTCTGGATGCTCACGTTGCCAGGATGAAACGCAACTTTCCGGATAACACCATCATCTACTTGATAGAAGGGTTGACACCGTGGATGAGGCGGAATCGAAACTTGAGAAACCGTCAATTCGTATCTGCCGTACGAACCGGCTTAGACGGCGGCGGCGGCGACAGTTCATCTGATCAGCAGGGAGTGGGGGGGAGGGGGAGAGGGAAGAAGAAGAAGGATCAGCAGGAGTATATAGACGAGGACATGATCGAGGACGCACTACTTCAACTGCAGGTGTTACACTCGGGACAGCCAGGGGCAGTGGCTGAGGGGAAGGTGTTGATACACCATACGAACGCCCCAGTCGAGACCGCGCAATGGATAGCCGTCTTTACGCAGCACATCTCCACCGTCCCTTACCGCCGCCAACGCGAAGAGTCTAATGATGCATCAGCTGCATTCTGCATGGAGACGGGCCAGGTGCGCACGGGAGACGATGCAGCGGATACGTACGTCAAGATGTTGCAGGAGATCTCACGTGTTACCGCGCCGATAGCATACGGCATAGCCAACGAATTTCCTACCCCTACCAGACTGCTAGCCGGATTTGAGAGACCGGGGGGAGCAGGTCCAACGTTGCTAGAAGGGGTACGGAAGAGCGCCAACAAAGACGGCGCCGTGTCGGACAGAACGGTCGGTCAGGCGGTCAGCAGGAGGATATACAAGATCTTTACGAGTCGGGATGAGAATAGTACTGAGATCTGAACCCCCCCCCCCAAATAGGCTTCAGGGATATATATAGACAGTCTCACGGCTAATGAAGTACTGTACATAAAGTACCTCTATAAAGTTCTTGCCCAGGTAGCTGTAGTATTATCGTTTTTAACGTCGGTATATGGATTTGACGTATTACGAGGCTATTCCTCAAACCTCCAAAACACCTCCCTAATGGTATAAGACGTGTGTGAAGGTATGTCCATAAAGCGCGGCTGTTGCCGTGGTATGTGTGGTGTGTGAAGCCCCTCACCAGCAAGCAAGGCGAGATCATGGCGGGTAATACTATACCAGCAGAGTAGTCCTCCTGAGTTGGTTTGGTTTGGCTGGAAAAAAAAACACTCTGGTGAAACAAGATTTGTTTCATCTGCGAAAGCACATGAGGAAGCAAGCACATAGGGTGTGTGGGGAATAACGTCAAAGATAAATTTTATAGACTTCATCAAATAGCACACAACATCGCTCCCCCGGGTTTTTTTTCTTCTTGGCGCCAATTGACAGCAAAAACAAAGCCACCCCATTCGCAACATGTCTCTTGCTCGCTTGTTTCGGAACGCAAACAACGCCAGGCTCTCTATGAGCCACCGGGGCCTCCTAGCAGCGCAAATCTCCGTACGATACCTGGGCCATATTCTTGGTACTAATCATGAAGTTAGCAAGTGAGCATGCACAATGGCAGAAACGAAAAAGAAGCGACATACCTCTGCCTTGGTATGGCAGTATGATTTGAACTCGGGCGTCTGACCAAGCAAACTTCCTCCGAACCACGGGCCGTGTCGTTGTCTCTTGTGAGTGATAACTTGCACCTCCAAACCTCCGCTCTTGGCACCGCCGCTGCGAACCTCACTGGCGCGGATTCTGTCGTCCACTAGCGCCTTGATGTCTCGCTGTAACCTGCGGCCAAAATCCTTGTAAAGAGTGCTTCCACCCGAGAGCACAATGTTCTTGTAGAGACCTCTGCGGACATCGATCGGAGAGGACTGGATCACTCCATCCACAACCACAGGCAGTGGGGTCAGGAAATCAGACGAGTAGATCTCCGGGTTGAAGAAGATCTCGGGAGCGAGGAAGCGCTCATATCCCACATCGACAGTGACCTGGCGACCGCCCGGCTGGGACACGACGTGCTTGATGAAACGTGACCGGTCCCGGTCGAAGCGGGAGAACTCCCTCACGATATCCGGGCAGACGTAGCAGTACTCCTCCTTGATCTCCTGGGCCGTCTTGAGGGACGAGTCGGGCTCGCCTCTGTCTCGGAGCAGCGATTGAACAAAGTACGTGATATCACGACCAGCGATGGGAATAGACTTGATAGACGAGCCAATCACGTAGCCCTCGGCGACTGGAATAACGTGCGTAACACCGTCTCCGGAGTCGATAACGGTACCGGTCAGGGATCGGTCCTGCACTTTAGGCGATGTCCAGGAAGCAGCCAGCGCGAGCACAGCTTGAACCGCAATGTAGAGGCCTGCGCAGTTGAACGACTCGAAGAAGATTTCGGCGGTGTTTTCTCGGTTCTCAGGCGGGTTCAGGGGCTAGTCGTAGCGTTAGTGCCGTAGTGCAAGAAGTAAGACCAGGAAACATAGTCTGACCGGCTCAGTGAGAAGGAAGTGGTGGTCTTCCGGCTCAACCCGTAGGTACTTGAAGATTGAGTTGGACCAGAACCGCTCCATATGATCCTAGCCCATCGATATTAGCACCGCCTCTTGACGATCGACTCCCAGTCCGCCTCACCCAGTTCTCTATTTGACCGTGTCTAATAGGATAGTGTAGCCCGTAGCCTATCTCACCAGTCAGGGGGTTACCGGTACTGAAGAATAGTCCTGCCCTGCTTACCAGGTCCACCAGCCGCCGCCAACGCCTCGTCGCCGATGAAGAAGTCGAGGTCTTCGGTTCCGCGTTTCATCGAGAGATGACCTGTCGGGCCGGCGCCTCCGGTGAGAAAGGATGGCTTGTTTCCGACAGCAGGCCGTCCAGAGCCCGAACCACCAGCGCCTCCGGCGGGTCCCTTGGTTGCGATGGCCGTCGGGAAGACGAAGGAGGGCGAATCATTGCCAGCGAAGCCTGATAGGAGGATTGCGGTTAGCCATACGACTTCAACAAGAATGGCTGAACGTTAAGAAAGAGAGGCTCACCTAGCTTGGAGAACCCCGTGCCGCTGGAAGAGTGATGTTAGCGAATGTCCTCACAGCTGGCGCACTCTCCGCCCAAGCGGGGTTACAATCGAGGCTGCACATACTTGTCCATGACAACGGCTGGAGTTTGGTTGGCCATCGCTGCGAATTGGTGCTGCGCACACTATACCAAACTCGGATTTTTGCGAAGAGGCAGCAATTTTGGTTGAGAGCTGAAGTCGAAGCCGCCTGGGCGGGTTGTCGGTTGCGGTCCAGAGATTACGATTACGTGCCTGGACATGAAGCTCTCTTGTGCCTCGCTGCTATGTGGGCCGATAGCCCCGCCAGCCACCCATAATGTGGGGCGAGCGATTTGAGCCACTAGCGCAATTTGGTAGAACGTCCCTTGGGTCGGCCAAATATTGTTAGTGGTCAGGAGAGCACTTCACATTCTCTCATTGCGATGATTGAGATATCTCCTGGAGTAGGCAGCAACGCTCAAACGGTAGTACAGTACAAACAGTTGCATGCCAAAATTAACTGCAACAAGTGTTGCTGGATAAAAGAGGACAGGACATTATAATTGTACGGTCACAGTAGCCTAAAATTCTGTCGGGACAATCTCTCAAAGAGCAAGAACGAGGCCGCAGTTCTGAATGTCAACAATGGAAGGAACTTTCTTGCTCTTGCCTCAATTCTCGACGTCCACCTGCCTATGACGTCCCGAAGAGTGCGTCAGCAGAAGGCAGGCCTCTTATTTCCATGCATCAAGTATTTTCTTAACCAAAAGCTGCAACCTCCGATCCGACTCTCCTACTCCTCCGCGGTCGTCCTGAGTGACCCGAATCGTTATCAGCACTGGATCTCAATCGTTTCCTAGAAAGCACCCTCAGCACTTGTCATATCATTGTTATTCCGCATCATTTCACTTTATCGTTTGCATCTTTCAGCTCCTGGAATCCTTTCATTGCGATTCCTGGTGCAAACGGGCGGCCAGGCCACCGGCAGCTTCACGATTACAACCCACAGAGTCTCGGATTGGACATCCGTACTGTGTTTCAAAGGAGGCCGTCTGTTTACAAGACTTGTGGCTACTCTCCTTATCCTACATACATTCCCACTTGGTTCTAAGTCCCGAACATCGTGTCGAGTCCCTTGAGGCACGGACGATCGGGATACCCACACGACAGAGGACAGAGCCAGCTGAAGTGAATGTGAATAACAAACTACCACCGCCGCTCCCATATTTTCTCCGAGACCGCCTACTCGCGCATCAGACAACCCTCGGCAGTCCGTTGCCACATCTCTCCGCTCGTATCTCTGTTGAACTCGGTTCAATCGCAACTTACGGGACGAACAATCTCGATCGGCAGAACATGTCAAGTGAATACAGACGTTCTTCAGTCGCCATTGGGGGAGATGGAGCGGTTGAGCGGATATGGAAGCGCGGGAAGCAACCGGTTGCTGCGGTGTTTATCCATGCCGGGGCGGGCTACCACAGTCTCGCGAACGAGAGAGTCCACCTTGAGGCCTGTAGCGAGTGAGTCTTGGCTTGATACATACCAATACGTGCCTAGCATGGAGAAACTGACGAACTCATGGGTAGAGCCGCGCGCGTAGGTATGAGGTTTCTCCGAGCTGGCGCTCCTGCCCCAGAAGCGGTCGAAGCTGCGATAAAATGTCTCGAGGACACAGAGATCACAAATGCCGGCTTTGGCAGCAATCTTAACATGGATGGCGTTGTCGAGTGTGATGCAACGATTGTCGACCACCTGGGCAGAAGCGGGGCTTGTGGTGCTGTTCCTGGTACGAATCAGTCACTGGACTTGACTGGAAGCCCTACTAACTGTAGAGCTATGCAGGAATCAAGAACCCTATCTCTCTTGCGAAGATAATTCTGGACAAGAGTAGCCAGCCGTTGTCACTGCGGCGTGTCCCGCCAAATATACTTGTAGGATTAGGGGCGAAGCAGTTCGCCGAAGAACACGGAATGGCAGGGACCCCTAACGAATATTTGGTTTCAAAGAATGCAAAGGACCGCTATATTCGTTGGAGCGAAGACCTGAGGAAAGCTGAGGGCAGACCGGCCGGCACTGTCAGCCCTCCTTGCAAGTACCCCGAGTTCGAGCCAAGATCACCTACTCCGAGCGCCTACGAGAAGGCAGCACATCTCGCCAGTCCAACCCAGCGCCGAGATCATGCAAGCGCAATTCTGACTGGAGTGTGGAACGAAGGGCAACCGGATTCCCCATATCCCGGTGGCTCTCCTGCAGCAGAGAGCGCCCCACCTATAGCTATCACTCCAGCGACAGCTCGCACTCCCCACGGGGGGTTGGCGAGGTCGCCACCTAGCAGCGGCAAAGCTGCAGCGGACCGACATGCACTTGCCTCCGTGAGTGCTGCGTTTCAATCACGACTCAGCTCGTCGCCGCCCGAGAGGCCCAGGCCGCGCAAAAGCGCCAGCGATGACCCGGGCAGTCTTTCAAGTGTCAGCAGCGCGGACAAGACGGCACCACCTTCACCAGCTTCACCCACCGATGGTTCCATAAGCTTCGAAGACCTGACAACTGCTGACCACTACCAAAGCATTGGCTTCGATGCCGCAAATGACGCCGCCGAGAAGGAGACATCAAGCACAGAAGCCGGCGATGGGATGGAGCCTGCTGATGAGCAGGAGGACATGGACTTGGTTACTGACACTGTCGGTGCCATTGCCATCGACATGAGGGGCAATATCGCAGCGGGTTCTTCGTCCGGTGGCATCGGCATGAAGCACAGAGGTCGTATAGGGCCTGCTGCTCTGGTGGGCATCGGCACGGCTGTTGTGCCACAACACCCGGACGACGAGGAGGGCCTTTCCGTGGCGGCAGTCACCAGCGGCACGGGTGAGCACATGGCAACCAGCCTGGCTTCTGCAAAGTGCGCCGATCGTCTGTTTCACGGCACGCGACAAGGGCCAGGAGGAAGGAGCATTGAAGAGCCGGATGAGCACAATGTGATGGAATCCTTCGTCTTGGACGACTTCATGGGCCATCCAGGCGTCAAGAACCAGACGTCAACCGGGGCGATCGGTGTCATGGCCGTCAAGAAGAACCGCAATGGTATCTACTTCTTCTTTGCTCACAACACCGACTCGTTTGCCCTGGCTTCCATGGCATCCCATGAACGCGAGCCAAATTGTGTCATGTCGCGTCTTGCCGAGGCCCATCCAGTAGCCCAGGGTGGTCGGAAGATCCGAATCGACTAATGTTGGACGTTGGCACGTCGAGGCTAACAACTGCATGGCGACGGAGTTTTTGGTGGCCACTTGGGCCGGTTTGGATTATACTAGACCAGGGAAGGCAAGGTCATTTGGCGGTTTTGTGTTCCGACGGTCACTGCTGTAATGGTTTGTGGGTAATGATGACTGGCTGTCAGTCTACTCACTGCTTTAGAATACTTGTTCAGCTTGTTTATAGGGCATTGTGGGCGTACCATGAGATATCCAAAAGTCTTGATTTCCAGGATCTTCTATACGCGGACTTTAGTCCGAATTTCACCCCGTGTGTGTTTTTATTCCCCGAGTTTCTCAGGCCCCCCTTAAAATATCAGATGGTATTGTACTCTTATATAGTACATCGCATGAATACGTCCCCCGATATAAGCTTTCATGATACATATATATGAATACACAGCCCCCCTGCTTTTCGTTTCTTTTGGCCAGGAACTCCATGCTATCAAGACGCCGGTCGCCCCAGAGCGCAAAAATCAGATCCTTCATGCTGCCGTCCCCGTCTAATCCGTCCGCCCAGTCTAATAACTATCGGCCAAGCCCCTCAATTCCCATTGGTAACCCCTTTCCTCTGTTGAGTCGGGTACACGACCGGTCTGGCGCCGTAGTCCCCTAATGCGAGCTTGGTCCCACACGTCAGACATTCCCCTCCGTCCGGAACCTGACAAAAGATGGACAAGCAAATGCTGCACACGAAGCCGGTGTCTATCACGTTTCTGTGGCAGAAGCAGGCGGCCCTAAAGTCTACGCTGTCTGCGCTGGGCGTGACCAGCAAATCTGCCACGTTCCTCGAAGCGGCCGCGCCTGACTTTCCAGCCTTGGCACCGACGATCTTGGTCATGTCTTGCGTGCCCTTTTTCACATTGTCATTTGAGGAGGGGGAGGGGCCAGCGGCGCCGCTGGAACTGCCGAAGCCGAACATTAGATATTGCAGAAGTCCACGGGGTTCGTTGGCACGAATAAATGTGCCTCTGGTGAGGAAGCTCGCTTGTTGGAGAAAGGTAGCGCTACCCCGGAGAGATAACGTGTCGATTGCGATTCCGGAATGGGCGGCGGCGAACACGGCGTTCATTGTTGGTATGTACTGCGCCGGTGCGGAGTCACTGACGGATATTACGAGTATGCGGGCGTGGAGAGTGCCGGAGAGGGAGGTGGAGGTGGAACCGGTGTTGGTGTTTTGGGAAGTTAGGCCGGTGGCGGTGGAGGAGGTTGAGCCGGCGGGACGGGCTACGGAGGTGGAGGTGGCGGAGAGACTGACGGCGGTCTTGTTGATGTGGGAGAGGGCGAGGGTTAAAGCGCCGGAGATCTGGGAGGTTGTGGAGGAGAGGTCGTTCGGGGTGGTCTGGTCGATAAGTTGCCGCAGGGAGGATAAGAGGGAGGATTCGACCTGGGCGAACTGGGGTATCTTGTTTGCTGAACCGTGACCACCAGGTGGCTTGGAAGTGGTTGTGGTTGGGGCGTCTTGCATCTCGATATCGCCGTCTGTGGAGGATTTCGGAGGGGGTTTGGGGTTGGAGGAAGGCGGCTTGGGAGAAGGGTATAGCCATACTGCCCGGTTGTTGTGACTGGCTATCAGGGCGACTTGGTTGGAGTTGGAAAATGCGAGATGGGCATTGACAAAAATGAGGATGTTGGCAATCGCTTTGCTTATGGGGAGGACGTCGGATAGAGCTGCCCACGCGCGGGGGTTCGTGTCGATGATTATGGTGCACAAGGAGGGAATGTCGTCCGTGTTGTACACCTCGTAGTGCTCCGAGGCGTCGACCGCATCTTGGACGTTCATCTTGCCTGCCCGCCACCCAGGATCCTTTAGAAGCTATGGGTGTCTCGCCTGTGCAAGGAGTCTGTGTTGGAGCTTTCTCGAAACTGACACTCACTCGTCACAGACCCCGGCAGAGATCCGTTTGTAAATGTTCCTGTCGCCGGTTACCTCGCCTTGCTCCCCAATCCCGTCAGCCACCAGCCGGTCCAGTATATCGTCAACCAGGCCTGGTCATTGAAAGCTTCAAACGGTCAAAGTCGTACGTGCGTAACGGAGTAGTTAATTGTGGTACGTCAAGGGTCGGTTGAATGTGGGGGCACTTTAACACAAAACGCGCCGCGCCGTCCGAGATTCAATGACCAGTTAAAAGCATGTCAGGCAGTGGGCAGCAGGCGGCCTTGGCGCCTTCTTTTACCTGCGGTAACCAATGCGTGTTGCAGCAACAGCCCACTGCAGCTTGCCCCACCATAACTGCCCACCTTATTATGCTTCGGGCGGGAAGCTTTGGAGGGGCAATCATATGCTTCTCTCCCTGACTTCCTAAATTATTGACTAAGAACAGGCTCTTGGTTCCTTTTTTTGACGGGTTGAGACGGCCAGCTGCGCAAAATAAGCTTGTTATCAACTCGCTTTTAGATTTGGACTCCTGCCAAGACAATCTGAATCATCGAAATCACCTTATTTATTCCTGCATCGTCATCTGAACCTTGCTGTCCAGTTCAGACCCCCTATCCACACCTTTTCCTACATCCAACACTTATACACATACCAGCAACCATCTCACAGTATTTAGCACATACACACTAAACATGGCTCCCACTGCGGAAACTCTTCCGCATGGCTCGGAGAGCTCCGAGTTTTCGGAAAGACAGGACCAAACGCTACTCCTCCTTGCGCGACTAATGGAGGGTGGGCAGGAGGACGATGAGACAGTGAAAGACCTCAACCAGCTCACAAAGCTTCTCGGGGACGATGTAGAGGCGGTCAAGAAGGGCGAACCATCCATCACTCAGGTCATTGACAGTGACTGCGTCGACACGTTAGTAGGCTACCTCGACCTGAGGCAGTCGGAGATTGTGCAGGGCCGCGCAACGCTCTGCACATCGGCCTACCTCAAGGCTGCCGGCGAGGACGGAAACAAGAAGCTGGCCGAGTTCTTCCACGACAGGGTCCGGAAAGGCACGTACGATGACTATATTGTCGCATTCTGCGTCGCCGCCTCCATCTTCCCCTTCGTGCCGGATCTCACCAGCGAGCTGTTTCTCAGCGAGGGCTTTCTCGCCAGCCTTGGCCCCCTTATGAGGCGGAAATGGAAGAGCAGGAAGGTCGAGACGGCATGTCTGGAGATGCTAAATGCCGCTTGCATGCAGCCGCTATGTCGAGAAGCCGTGCAAAAGTATTGCACCGAGTGGCTGGAGGAGATTGTGGACCACGACCCCGAAGACGACGTCAAGGCCATGTACACTGCCAACCCCGACCACACCATCCAGGAAGGATCTATCATGATGAGGAGGCACTCGGAGCAGGTTCAGAACCTCGCCGCTGTGGTATTGGCGAAGCTCAGGGTTAGCAACCGTACCTTTACTCCTCCCCTCTGATTCCGCCGTTATCTCACTTTAATGAGTCTCGGGGACTGACATCCAGACTTGAAAGGTATCGCAACCGTCTAAGCCCCCAGGCGACACCTCCGAGCCCAGGATACAGCAAGCAACGACCAGTATCGAAGACCTTTCCAAAATGTTTACCAAGATGTTTCTGACCAATCCTGAACACATGAGCCAGTCTTCTATTGAAGGACTAGCCTATGCGTCTCTACGGTCAACAGTTAAGGAGGACCTGGCGAAGAACAAAGACTTTCTTAAGAGTCTCGTAAAGACTCTGGAGGCTGCCCCTCCCAAGTCACCACTCACCTACGGAGCCCTCAGCATACTCGTGAACCTGACCCGATACCAGCCGGTGCAGTCGGAAGAAGAAAAGAAGATGAGCCAGCTTAGGGCGTACGCGAATGCTGCCGGCAAATTGCAACCGGATCCGCTAAACGACAATGACCACGTCACAGAACGCTGCAAGCGTGTTTTCGAGGCTGGTGTCACCCCTGTTTTGGTCTCGCACAGCAAGAACGGCAGCGTCGCATCGTTGGGTCTCATCATCGCAGTCATTTACAGCCTGTCAATGACGGTCACACTTCGCGGACAGCTCGCGCAGCAGGGTGCTGTCCGCTTGTTGATAGCAGCGTGGCAAGCACTACCAGCAGAAACCGAACCCGCTGCCAGACGCATCGCCGCTCAAGCCTTGGCTAGGATACTCATAAGCACCAATCCCACACTGGTGTTTGGCGGCACGCGGCCCACGCCCCAGAGCCACGCCATCCGTCCACTCGCATCCATTATCCCGCCTGACCCGAATGCAGAAACAAGGGACCTCCTGCCAACGTTTGAGGCACTCATGGCGCTCACCAACCTGGCATCGACAGACGACGACACCCGCAAAAGTATCGTCCGCCTCGCATGGAGTGATATCGAAGAAATGCTGCTGAGCAGTAACCCCAGAATCACGACAGCAGCGGTGGAATTGATCTGCAACATCGTCCAGTCCCCTGCCGAGGCTGCGTCATTATATGCCGACGGCACTCAAAAGGCAAAAGACCGGTTGCGCGTGCTTGTGGCACTAGCAGACGCAGAAGATGCCAAGACGCGCAGTGCCGCGGGTGGTGCATTAGCATCTCTGACAGGTTACGAGGCGGTTGTGCGCGCGATCGCAGACAGAGAAAGGAGTGTAGAGTGTGTGCTCAGCTTATGCCGCGACGAGAACGACGACCTACGACACAGGGGGGCGTTCATAGCCCATAACATGGTCAGCACCCCAGGTGACACGGGTAAATTGGCAAAGGAGGCTCTGAAGAAAGCTGGAGCCGTGGAGACGCTGACCGACTGCGCTAAGAAGAGCAGACGGGCTGAGGTCGTCCAGGTTGCTATTGAGGCTCTCAAACTGTTGATTGAACAGTAGTCTTAGTAGACCAGATTAGGTGTGGAGGGGAGGGGAGGGGGTGTTAACAGCATTCAACGGTTGGGTTGGGTTGGGTTGGGTTGTGGGTGGTGGTTCGTTAAAAAAGAGCTGGAGTTGGTTCAAGTAAATAATTAAGGAGGTTTTTTTTTTTTTTTTTTTGGTCAGTAGACAGACATGGTAGCAAAGCGGTCTTGTTGGTTTCTTGCTTTTAAGAGGGGGGAGGGGGAAAGGGACTGGAGATCGATCGAGACCTGCAATAAACGGCAATGGTTACATATCAATATAGATAGAACATCCAACAGCGCGTTTTATATACTTGGTAGAATAGAAACGCAATAGCTGCCAAATCTCTCTTGAATTTCCCCTACTGCACTTGCACTGTGTAGCAACAAAGCCCAGACGCAAAAATTCAGCTAAGGTATGTATACTCCTTTTTCACTCCCCACATCAGACAAATTCCCACAAGCACGCTCAAGTCCCTCAACGCCGCCGCTACATCACATTCGTAACTGTCCTGTTCCACATTCATAACCGTTCCGTTCCAACTATACAACCGCCGAGTTCCGTGTAGTTTGGGCAAACTCATTGTGTTTATACAACATGTTTACTTGCTGGTGTCAACCACGTAGCGACCGACAATCTTGCCGTCGTGCATGAGCTGGTAGACCTCCCCGAGCTGGCTGAGGCCGACCGTCTTGAACGGCACCTTGATCAGACCCCTGGCGAAGAAGTCTAGCGCCTCCTGCGTGTCCTGTCTGTTACCGACGTAGCTGCCTCTGATGGTGATCATCCTGATGACGGTGTTGAAGACAGGGGCCTTGAGGTATGCGTTCGCCGGGAGACCGATGCAGATGACGGTACCTCTGCTGCGGACGTAGTCGGCAGCCTGCTGGAACGGCTTCTCCTGGACGGCCAGGCACAAGACTGCGTGGGGACCGAGTCCGTCGGGGGTAGCGGCCTTGACCTCCGCAACGAGGTCCTGGCTCTTGCCGAAGTCGACGAAAGCCGAAGCTCCCAGGGACTGGCAGTGCTGAGCCTTCTCGTTGCCCTGGCCGCCGCCGTCGATGGCGATCGTGTGCAGGCCCATGGCGCGGGCATACTGCAGCGCCATGGATCCCAGACCACCGGCCGCACCTACAACAGCCACCCACTGGCCCGGGCGAGCACCGGACTCCTTGAGGCCCTTGTAGACCGTGATACCGGCGCACAGAACCGGGGCAATGACCTCGAGGTCGCACTCCTTGGGGATGCGGGCCACGTGTGCCGCCTTGGCGATGGCGTACTGCTGGAAACTGCCGTCCACGGTGTAGCCCGAGAGAAGGGCGTGCTGGCAGAGGGGCTCGTCGGCCTGCATGCAGAAGGAGCAGGCAAGGCAAGAGCCGTTGAGCCACTTGATGCCGGCGTGGTCGCCGATCTCGATGTCCTTGACGAGCTCGCCCTTGGCGACGACAACGCCGGCACCCTCGTGCCCGCCGACGAGGGGAATCTTGGTGGCGAGCGGCCAGTCGCCCATCATGGCGTGCAGGTCCGTGTGGCAGACACCCGAGTACTTGACATTGATGAGAACCTCATCGGGTCCGGGCTTCTGGACGGGAATCTTCTTGTAGACGGAGGCTGCAGATTGTTAGACGGCTGGCATGTAATAGTCGGAGTGAGTGTGCAAGGGGGTGCTTACGTCCGCCAGTCTTCTCGACGACCTGCGCCCATTGCTCGGTGGGGATCTGGAATTGAGGCATTGTGTTTGTTGGGTTGAGACTTGGTCTGAAGATATAAGTTTGGATGGAGTGGAGCTCAGTGGTAGATCTCTTGATCTGATGTTTGAGTTTGGAATGATGAGGACAGAAAGGTTGTCCATCAAGGTGGTTTGGATGCTCCTTTATACCATTTCCATGGCATCGGGTTGCATGGGAATAAGCTCATGGTCTCGATATGTACGAGCATCAGGCCGAAGAGGAGAGAGTCTGGCAGGTACGAGGGGGGAAGACTGGACGTCTGGTGATGGATGCAGCTCCAGACAACTGCACTTCCCGTTTAGGCAAGAACCACCCTGCCAAGGAACGTATGATTCTGACGGCACCTGCAACGCTTGCCTCCATCGGGCCTTTCCATTTCCATTGGTTCTCGCCGGCGCCGCTTCTCAACACCAACGCCTACCTAATGCAAATGAGCGATTCGCAATGGGGAATTGATTCTCTTCCATGTTCCCCGTGGGGCGCCGCTTGGCCTTGGCTTCTCCATGAGTCCGGACGATGATCCTCAAGCTGGGGAGCTGTGGGTCAGCAATGTGCTAAGCTGTGAGGGGAAATCCCATTGAAGCGTAACGAATGGCACGGACAAACGCACTCGCATTCCCTTCGAACCTACTAGCTGCATGATTAGGTACGGCATGTATTGAATAGTGTGTGTGTCTGCCTTGCGATGGCACGTCAGCAATCTGCGTATCCGTTCGCTGGCTTCCGATCTTACGATGACAGGTATCGGATGATGCACCAATCCAGACGGAGGCGTGCAACGCTCTCGCTTACGGTAGCTGATAACGCAACGGCGGTTCTGCGGCGAGCTCCTGCCGCTTCCCGCCGAACTGTTCAGAAGTGTGGTAAAGATCATGAAGTTTTGCTTCTCGAACACTTTTCACCTTCTTTATCTTCTTCGGCTTTTCCAGTTCACAGATCGTGACGTTTTTGTTACAAGTTTCGAATGGCTATCTACGTTAGGAAGGAACATCCCACACCCCCAATTCCGCTTCCACGTTCTTCCTCCTCGTTGTACATACGCCTTGCAATGACAGCCCGGGAGCCCCCAGCCAACTAATTTGAGCAGCAAACATGAAGTCCAAGCTCCCGAGGCATCTCTACTGCGTATCTACTGCATACTAAGCACCTCCGCTTCGCCGTCCCAACGCGTTCCCTTACACCGCAGACCCGCGACCCGCGACCTGAGTCGTGCGCGTGTTCACCAAATGCAGAAATAAGATAGGTCCAATAGTGTAGGTCCACTTACTATTCAGCTTTAACGTACATATGTCACTTGGAACTCTCCACTAGATCCCCTTCCACTTGAGCGAAGGAACTGCGGGGTGCAGCAGCGCTTGCATACGGGGAATAGCTTCAGGCAGTGCCTGTGGAGCGTGGAGAGCTTTTGCGGGGTTTGGAAACACCTACTGCACGGACTATGCATAGCAATCTTGATCGCCGTAGAAATAACTGCAATAGCTGAAGTCTAGGTTCGGTACTATAGAGGCCCGAGCTGTGGAACGCGGGGTTGAGGATGGGGCTTGATGATGGGGAATAACCTAAGCTTTCGAGCTTGGAGACATTAAAAACAGACGTAGGCAATCGCGGAGACTTCATAGGTCAATAGCAGGTCATGTGGCAGGGCAGGGCAGGGTTCCAGGTTT
Organism: Diplogelasinospora grovesii; assembly: GCA_033297225.1. Classification (NCBI taxonomy): domain Eukaryota; kingdom Fungi; phylum Ascomycota; class Sordariomycetes; order Sordariales; family Diplogelasinosporaceae; genus Diplogelasinospora; species Diplogelasinospora grovesii. Next base: position 979,566 of record MU853752.1, read on the forward strand.
GGCCGAGAACTACAGCCATGTGTCAACTCTGGAGTTATGGAACACAAGGAGGAAGCTGTTGGCGGATAGAAGGCAGCTAACATACCAGGAGATCATCCCAGCTATGGAGAAGCTCACAGGGGTCGCGGAAGGCCCTGCAATAGCGAGACATAAGACGGCCGTAAACAGCAAGAGAGCCCGAACTACCGGATCTGCACGCGGAGACTTTGTAACATCCCGGAGACGAAGTTGGTATGTGCCGAAGCCGCCGTAAGCGCTTTCGTGTCGTCGCCGGGCTTTGAGTACTTTGGCCATCACTGTTGCTTTCACCTACTGCTTCTCACACCTGCGGCTGCTCTCGTCATTGAGTACGAGACACGTTCATTACAACATTTCATATTGCACGTCTGTATACACCCGCGTAAACCTCCGCGTTATTGTTCATATAGAAAACCCACCGCTGTTAACCTGCCTCGGCTCGCTCGCAGCGACGAACGTCCCGTTGGGCAACCTCATGATGGCCTGGACAGCCGATAGTCCAGGATTCTGCCACTGGACGTTATGTTTCCGGGCGGCCAGATTCTCGTAAGTCTCGTTATCAAACCCATCCAGATGGCCGTTAAAGTTCTCCATGTGCTCAACAAGCAAGACATCAGGCATGAGCTGGTGATGCAATCTGGGGGCGGCAAGTGCCTCAGCCAGGCTGAAGCCGTGCTCAAGGACGTGCCAGGCGGTCTGGGCCGTGGCGCTCACGATTCTCGACCCGCCTGCTGCTCCTGTCGCGAATACAAACGCCTCGTTATCCGTGTTCTTGTCAATGTATTCAGCCATAAGCGGGGTGATGGATGACAACGGCCGCTTGCGGGGAGATATGAAGTTTGCGGGTGCAGGTTCAAACCCAAAGGCGTTTCGGTGGCCGGGTTGGGAAAAGTCATCCATTTCGTCATTCCTACCCAAGTCAGTCACGTTGAGCGGAAGCGAAGACGAAAAAGAAATCCAAACATCAACATCCCAAACAAGGAACACCTCAAGAGCAAAACGAAAGATGGGAGCTTACAAGATGATACCAGTATCAGGCGTCATGATCTGCGCGCCAAATAGCAGGTTTATCGTCGTCGTGCTGGACACAGTCATACCACTGCTGTCGGCAGTGACGATGTGCGAGGTGCCCCAGCTGTCCGCCGCGTATACACCCTCTGGGTCGTAGACCTCGACCGGCTGTGTCTGGTTGTCCATGATCTTACCCCTAACCTCCCGGGCCGTCTTGTCGCTGAGCATGCGCTTCTCATACTCGTTGATATTTCGCAAGAACTCTGGGTCTCCCAGTTCTTGTCTTGCGCCGTAGGCAAACTTCATAGCCTCTACAAACCGATGCAACGTTAAATTCCCGTCCTTCCATGGGTCCTCCCGAAAGGGGTACTGTTCCAGTGTCTTGAGCATGCTGAGCGTCACTGCTCCGCTACTGGGAGCTGCCGTCGTAAACAGCCTGTAACCCCTATAATCCGCGCTCAGCGGCTTCCCAGTTTTGACCGTGTAGTCTTTCAAGTCGTCTAGTGTCATGGTCCCATTCAAGCTCTGAATGAGCTCCACCATGGACTGAGCCAGCTCCCCTTCGTAAAAGATAGCAGCCCCATAGCGTGCGATCTTTTCGAGCGAGTCTGCATATCTCTTCCTCGTAATGATGTCGCCGAGCTTAACGAGCGTGCCGTTGGGTGCAAAATCTTGCGCCCATACCGGGTCCTCAACCAGAAACCGGGTGTTTTGCATGGCTGCGCCCATATACCGTACCAGGTCCTCGTTCACCTCGAAACCCGTCCGCGCGACCTTGACAGCCGGGGTAACGACCGTTTCCCATGGCAACCTGCCGTATTTTGTGTGCAGATATTCGAGACCGCGCAGCTCGCCAGGCACAGCAACAGACAGAGCACCGGTGATGCTGGCGTTGCGGTCGTGCTCGTACATGTCGCGGAACGCGGCTGCTGGTGCGGTCTCCCGGTAGTCGATAGACTCGTAACTGCCGTCGCTACCACGGACAAGCATGAACCCGCCCCCGCCTATACCCGAGTGATACATCCCGATAACACCAACGCAGAGGGTGGAGGCGACCATCGCATCTGCTGCTGAGCCCTAATACATACACTCTCTAAGTAAAGGTAACTAAAAGGGAGGACGAGGGTGAAAAAAGGGGGGGGGGGCGTACGCCAAGCTCAATCATGTCGACCCCGATACGAGAGCATATTGCGCTTTCACACGCCACTGCTCCCGAGTCTGATTCAGGTTCAGGTTCAGGTTTGTGTGTTGTGAGGACTGTTTGCTGCTGGTGGTGATAGTAATAAGGGGCTGCCCTTGCCCCTGCCCCACTACTCAGACTCCGAGATAATAATAGTAAAAGAAGCCATATCAGCGGCGATAATAACCGGCCTAAATAAACAGCATTAAATCGTCAGTTAACTTCTCGCACTGAAAAATGGCTATCGTTGGGTAGGCGAAAGCTCACCCATGATGAAATGTTGTGGCGGGCCGTCTGCAGTCAGAACGTTTTATCTATCTATCAGTTTAACATGCGGTGTCGCGCGAGTCACTCAGATCGAAACTGCCCGTTGCCAAACGCTTTGCAACCGAGAAATGGAATGGATAAGACAATGAAAACAAAGGTAACTACAATTGAAAGAGCAAAACGAGGAAAAAAAAGCTCCGCAGCAAATAATAACTAGTCGCGCACGCAAACGATATATATATATGTATATATAGTGGTGGAAAGAGTTCAAGAACAGAAAGTGTATTAATCAGGTAGATAAGAGCACGTCTCAACACCTTTAATAACTGAGTCAAGGCTGATAAACCCAACCCCGGATCTACATACATAGGACTACAGGTCAGACAGAGCTAGTGGAAGGTTGATTAGCGATCAAACGGTTTGCCGAGACCCGGACACCTCCGGCCAGCTAACTAACCTTACCGTGTGCATGCAATACATTCCTGTGGTAGGATAAGCCGTTTTTCTCGCTTTGTGGTCTGTTAAAGCCGGGCGTTTGTGCCCAAGATTGCTAATTTAGCTAACTGTAATAGTTTTCATCTATTTCGTGGTCTTCTTGTTGGTCTTTTCTAATACCAATAGGTGTTGTGATTTTATCTTGTTATGTTGTCATCTGAGCTTTGGAGATGCCCGGAATCGGGGTTGTCAGCAGGGACCCCCGGCACCGGGCTGGCCACATGGTCACGAGAGCAGTTGACTTAACTAAAGCGCACAAGACCTGAAACATCGGTCTGAATCAGCAGTCTCCTGGAAGATGATTATTAATAAGGAAATACAAGTTCTGTAGTCTAAAGCTTGAACGTCGAAGGTCATAGTACTAATCCTCAATTGCTATCTTGAAGACTGATTTTCGACTTCTAACGCCGGTGATATCAGGGTATCATCCACTATACTATCGTATATACAAATATTGGGCACTTGCCGGCTCATGTCGTACTAGGCGGAGGCCTTCGTCTGTAGGGTTCGATTCGTGATGTTGGACGCTTTATCCTGTAGTCAGGAACGTAGTGGTCCGGGTATATCGGTGACTTGATTATCGGCGTCGGAGCGGTCCCCGACGACTCTTCTTCCCTCTCTATGGTCTCGTATACTCGAGGTGCAGCAGTCCCACCTTCGCCATACTGAACGACGCGGTCCCATTCACTCAGCGACCCGCAAGGACTCCTAAGCTAGGCCCTAAGCTCGTGCAAAAGGAGACGAGTGCTCTGGCGACCCAGAAACTCCTGGATCATGTCCTCAGCCTGCCCGGAACCGCCTTGGACGTCCACCGTCTTGAGAATGGCGATGATGTACTCGCGCAAGAACTCTGCATTACTCGGTCTGCGTCTGTGCGCTGAGTTGTTAGACTCGTCTGCGTAAAGGAACTCGAAGACGCGTAGCTCGCGGCGCAGCCAGACTCTCGCTCGGGATACGAGCTCGGGATCCCTCTGGAACAGTTGCGGTGATAGCTCCCTGTATCTCGACTCTGCAGGTTGCTTCCTATTCGAACCCACGTGGAGAGAGTAGAGTTTATGCCGGTAGATGTGACGACGTCTCTGAATGGCCTCGTCTTCTGGTTCTCGTGGCGAGCGGGAAAGAATCGGAGCCCATCTTCTCATGCCTTCCTCCGACTGGCCTTTAGAAGCTGACGGCGCCGGGACTTTGTAAACCTTCCCTTGCTGTCCGGTTTGGCCCAGCTCATATCGAACTTCCGTGATATCACTCTTGCATAGCGGGCATGTTGGATGCTCTTCTAGCCAAGTAATCAGGCAAAGATAATCGAAATTGCGATGCCGGCAGGGTTGTGCCTCGCACTGCTCGACTATATCGCCGAGGCAAATTACACAGCATTCAGTTGCACCTTCGCTTGATAACGAGGAAATCTGTTGGAGAGTATTTTGAAGGACTTGAGAACGCAGGTCTTCGGTGTTGGGTTCTGTGTCCATGTGTCCAAGCGTCCACTACAGCAGAAGATCGTTAATGGGATGATTAAGTATGAAAAGGAAGGAACGATTCACGCGCACGTGTTGATGAAGGGCAGGAGTGGCACCGAATATCCTTAAACCTGTCGCAGGTACCTAGTTAAGATGTGCGTGGGACATGTGCAGAGGCGGGCAACTCGTCGAGAAATGGGGGATGAGAGCTGCAAGCGCTTCGTTAGACGGTCCCAGCACTAACGCATGACTCTTAGTTCTTCTTTATCGCAGCTTCATCTGACTTCAATCATTTCTAAATCTTGCATATTCCAGTATCGTTGCAGCCAGTTTACAGTCATTTTTATATTCTGCGTTACTTGAGCTCCGAAGAGTTTGGTGTTGCGAAGGTCTCTGGCCGTGCCCCTCGATTAGGAATCGTCCCGCCTTTGAACTGGGACGCCAGTCCTTGGCGGCAGCCTGACGCCTGAAGCTTGAACTCTGGCAACAATTTCTCACAACCCCAATTTACAGTTCTCGCCCAGTATGGACGACCTTGCCGAACTCGAGCTCGCTGGGCTCGTGAGCAAGGTGGCTGCAGAGCTTCGAAACCACCTCGGAATCGAAAACACAACTCTCGCGGAGTTCCTTATCGCAAAACGACTCGAGTGCGACACGTCAGAGAGCTTCACGATAGCTATGACGCAGGAGATGGGCGATGTATTCAATGCAAGCGTGATTGATAGTATCGACCGGCTCGTTCGAACGATGCACCCAGCCATGAAGGCGAAGACTGCCGCCGGACAGGACGAACCCGATAAGCAGCGCTCCGTTGAGAAGAGAGCGCAGGGCTTATCTAGTCTTTCCATGCCGGATACCGTGCCTGTTCACGATTCTATTGACGATACTTTGGCTGTGCTAGAAGCTTTACAGCCGAAAAGTCGCAAGGCTGAATCGGGTGCACGAAAATGGGACCACAGTCGCAGTCGGAGTCGGAGCCCCGAACGGAGGAAACGACGTTCTCCGGACCGCGACGGGGACAGGAGCAGGCGGTATGATGAGGATGAGTACGATGGGTCGAGAATACGCAGGCAGCGACGCGAGGAAGAGGGTCAACAGAGACTCAGGCGGCCACCGCGAGAGGTTGACGATGCTCCTGTTTTACACAAGATCTATGACGGGCATGTGACAGGCATCAAGGACTTTGGCGCCTTTGTGAATCTCGACGGCATGAAGGGGAAAGTGGGCGGATTGGTACATGTTTCACGGCTGGCAGAAGGGCGGGTCAATCACCCATCAGACTTGATCCAACGTGGACAACCTGTCAAGGTCAAGGTCATTAGCATAGACGGGACGAGGGTCGGGCTGTCGATGAAGGACGTTGATCAGCAGACCGGCCAGGACCTTGCCCCTCAAGCAAGGCTCGGTACTGGTGCGAACGTGCAGGCTCTGGGCCGACACACCGAAGGCGGATCCCAGGAGCCCGAACCTGTCAAACGACAAAAGAAGAGAATGACGTCTCCGGAGAGGTGGGAGATTCGCCAACTCATCGCAGCTGGCGTTGCAAAAGCCTCAGACTACCCCGACTTGGAAGATGACTACAACGCAACGCTTCGAGGTGATGGAGACGGCAAGATGGAGCTGGAAGTAGACGTCGATATCGAAGTCAGAGAGGAAGAGCCACCCTTCCTTGTTGGTCAAACGAAGCAGTCTCTCGAGCTCTCGCCCATCCGCGTCGTCAAGGCTCCTGGCGGGTCGTTGAATCGGGCGGCCATGTCCGGTGCCGCACTGGCGAAGGAGAGAAAGGAACTGAAACGGCAAGAAGCAGACGCAGTCGCCGACGCAGATGCCGATGAGGAGACAAAAATTGACCTCTCAGCTCAGTGGAACGATCCGATGGCGGATCTAGACAAGCGCAAGTTCGCCAGCGACCTGAGAAGCGCCAAACTCAACACCACGGAAAGCCTTCCAGATTGGAAACGCGCGGTCCAACCAAAAGACCAGTCATACGGGAAAAGGACAGATATGTCAATCAAGCAGCAGCGGGAAACGCTTCCGGTCTTTGCGTTTCGCAGCCAATTGATCGAGGCCGTGCGACAGAACCAGATTCTCATCGTGGTCGGCGAGACAGGCTCTGGCAAGACAACACAGATGACACAGTATCTGGCCGAGGCAGGCTTCACCAACAGTGGTGGCATCATTGGATGCACACAGCCTCGCCGCGTGGCCGCAATGTCGGTGGCCAAACGCGTAGCCGAAGAAGTTGGCTGCAAACTAGGCGAGGAAGTAGGTTATTCGGTTCGATTCGATGACTGCACCAGTCTGTCCACGAAGATCAAATACATGACGGACGGCCTGCTCCAGCGCGAGATTTTGCTGGATCCGGACCTCAAGAGGTATTCTCTCATCATGCTCGACGAAGCACACGAGCGGACTATCGCTACGGATGTCCTTTTCGCGCTCTTAAAGAAGACCCTAAAGAAGCGGTCAGATCTGAAAGTGATAGTCACGTCTGCTACCCTCGACGCGGACAAGTTCTCATCCTACTTTAACGGAGCCCCGATTTTCACCATCCCGGGCCGCACATTTCCCGTCGAGATTCTGTACTCGCGGGAACCTGAGTCGGACTATCTTGATGCTGCTCTAACCACTGTCATGCAGATTCATTTGACGGAGCCGGCTGGCGACATCCTCGTGTTTCTAACTGGCCAGGAAGAGATCGATACGTCCTGCGAAGTCCTGTACGAACGGATGAAGGCGGTAGGGTCCAACGTTCCGGAGCTTATCATCCTTCCTGTTTATTCGGCACTACCCACCGAGATGCAAAGCCGTATCTTTGATCCAATGCCTCCGGGCAGTCGGAAGGTCGTCATAGCCACCAATATTGCCGAAACCTCAATAACTATTGACAATGTCTATTACGTTGTAGATCCAGGCTTCGTCAAGCAAAAGGCATACGACCCGAAGCTGGGCATGGACTCGCTCATCGTTACGCCTATCTCGCAAGCACAGGCTAACCAGCGAGCCGGTCGTGCCGGCCGAACCGGGCCAGGTAAATGCTTCAGGCTCTACACTGAAGCGGCGTACCAAACGGAGATGCTGCCGACGCCGATTCCCGACATTCAAAGGCAGAACATATCCATGACGATCCTCATGCTGAAGGCGATGGGCATTGACGACCTGTTGCACTTTGACTTTATGGACCCTCCACCTGTCAATACAATGCTGACAGCACTCGAAGAGCTTTACGCGCTGGGTGCCCTCGATGACGAGGGACTCCTGACGCGGCTGGGACGCAAGATGGCTGACTTTCCCATGGAGCCGACGCTTGCCAAGGTACTAATCGCTTCAGCAGAGCTAAGTTGCTCAGACGAGATGCTTTCCATCGTGGCCATGCTAAACCTGGCCAATGTTTTCTATCGACCAAAGGAGAAGCAGGCACAGGCCGATCAGAAGAAGGCCAAGTTCCACGACCCACATGGCGACCACCTGACACTGCTGAACGTGTACAACGCATGGAAGCAAAGCGGTTATTCGAGCCCTTGGTGCTTTGAGAATTTCATCCAGGCGCGGTCGATGAGACAGGCCAAGGACGTGCGCGAACAGCTCGTCCAGATTATGGAGCGGTACCGCCAGCCAGTCGTTTCCTGTGGGCGCAAGACGGAGCAGGTACGAAAAGCCTTGTGCGCCGGCTTCTTTCGAAACGCGGCACGGAAAGATAGCGAGGCCGGGACCGGAGCTGGATCCTATAAGACCCTCCTTGAGGGCACTCCGATCTACTTGCACCCATCATCGGCGCTGTTCGGGAAACATGCCGCTGAGTGGGTGGTCTATCACGAACTTGTGCTCACAACACGCGAGTACATGCGCTGGACCACAAGCATCGAGCCGAAGTGGCTTGTCGAGGCGGCACCGACCTTCTTTAAGGTGGCAGGCACGGGCGGCACCATGTCGAAGCGACGAAAGCAGGAGCGGATACAGCCCTTGTATAACAAGAATGTCGGCGAGAACGACTGGCGGATATCGGCGCAGCGCAGGCCCGGTAGAAGTGGCGGCGGCGGCACTTGGGGTTAACCTCCTTCTCGATACTCCAGTAGTCGTTGTAATTCTCTGTGAGTCGAACACTTTCGGAACGCGTGGTGACGGGTTGACTACAACAGGATACAGACACATAAAAATACTACACGAGCTGCCCTGTACGGGCCCGGGGGTTGTGAAGATCTCTCTTTATCAAAGATGACTGAAAGTCTCAGATTCCAATGCAAAAACACACAGCTACCGGCGAAGCCAACGTTTCTTTCAATTTAGACAGTTCGAGAGGTTGAGATACTATAATGCAAGCATATTCGAGTGTTATATGCATACTTTGTGCTCGGGCTGAGGTTGTCTTTGGCAAGCACCCACTCACTCAGGCCACCTGGGCCGCCTCACACGCCCCTTGAGAGCATATCGACAGGGACATTAGGCGTCATTGAACCTCGCACTTACTTTGCCCTCGGACATGGATGCAACAGAGAAACTAGGTTTCGATACTTCTCTTCTTCTTCAACGACAGAATGCCTGAAGTGACATGTCACTGAACCTAGCACTTTGCCTTCAGACAGCCTTCTTCGGACTCAACCAGACAACAACAGCTGATGAAGGCTGACGAAATAGCATGACTACAGCGGAGAAATTCTCGACACTTTTATTGTGCATCTCGGTTACAGATTGCTTCTTACCATGTCCTTCCATACTCAGCGTGATTTCCGGGACATACCTGTTCATACAATAAGGTTCCCACACGATACCTGAGCAAAACACTTTCATGACCCTGACCGTATTTCGCAAAAAGTCGCGCAGGACTCCTCCTGCCATCATCAAACGCAATCAATCAGAATCGCGCGCGTGGCGATGCAGCTTGGCTCCGTCGTTGTCGTCACAGGGACACCCTGACGAGTGCCTTGTTAGGGTTTTGTGTGTCTCGTCTCAGACTCTGGGCGGTTGGGCCGGTACATGGGGGTTACCCAACTCCTGGATCTCGCAATGTGAGAGTGAACGGTGGGACGAACACCGTATTCTAGAAAACACTCCGTTGCACACGACAGTCAACGTCCGTCTTAGTCGTATATGCCATTTCAGCTGGCCACAACGCTGCCCGTCAATCTTATTTATTCTCAGCAGCTTCAACAATCATCACCTTTTATTAACAACGGAACGATCGCTGGATCAGAGCCCAGCATTGGCCCGCTGAATCGGGACGCTGGAACTAATCACGGCCTGTGCCGAGATCATAATTGGCCTGTGTGCTGACGGACCCCCGGGGCTCTAGGCTGGTGAAACAGGCCCTCGGTGCCCTCCTTTCGTTCTCCATTTTTGCCCCTTGGCAATTCTCTCATGATTCCCCATGTCGTGTGCCTCCTTCCAGGTTCAGCAGGCCAGTCCGTTTGATGGCCATGCTGCGCCGCCGCGATGGAGAAATTGACATGTCCTGCCCTTCTGGGCTGTTCTGGAAGCTTTGCTTGTGGCACGATAGTTTTTGTTAGACGACATTGCCCCGCCTGTGGAGAGTCCTGAACCTTAGCGTGTTCGTATTACCCGACAACTCACGCAGTACAGAGTAACACCCTCTTTACCAAAGTTCGACAGAACCCACAACATTCACGTAACACTGTCCCACGGTCGAACTTTACGTACACAAGCTGCCATGCCCGAAGGATGGAAAATGTTCCAACTTGGCGGTTACGACGGGTCACGGCGCCGGTTTGAAAATTTTTTTTTTCTCCCCGGGGGCTAACACTGCCCTAAAATTTAGGGTGCCAGATCGTCGTAACCACTGGATCCAATGCGGGCAAGTGTGCCGTTGACAGTTCGGCACAAAACGGGCTGAAAACAACCCTGACAGCCTGAACAACAACAAGATAAGCACGATTGGCACGCATGAATCTTCTCAACTTTAATCGATGATCGCAGAGAAGCATAAACCGTCTCTGGAAGGGGTTCCAAGGTTCCTCGGGCAGATCACTTCGTCTAAGCCCCCAAATAATCAAATAATCAACGTCGGTACCCGGTCGAGATGCTGCACAGTTTCGATTTACAGTGGATCATAAAACGGCGGGGGCGCATCATTTATACTAGCTGCTAGCAGATCTGAAATGCGAAAAGCCACCGACGACCGACGACCGTTTGACTTGCATGAAAGATGGCTGATGGCTGTGTCTTTAATGCTTGGTGGGGTCAAGACCAAAACTTGGGCCCCCAGGTCGCGCGGCGGCGGCAGCAGCGGGGCTTCAAGCAGATGGACGACCCTTTGGATGGAGCGTCGACGAGGTTTTTCAAAGTTTATGATGCTTGCTGGAACCCATCCGAGATTTTGGGATGACTGGAGCCCCTCTTTCTTGTCAGGTACCGTATCCTCGCGCCCAAGCCCGCGATTGGTGTGGCGGGGCTTGTCTGCCCCCTTAACTCAGATCACTGTGGGCGCGGACGTTGCCCATTGGCGGAGACCTCTGTCTCAGGTTGACCGTTCCTGCGTCGATCCGTTCCTGCGTCTGCCCCTGCCAACCCTCAAGGTCTCCCCCGGCGAGCGATCTCCCTAGAGCCCCTCACATGGGACGACGCTCCTGGGATTTTACCCTGGATTTTTTCAGCAAATGACAGGCAAAAGTTGCGGTTCGCAAAACCTTCGCTACGCGGAGCGCTCGAGCAAATCAGGGACGAACCTGGTCTTCAGTTGATTAAGGGACAGAAGTCTGTGGGTAGGCGGCTATGTTCTTGTTCGTTTCGCTCGTCGTCGTTCCCACTCGCAAAGCTACTGTCCCAGGATTTACCAGGGTCCTCCACCATGTGTTGTGTTGTCTGCCGAGCCTTGGACACGTCCATTAGCACCGGGTCGCGATGGATACACCACACAGCCCTCCCATAGGTGGTGATAAAGGCTGGGCATTCCAGACCCTGAGATAATATCCTCTTCCTCCCCTCCACCATCACCTTCTTTTCTCCCTTCACCTTCACAAGGCCCCTTCTTTCTTTTCAACATAAGTCAAGCATCATTCTTTCTGCTTGTCTCGTACTCCTGCCAAGTTTGCAGGTTTCCCTTCCCTGCACTTTCCAACTGTATCTACATTCTCTCAAGCGGAGCAACTGTGTTTGCCTGCAACTCAACTAAGCGGAGTCGACTTTCGCTCTTTTCTTGCACACTGCCGAACAAAGTATACATTGCCATTTGGTGCAATTGCATTCCTTTCAGAAGAAGACAAGGCCTTATAGAAGACACTCAAACGGGTTAGGAGAAGGAATCAAGAGTTACACACTAGAACACGAAAGAGGAACAACAATCTCAAGATGAAGGCCACCACTGTTTGCCTCGGCCTCTTTGCGGCCCTCACGACGGCCTACTCCTCGCCCCGTCACCACCACATGCACTACCGCCGTCTGCAGAACACCACTATCGCCGCCGATGGCGCTGCCTCCTCTTCTTCCTCGGCCTCTAGCTCGGCCTCCTCCTCCTCCTCCGTGGTTCTCTCCACCGCTCCCGTCCCGCTCGTCACCGGAACCTCGGCCCCCACTGCTGCCAGCAACGGCACCACCAACAGCACCGGAGCCGGAGCCGGAGCCGCAGGAGGTTTCACCACTCTCACCGTCCTAACCACGTCCGTCCGCACCATCACATCATGCGCAGCAACCATCACAAACTGCCCGGCAGCCACCAACACCGCCGCTCTGTCTGCTCTGGACCCCTCCGCCCTGCAGACCGTTCTCGTGACGGACACCATTGTGCTCACAACGACCTTCTGCCCAGTTACCGCCGCCCAGTCCATCTCGTCAAGCGTTGCGGCTGCTGCTGCGACCGGTGCCATCACCGGATCCACCCTGGCTGCTACCGCTACCCAGTCTTCTGCTGCTGCTGCTGCTGTGACCAGCGTGGCTGTCTCGTCCCAGGTGGTGGACATGACTACTTCGACAGCAGTCACCTTGACTTTGGGAAGTGGAACTACTGGACGCGTGGTTACCACCACCATTATGTCGACCTTCCAGACGACCGTTGCGCAGACCATCACCGTCACGCTCCCCGCGGCCCAGGCCGGTGTCACTTCAGTCGGTGGAAACACTGCTGGTGCTGCTGGTGCTGCTGGTACCACGGTCGTTACCAACGCCAACGGTCAGGTGACCACCATCACCACAACCAGCACCGGTACCCGGACAGTCACCATCCAGACGGCCGCTACTGAGACAGCCGCCGCCACCGCTACTGGCTCCTCTGGAAGCTCGGGTTCAACTGGCACGGGTTTCATTGGTGGCCCGGGAAGTGACTCTAGCTCTGACTCTGGTTCATCATCCGGGTCTGGCTCTGGCTCCGGCTCCGGATCGTGCGATTGTGCTGCCGGTGGAAACGCAGCTGCTGCATCGACGGTCACGGTGACACAGCAGGCAGCGGCATCGACGGTGTACGTGACCGTCACCGCCACTCCTAATGCTGCTGCCGCCGCTACCGGTAACGCTGCAGCTGCTGCTGCTGCGTCTTCCGTGGTGGCTGCTAACAACAACAACAACAATGCCGCTGCCGCTACTAGCACGGGATCAGGAGATGGAGACAACTGCGAACCCGATGTGGTCGTCACCGTCACCCCGTCAGCGACGGCTACAGCTACCGCTGCGCCGTTCCCTGTCGGAAACAATGGCACTAGCAATGGTACCCTAGCCAACCCTACTGGTACTATCCGCGCACGACTCTACTAAAGTAGACAAAAATGGGGGAAGGGTGGTATGGTGTATATAGATCCCTCCTGAGCCAGGACTCAGAAGAAGATTGGATAGCATTGGGTACCTATCACAAGTTTGGATATGGATATGACAAAAACTTCGATTCTTTTTTGTATACCTAGGTAGTCACTTCAGCTTGACTTGAGGTAGTTTTTACAAAATTTTTTTTTTTTTTTTGCAATCATTTTTGCATTTTGGTTTTGGAATTTTGAAATCAGAGAAATGAGGGTTCCCCCTTTAGTACGAGGGTGGGGGGACATGACATTATCTACCTTCCTTCCTTCACGGACCTGACCTGTGCGACGACATGCATGAATGAACAAGTAGCTTGCTAGTGAACTACCAACAATATCTGGCTTCTGAGGTAGCATATATATATATATATAGCCCATCATATTTGTCTTTACTTGACTCAATCAGAATTATGGAATGAATACCTATATATGTGTGTGTATACTGTTTGATGTATATTAGTTTTCCATCTAGGTATCTAATAGCGTTGTTGTGTGAGCAAAAAAAATGGTTTAGAAGCTAGGTAGGTAGACAGAAGAAACAATGTCTCTTAACACGCAGTTAGGTAATTAACGTAGTTTATACATATAAGACACCTAGTCTCAAAGTTGTACATACCGTAGCGACCAATTTGCTCCCACCTCACCAAGGCCAAGCCTCTTGAACTCGTTTCTGGAAAAAAAAAATTTGGAAAAAAAAAAAAGATAAATCCCCAGCAAGCCCGCCCCCGCCCCCTCCCAAGTTATAAACATCCAAGAAATCAATCCCACACACAATACAACCGCCATCAAAAGATATATGTATATATATATATCACGCAGCAGTCAACTCCTGAATCCGCCTCTCAATCTCGGGCACCTGCCTCAGCAGCACATCCAGATCCTCCTTCTCGTCTTCCAGCTTCAACCTCTTGTCCGCGTCGAGCTTGGTAAACACGTAGTTGCCCTGCCCATCGAACTGCAGTATCTTGGAGTGATACTTCCACAGTGACCGCCTATGACTGACCGTCATCAACGTAATCCCCAGGGACTTGGCCTTGTCGTACATGATTTTCTCCGTATCTAGCGTCACCGAGCTCGTGCACTCATCCAGGATGGCGTATCGCGGCCTGTGGTAGAAGAGTCTGGCCATCGCTACGCGCTGCTGCAGGCCACCAGACAGGGCATCTCTCCACTCAGCCTCGGCGTCCCATCCCTCGGGATACAATTCCACCAGGTGCTCGAGCTGGAGCGTCTTCAGTATCGCAAGCAAATCTCCATCCGAGACACCCTTGCTCCGCATCGTGCGCAGGCTGTCGGGGTAAATAACCTGCTGCCGCAGGCTACCCCTGGAGAGGTACGGTCGCTGCGGGATGTAGAAAATGTCGGCAAACGGCGGCTTGTACACGGTACCGCCGCCGTACACGGGCCACAGACCACCCAGAATTCTGAACAGGGACGACTTGCCGCAGCCGTTCGGCCCAACCACCAACAAATGATCCCCCTGCTTTAGGGAGAAGGACAGCGCCTTAACCAGAACGTCTCCATTCGGTGATATAATCGGTCTGCACCACACCCCGCATTAGCAAAAAAAAGAAAACGATATACCGGGACAGGCGGCTTACACGTTGATAAACTCAATATCCTTGCTCTCAACCACCTTGCCCCTTCCTTTCAGGACTGCCTCGTTATTCTCGATGCCAGCAGAGCCAGAGCTCGAGACAAGCTTCTTCTCAAAGTGTCCCGCCCTGATGTCGTCCATCACTTCCAGGAGGGTCGCCACGCGGGAGGTGTAGCCCGCGAGCTCCATGATTTCCCGATACGAAAACATCATGCGTCCAAACGCGTCAGACGCAGACAGGAGCATCCGCCTGTTTGTGACAAAACTCTCTGTCCTATCGCCCATGTTCATCATGACCGCCGTCCCCGTCCCTCCGGGCCCTCCTCCGGGCAACTTGACGAATACGGGAACGCTGCAGAGCAGCAGGCCCAAGGCGCCCCAGAAGTACTTGATGACAAAGTCCTCCATGAACCCATGGTAGAACCGCCTCCGCAGGATGTAGTTGACGTGCTTGATGAGGGTGAAATATCCCTTATCCAAGGTATCCTTTTCCGCCTCGTGGCCCCCATACAACGCAACCTCCTCGCTGTGGTCTATTAACCGCGAATGCTGGAACCGGAACTCCCCTTCCAACCGCGCCTCATCGGCGACGTATTTCCCGAACGGCGGCGTCAGCGCCCGCATGACACTTGCCGACAGCTGTACGAGCAGCGACATGAACACCACCCCCTCCCCGCCGACGCTCTTGGACAGCGAGAAGGTGTAGATGGTCATGTCCAGCAGCGGTTTCGCCAGGTTACTGTACAGCTCCGCCAGGGAGTTTGAAAACTTGGCCACGTCCACGGCGATCAGCTGGTCCGGATTTTTAATCCTGTCATCCAGCGCCGAGATCCCGTAGAACGTGAGTTGGGACAGGTATTTATCGTGTATATACTGCGTCAGACGGGTTCTGTATCGTAATGATAGCTCTGCTTGGTGGTAGGACAACTACACACACACACAACACTCCCGATTAGAAACCACAAAACATCATTTTCTTGGTGTTTAGGGGGGGCGGGGGAGTTGGGGGGGGGGGTTACCATTGAATTCGTAAAGGTGGCGGGAACGGCAATCAACATCCACCAGACAATCCGCATCATAAACTCCCGCCCATTCCCTTTTACCAGGGCCTTGACAATGGCGCCGTCCATAGCCGCCACCTTTAGACTCAGCAGCGTTCGCACAACCAAAAAGAAGCTGTGCGAGATGAGCAGCCGGGTTTCCTTGCTCCGCCATCCGGGGACCACAATACGGAGGAGTCGAAGCAGCGAGCGAAAGAACTCGCGGTTCAATTCCACCTTCTTCTTTCTCTTTGTGCCGTCGGCCGGATCGTCAGATATCGTCGAGGTTGAGAGCGCACCGTCGCGTTTGGCAGCGGCCTCCCGCGCGGAGGCGGCCTTCTGCTCGGCGATGGCATGTCGTATCCTATTCACCAGCGCCACAAACAGTGTGATGTAGACTGCGCGAGATATCCGCGTGCGGTTGGAGAGATATAGTGTTGTCAACTGGGAAATAATCCCGCGGATCGTGCGCTCGCGCGAAGCTGCTGCTGACCCGAGGGCCGGCTTCGACTGTGAAGGTGCCATCGTTGTATGCGATCGCGATATCACCGGGTCTTGGGCTTGGCGGTCATTGAGTGTGCGCAGGGACCGGTTAACCGTATAAGTCGTTGCACTGTTAATTGAACGTTCGTCTTGCCAGCAAAAGATAAAGTTATTTAGATCAACTTGTCTGGCGATCACATTGTCCAAAACTGTGTTTGTAGTATTGTTGGGTTGTTCGGAGTTCCAGAGTCTGTCTGTCTCGGACTCTGCGTCCCGCACGCTTGCACACGGGGATGCTTATGCTTTCCTTCCACCTCGGCCTTGCGTCACTGCACTGCACTGCACTGCACTGTTGCAGGCGTGTGCCGGCCGGCATTAGTTAAAAGCGTTGCATGTTGGAGCATGTGATTATGGTCTGGGGTAATTGCGTGGCTCCACTGTGCTTAGCATTTGCTGTGTGGCTGGAGCTTCATTCACTTCATTTCATTCTGGGGCTGGTGCATCTGTCTGTACCTATACCCATTACATTCAAAACCATGACGTTCAAGTTGACGATGATTTTTCAGTTTCAGTTCGGCCTTCTTCTGTGTTTTTTTTTTTCGGGGGTTGTTGTCCTGGGTAATGTCGAAAAGGCCATATTCCTCGGCCCTGAACGCACCTTCATACCAACAACACCCCCAACACTAGAAGACTTAGGTCTAGACGTCCTGACGCCAGGTCCGCACAGGCACAACTGGTGGTTACGGACCCAACTCCAATCCTCATTCCCTACTACCTCAGACGAAGAACCTAAAGGAGGAACGTCGACATGGTTACTCTTAGATAACCTGGTTCAAGGCCAGCGGTATGAAGTCCGCGTGTGTTGGCCTGCCACTGTAAGCCCCCCTTGTCTTTCTCTCTTAACCCCCCTCATTCTAATGTGGTTAGCAACCAACGGCATTCACATTGCACACCTACGACCTCCAGTCCGTCTGGGACAGTCCTGCACTAATCACCTCGTTATACAACTACACCATGTCTCGTCAAGATTTGCTCCCAGACGACCTTATCACCAGTTCTATTCCTAGGAGTGGTGGTGAGAGAGAGGCATCCG
Source organism: Diplogelasinospora grovesii (assembly GCA_033297225.1). Taxonomy (NCBI): domain Eukaryota; kingdom Fungi; phylum Ascomycota; class Sordariomycetes; order Sordariales; family Diplogelasinosporaceae; genus Diplogelasinospora; species Diplogelasinospora grovesii. Next base: position 996,942 of record MU853752.1, read on the forward strand.
TCTTGTTACTTCAGATTCTGTCGGCGGCAGATTACTTTACCCACAACGAAACCCTCATGAGCACTGTCCCTGCTGTTGATGTGGACATCATTCTTGACCCGTTCCTGCTCAACGTCTTACCTCGCTCGTTGCTTCCCACCGCTGGTTTCATCGTATTCATCGCTGTCATCGCCTATGGGCTGTCAAGACGAGTGTTGGCTTGGATTCAACGACTATCCAACGCTACCGAAGACGGTCAAGAGAAAAAGCAGCAATGAACAACAGATCACAAAATGCTATGGCTAATTGACTATCGACATTTCATATACCGGCAAAGTAGCAGGCAATATCAGAAAAAATGTACGAAAAGAAAATACCAAGAGACTCAAAAAAAAACATACCAACGAAAATGCAAAAGATACCAAGACAATGCAATTTTATGGAAGAAATCATTATTGCTCGTCCCGTCAAAAAAAAACCATTTTCCCCGGTCACCCACCCCTCCCATCACACGGTCTCTCTTTCTTGTATAGACTCCTCCCCCGACAAAATCCCTTGCCCTATGTTCCGTTTCGATTGCGCATCCTTCCCTTAGTACCTAGCGTTTCCATAGCCCTGCTGTGGGGGGTGTTGCTGCCCGCCGTATGTGGGCTGAGACGGGTATGGTGAGTGGCCTCCTTGCTGTGAGGTCGGCGGGGGAATATTAGAGTACGGCGGGTTGTACGAGCTCGGCGTCCCGTATGACGGCTGCTGTGAGTGTCCACCGCCATAAGCGGGTTGTTGCGGTGCCGATGCTCCATAAGCCGGCTGTTGTGGTGTTGACGCTCCATAAGCGGGTTGCGGTGGCGGGGCTGGGTGGCCGTAAGATGGGGCTCCTTGGCCAGGGGGCGAGCCGTAGCTTGGGGTGTGCTGCGGGTGCTGTCCGGGAGGAGGTGCATATGACGGTGTGTGGGATTGCCCGGGGTTGGGCTGGCCGTAGGGGGCGGGACCGCCATGCGGAGGCTGGGCTGATGGAGTGTAGGCCTGGTGGCTAGGGGTAGCTCCCGGGGTTTGGTAGGATGGTGTGCTAGCGCCGCTGTGAGGAGGCTGGTATGAGCTCGAAGAGGGCGGTTGGTATGATGCAGGAGGTGCCTGGCCACTGTATCCTCCGCTCTGTCCCGAATTAGAGTAACCGAAGCTTTGGTTCTAGCAGCAAGTTAGTGTCTTTCATGTCTCCGGCTACTGTCCGCTTATCGTGGAGATGGAAGCTTACCGATCCGTGTGGCTTCCCGCTAAACATGCTCGCAACACCTCCCATAAGACCTCCTGAGTTGTGGGGTTGAGCGGACTGCCCGCCGTGGTAGCTTTGTGGCTGGGAGGGCTTGTTTCCGGACGAGAACATATTCGATACCAACTGCGACGCCAGCTTGCCACCAATACCACTGCTCCCGCCGCCGCCGCCGCTGCCATGGCTACCCGAATGTCCACCGCCGCCCGAGTGTGTAACAGCGCCGATGAGCTGACCGGCGATCCCAGTGACGCCGCTATTACCGCCGTGGTGCTGTCCGCCGGGCTTGCCTCCGCTAAGGTTGCTCATAAGGGTATTTCCAATGAAGGACTGTTGACAGCAGTGTCAGTAAGTGAGTGTTAGTGTATATCGAGGGCGAATATCAAGCAACGTACGCCAAGGCCCCTGTCACCGGTTGGCCCATCTCCTCCAACTCCTCTCGTACCGCTGGTGCCGTCTTCGCGGGGCAAAACGGGCTCGAGGGTGCCATCGGCATGCTTGACCGTCTGAGATCCGTCGGGGTGAGTGATTATCTGGCCGCTGCCGTTGTGGTTGTTGTAGTAGCTGGCGGCGCTACCACCGGGAGCTCCATACGGATCGGGCGTTGTGCCGGCTGGCGTACCACGGCCGCTGCCCAAACCATCGCCACTAACGTTATTGCCAACGGGTGCCGCTTCGGTTGGCGTCTCCCACGTCGAAACACGCGTCGACAGCTGCACGAAGTAGTACTTCTTGTTGGCGCCGTCCCACTGCGCAATCCATCCTGGCGGCAGCGGAGGCGGCGCGTATGTCGGCCCTTCGCCGCCCGGCGATGCGGGGCCAGCCATTATGTCGATGGTGGTGTCTTGAGGTTTCCTGCCACTTCAGTGAGCCTGGAAGTCGTTTTTCGTCAAGGTGGTGGGCGAAGTGCCTGTGGCGGTGGGAGGCGTCCTGAAGAGCGCGGGGTTCAGCTCGTTTGTATTTTGTTATGGCGGGGTGCTCTCTGGGCGGTGGGGCACCGTTTAGGATGTAGGTAAAAACTGCAGTGCCTGGCTTCTTTTTCGGTAGAGAAAATGAAAGAAGAAACCAGAAAGACTCAAGGAACCAGACGGAATAGAATCACTCAATGCAATGAAGGAGGCGGAGCATTGTGGTGTCTTTAAATTTACGCCCTCAGCGCAACGCAGAGAGGGAGCCAAGCTCAGACTGAGCGACTGGCGCGGGAAGAACCTGGGACAGAAAGAGGTTGGAATTGGAATTGGTGTGATGCTGTGCTGGCGTTCGCCCCCCAAGATGGCTAGCCGTGAGCGGGAAAATAATGGTGGCTAGCACACTGACGCAGCAGCTCGACTCAGCTTCTATCAGAAGTAGAAGTAGTCTCGTTACAATTTTCACGCAGTAAGGCGGGACCTCCAGTAAGCTTGCGTGACCGTTTTCCTTCCTTGCCATCATCCACGCGTACACAGGCAAGCGAAAGGCACAGCCACATGCAGCTCCAGGTTGCCTCACCTCAGCGCGATCCCCGACGGGGCCAGAAGGAACGGTGAGATACCACCGCATTCGTGAAACTATCCTATGCAATATTGGGACAGTTTATAGCAATTGCTGGAATGAAGGGAAGTGGAACGAAGTGAGCAAGACGTTTCTCTCAAGGGTAGACAAGTCACAAACAACGTTTGCTTTTCAACAAAGCAAGTCACTTTGGCGGAGTGGTTAACGCGCTGCCCTGCTAATTAGAAGTTAGCGTGTTAGGCAGTTCCTTCGGGAGCGTAGGTTCGAATCCTACAGGTGACGCTATACTTTTTTTTTTTCCCTGTCCTCCTCTAGTCCCATTTCTTTCGCTTTTTGCTCCCTCGCGATAATATTTCTGTAGCCTTTTGTGCATATATTTTCAACGGAGGCGGTCATTAACACAGGTACATGATATCCCTCATTGATATGGTCGCCCTGGTCGATCTTCTATACCCCCCGTCTCCTCTTGTATCTGTCATGTATCACATGTCACTCGAGTAACCCAAAGGATATTGGATATTAACACAATCTCACAGCACGGTCTTAAAGACATATCATTACTTGGTGGTTTATGAAGTCTATGAAGTTCATGCCCTGCTGATCCCCCATTTCAGATCCTTAATGCTAACCTCCTCGCCTGCCTTCTCGTCATAGTCAAACCATTCGCCCTCTGTCAACTCTATGCCGGTGAACTTGGAGCCAGAATCGACACCTTCCGCAAGCCATTCTCCCTACCGACAGTATGCCCGTCAGCACGTTTTTCGACTTGTTTTAGAGGGAGCAGACATACCTCTGAACTAAACTCCGTAAACTCCAGACCCCGGCAGTCAAACACGAGGATCTTTTGCGGCTTGGGTGGCTCAGTCTGCTCGTATGAAGACGGCGCAGCTGTGATCGTCGCTGAAGATTCCCTCTGCCAGACACGATTCCAGTCAGCTCCCATTGCCCTGCAAGTACATGCATGGAGTCTCCTACCTTGCAGTTCTTGCACTTCCAGACAAAGTTGGCTTCGCCCCGACTTCCACTCATATCGTTCATTTCCTAGACGGTTAGTATCGGGCGAACGTGCAGCAAGCCTGGGAAGGACTCACAAACCGACTGACGGCTACCGGCTTGGGGTGCGTCTCCCTGCATGATGTGCACTGCACCTTGAAAGTATACCAGAAGGGGTTCTGTTCATCGTCCTTTGGGCGTAGATTCGTGACGCTATAAGAATGAGTAGATGTACCCAGCTGCAAGACGTGGGCGAAGTAACTAACCCGGTCAGTTCGGCTGTCAACGTTAAGGCAAACATAGCAGCTGTTGATACGAGGTATTGGAAAACAATTCCGAAAGCACTGCGAGATGATTCAAACAAACGAAGGGTAGGTAGGTAGACTCTGTCTGTCCTCCGCTTTCATACCAGCTATCTGGGTGGCATGAAGGCAAGCCCACCGTGGAGGGGCAGCTTTAACCCCACTTGATAGAAACACGCCCAGCGGTTCCAGCGACACAGGCAAAGGAGACACTCAGAAAGCTTTCTACTGTGTGCTCCGTAGTCTGGAGTTTAATCGAAAAGGACTGACACATTTTTGAGATCAGGCAATTGCCCAGGGATACTAATCTAGAGGCAATCTGCGCATTTGATAGTCTTTTGATATCTTGTCTTTTCAATGCTTCTCAGGCATCGTGCTTCCAGTGCCATGGGATACAAAATTGATCGTTTGCTACCATAAACCGTTGCCGGTCGCTTGGTTCCAGTTTCTTAGCGTTTTCAGTTTGACCCACTTTACCCGAACATGCGGCTTTCTTTCCTCGAACGACATCAGCCCACGAACCGACAACCCGAATTGTCCGCCCAGTTCACCAGCGCATCGACAACCGATATGCCCCGACGATGCAGGGGATCTGGTCGAGGGCAGCCCAGCTTCCGGGCTGTCACTGCCGGGCATGTCTGCATACGGTGAACACAGTAACCCGCCGAGCGACGACAGGTTCGCGTCGAAAAGTCCTCGCCAGCGATGTCTTCACGGCATGCTACACGGCCATCATGGCTACCGCCGCCCTTCTAGACGCCGGACGGAAGGATAGAAGGAGGAGGGATCTCGATCGCCAGATAGAGGAGGCCAAAAGCAAGCTGGCAATGCTTCGCCAGATGGAGATAGACGAGGCCAAAAACAAGCTGGCAACGCTTTTGGTGGACTCGGCGGCTCCAGACCTTGCGCAAATTGTCACATCCGAGTCCACTCTTGCGCACGCGTTTCGCAATGACCGGCAGACGAAGTTCGATGCGTTGAGATCAATTGGTGCTTACAGTCTGGAAACTCTGCTCGGAAGCGAAGAGAAAACGCAAGACAGGAAGAGACAGCTTAAAGACGTCCGAGGCTTCTTTTCGATGCGATGGAGGGACGACAATGGATGCACGGGGGTCACAAGCCTAGCAAAGTGCGCCGAGGCCATCGCTCTTGAGGAGGTGGATGACAACATTTCACAGCGAGAACCGGCCAACCACATCCAGTTCTCGAGGATGGGCGACATGATAAATGACCTCGTCGACGGGCTCTTACGTGAAGTCTACCGCGACCCGGAATCGAAAGCTCCCCATAGCTTAGACTCAGCGTGGACAGCGATCCGCATGCTGAGGTCAGATGGCTATCCTCGCTACAGCCACCCCGAACTCGACCGAGAAGGAGCTACAGAGGCCCGCCGCCTCTTGAACGAGGTCAATCGGAGGATTATGGCCGATTGGAGAGTGCCCCGCAGAGAACGTTTTGTAGCAAAGATTTGCTACAACCTCCTCGTCTCGGATGTCCCGCCAGGGATACACAATTACAATGCCCTTATATTAGGCTTCACGCAACTCGGGGAGCATGGTCTGGCACAGGCTGTGGTGGATTCCTTCCTATTCAACAGTCATTTGAAGCCTACCGGGGCGACTCTCATATGCCTACTGCACCACTACCGACTAAAGCGAGACATCGTCGGTTTCTATAGTATCATTCGGCGACTTGTCGGGCAAGATCCTCGAGGTATTGGTCTAGGGCGGAGGACGATCAGTGAGATGCGACTCAATCCGTTATTCCGGAGCTGGGCCGCGGTAAGAGATGTGAGCGCTTCCAAGGGCTACGTTTTTGAGCGACCCAATCTGGACCAGTCTCTTATGGAAGCTCTCCTGGAAGGACTGTTGGACTTCAACATGCTTGGCCACGCCGCCAAAGTCTTTGTTGCTTGCCTTCAGGAGAAGTGCGCAGTCAGTGTGGAGCTGTTAGACCGGCTCCTCCGCGCCTGCATTGCGACACTTGATGACATTGCTACGGGGGTGCTTATCCAGGGCTTTCTCGGCAACATTGACGAGACGACATCAATGATCCTGGGGGCTCAATCTCTCAACCCATTAACTGTTGGGAAGCTGCGTGTGCTGCTCAACATTGGTCACGCACAGTCGTCTTATTCCTGTGGCCCTGCCACTACCTCACATTTATCCATTGGCGTTGTGTCTCCAGCATCAGAGCGGGTCACTCAACTTGTCACATCCCTTTGGCTGAGGGAGACTCTCACCGAGATCTCTCTCTTGGGTCACAGCTTAAAGCTGGTGGAAAGGGCTCTCTTAGGAGAAGGTTCGTTAGAGCACCGGCTTGACTCGGCGATATCAATCCTCGACTCAGCCGCCAAACGTCCAAAGCGCATCTTGGAACGCACTGAACGGACTCACCGGTTAGCGAGGCTCGTCTGGCTACAGGCGCAGGTTGACGCGTCTGAGAGGCAAATCAAGGCAATTGAGCACCAGATGTGCAACATACTAGCCAAGTCGATACCACGGCCGATGCGGACAGTAGCATTATTTAATCAATCTCTCTCCATCGAGAAACGAATCGAACACTACCGGCAGATGCATGTCCCGGGCACAAAGCAATACCGGACAGCATCGGTTTTCGCCAGGAGTCGAGAGCTGGATGCTGACTTGAAGGCCGCGCTTATGGAGGCTCTCCCGGTTGATCAAAGGACAGCCGGCGAAGCTCCTCTACAGGCGCTTCTCGACAGAGTGTCGAGGCACCTGTCAAGTTTGCAGAGTCAAGAACCAATTGAAGACGACAGCAGCTGCTTCATCACGGAGGCAGTGTCTCCAATAATTCGTACAGAAACAGAGGGAACGGCAATTTCATTTTCCCATCTTCGACTAGCAGCGCAAGTGGTTGCCTTGAAATGAGGTTCTCTACGCGGCTTGTACTTGCAAACATGTATATCCCGTTACAATTAGTATATATTTATAAACGTGTACCTGAGTCGAGGCTCTGCCTCGTGTGCCTTACGGAGGCCGAACTCCGTAGATGGAAATACTGCATTATTGGCAATGCCATTTCTGATGCCATTTCTCATATTCAATACATCCTTGGATATATACTTAGATCACACTTCCTCACATTCTCAGCTGACTGCCATTTGCCAGGGGTGCACAGTGCACGGCGGCGGGCAGGCCTAGGCCACGACGCCCCTCCCGCAAAAGCATGCTGTCACTTGACACCTATCCGTGCCCATCGTCAGTCCGCTTTACCGCAGCGGGTAGGGTCTGGCGTGCCTGGCTAAGGGTCTTGGAGGGGTCCAGGTCGGCCCTGACTTGAGTCACGCGCCTACCTTCCAATTCTCGACTAGCATGAAGCGGTGAACAACATGCCAAAAGCGAAGACGCTGTTCTACGAGAGTGCATTGCTAGATGCATGAGGCATGCCCGCTTTCACGCAGTGCTTCCGCGGAGTGCATAAGCTCGTACACGACGCACACAAGAGCTGCATAACGGGCAGCTGCCTCTACGAGAGCTCACACGGCTTGGAGGTACCTCGGGGCGCACGAGGGTGGAGTCGCGAGCCCTGAAATTGTCCAGTAGGGTTCAGCAGCGCATCCACGGACGGTCGGGGCGACTTTTCACTGGCTCCGAACGCGTTCCTCAAAACCTGCCGAAAAGCCCGACTTTCAAGTGAAGTGGAAGGCGCGTGGGCGCGGACCCACACAAGCTTTGGTTCTTTCATGTCTGTTTGCTAGCGCCGCCACCCTGGAACACTCAACAGATGAACATGAGCTCATCAAGTGCATGTGGAGGGAAAACTCGAGGTCCCCTACATTTTCCAGGTTCCTGGCATATAGTATGCACAACCCACTGAGAAGTAACTCTTCCATGCACCTGTTTGCCACAACTTCCAATTGAACTGAGCAACATCTCCATGGCGCCTTTGTCCGAGTTTCAAAAGACGCTCATCGAGTTGTCCGGACTTTCTTGATTCTTAGACCAGTGTCATTCATTCATCGCCAAGACCTAGATGTTAGTCCAATCTCTCTTGCTGGGACTACCAGGCGCAACGAGGCACAGTCTCGTCGTTCCTGTCTCACTACTATTCGAGGGGATCATCTCACACTTACACGTCGTTCAGGTTCACGATCGTCTCTATTTCCTATTTGCCTAGTACTCGGCCTTTGACGACTTAGACTGCCTACCTTGCTTCTTCTTTGCTTGTGCGCTCTGCAGTAACGGGCAGACTGCTCCTCCTGAGCCCTACTCCAACTTTCGGAACATCATACGTTCAACATGAAGTTTGGAAGAAAGTAAGCACTTCTTCGGGTTTTCGGCCTTCTTTCGGCTTTCGCGCACTCCGCTTACCGTTGGAACAGCCTCCCCCGAAACCAAGTCCCCGAGTGGGCAGCTTCGTACATCAACTACAAGGGCCTGAAGAAGCTGGTGAAGGCGGCGGCCGCGACGGCCAAGAATGGAGAGCAGGTTGACTTAGCAGGTGGGAACTCACAATCCTCTGCTGACTTACACTACAACTCCCGGGAGTTGAGTAAGCCGTTCGAGACCTGATCATTTCCTGCTCGCAGAGTTCTTCTTCGCCCTGGATCGCAACCTAGAGGATGTCGACTCGTTCTACAATAAGAAGTTTGCCGAGGCATGCCGTCGTCTCAGGGTGCTCCAGGATAGATACGGCAGGACACCGGATGTCGTCGCTAACCTCGACGACGACGAGATCGAGGAGCTTATGGGAGCTCTGCTAGAGCTGCGGAGCCAGCTGCGGAACCTGCAGTGGTTCGGCGAGATCAACCGCCGCGGCTTCGTCAAGATCACCAAGAAGCTGGACAAGAAGGTGCCCAACACGACGACGCAGCACCGCTATCTTTCCACCAAGGTCGATCCGAGGCCGTTCGCCAAGGACACGACCATCAGCCGCTTGCTAACCGAGATCAACAAGTGGCTCTCTGTGCTCGGGGACTCGCAGCAGCATCATAGCGACGATGCGAGGTCAGAGCGTTCTGCACGATCTCTAGGACGGGCGTCGGCAAAAGCTATGCTGAGCATCCCGACCGCCCTCCTCGACAAGCTGGATCAGGCGATTCGCAAGGATGATGTGACTAGTCTGAAGGCCGGCCTTACGGAGGGCGGTATATTGAGTGACGAGGCCGCCTCCGCTTCTCATAGCCCCCTGTTGCTCAATCTCGTGCAGCGATCCATCTCGGCACGATCAAAGGCCTCGATTGGCTTTCTCCTCGAGCATCTATCATTTCTCGACGAGCCGGATGACATAAATGAGCGCAACTGCATTCACAGACTTGTCATTCACATCGGCCGGACAAAGACGGCCTCTTCAAACAAGACTGACTCGGAGCCGTCTGCGTATCCTTTCCCTCGCGGTGTCCAGTACGCCCAGCCGTATCTGACCCCAGCCACGTCTCCTCTCCCGGCTCCCAGGGCTAGTAACCTGAGGGAGTGGTCGGGTCTGTTAAGCAAAGAAGACGAAGCGGTTCAGATGCTCCTTTACCTTCTGGAGGAGCTTCGGCCCAGTCAAAGAGCTGCACTCGGCGCAAGAGACGTTTTCGGTCGTATTCCGCTGCACTATGCTGCACAGTTTGGCTTCGTTGTTGTCTGCCAGATCATCATGAAGAAGATGCAGGACTGGGGCGAGTTCAATGTTGAGAACGGCATTGACGCACCTGAGTGGCAGGACAAGGACGGCAACGCACCTTTGCATCTCAGCGTGATCGGCGGCCATGCGCTGACGACCAAAGCGCTCCTACAGGGAGAGAACTGGCAGGGCGTGAGCGACCACAAGGCCGAGATGAGGCGTGCTATCTCAAAATCGAGTGCGGTCTTGGCGATTGCGACCAAGTCCAACTTCAAGCTCATTGTTAAGATGCTGGTGGATGCCGGAGTCGACATCAACTGGCAAGATAAGACGGGCGAGACGGCACTACATATTGCGGCGAGGTTTGGCCATGATGAGTGTGCCAGGGTGTTACTGGAGGGGACGAGTGGGCAAAAGGCGGATCTGGAACTGACCGAGAAGTCGTTCGCCTGGACGCCGCTTCACATCGCGGCTGTCGATGGCCATTTGCCAGTTGCGCAGCTCCTGGTCGATGCCGGAGCTGATGTCGACAAAGTGGACTCATCAGGTTGGACCGCCAAGGAGCATGCAGCTCTGAGAGGCCACCTGCCTATCGCCCGGCTTATTCTGGCCCACAGCCGGGCTGCTGCTGCCGGGGCGGAGGAGACAAGCACCGGCAGCAGCTCAGATGATGAAGGTTCGAGTGCAGCTGAAGTATCCTCGCTTGGGGATAGACGCTCGACTGGCTCCTCGCGTGTCCAACAAGCGGAACCGGTGAAGACTTTTGGCCATCGATATCTCAAGAATGAGAGCCTGGTGCTCGTTAGTCTCGGCTCCATGGACATGCGAAAGAATATTGAGGCCGTCAAGCTGGAGAGAGTGCCGCTTACCGAAGCTCATACGACACAGCTCGATACGGCCCTCTCCGTTGTGGTGTCTGCGCATGGCGCTCAGGGCGAGCCATCCATCATCGACCTTCCGGTTCATGATAACATTTCAACGGAGCCTATCGTCTTTACTACCACCGACGCTAGCAAGGTCAAGCTGTTGTTCGACATCGTGCCGACCTACTCTGGCAACGAGAAGAACAAGATTGGCCGTGGCGTTGCTCTGCTCTCCAGCGTCCGTCCTACCATTGGGACGAAGCGGATGAGCTTGCAGGGCGATGTCTGCGTTCCCATCCTGGCGGCGAACCTCGAAGTTATCGGTACTGTCAACTTCAACTTCTTGGTCATCACACCATTTTCGCACCCACACATGGAGGTGACATCGAGACAGACGTATTGGAAGAAGCTCACGAACTCAACCATGGTCATTGGCCATCGTGGCTTGGGCAAGAACATGGCCTCAAACAAGTCTCTGCAACTCGGCGAGAACACGGTGCCCTCATTCATTGCGGCTGCTAACCTTGGCGCCAACTACGTGGAGTTCGACGTGCAGCTCACCAAGGACCATGTACCGGTTATTTACCACGATTTCCTTGTCAGCGAGACGGGCATTGACGCACCGGTGCACTCACTCACCCTGGAGCAGTTCCTCCACATCAACCCCGACTCGTCACGGAACCGCCATGGCGAGTCTGCATCAAACGCACCTCAGCACAAGCAGCTCAATAAGGTGCGCAGCAACAGCCCCGGACCGCGTCAGCGTTCCATGTCAATGGGCTACCCATCGCGAGACTACGATGACATGGAGGAGCGCATGAAGCATACGCGAGACTTTAAGGAGAAGGGCTTCAAGGCCAACTCGCGCGGCAACTTTATCCAGGCACCGTTTGCTACTCTCGAGGATCTGTTCCGGAAGCTGCCCGAGTCAATCGGCTTCAACATTGAGATGAAGTACCCCATGCTGCACGAGAGCGAGGAGCATGAGATGGATACATATGCCGTTGAGCTGAACTCGTTCTGTGACACGGTTCTGACAAAGGTGTACGATTTGGCGGGTGACCGGCACCTCATCTTCAGTTCTTTCAACCCAGACATTTGCCTATGTCTGAGCTTCAAGCAGCCCAGCATCCCCATCCTATTCCTCACCGACGCCGGCAGTTGTCCCGTCGGAGACATCAGGGCGACCAGCCTGCAGGAGGCTATCCGCTTCGCGAGCCGATGGAACTTGTTGGGTATCGTCAGTTATGCCGAGCCCTTTGTCAACAGCCCTCGATTGGTCAAGGTTGTGAAGCAGAGCGGGTTGGTGTGTGTGAGCTACGGCACGCAGAATAATGATCCTATTATGGTGCAGGTATGTCATTAATCACAAACGCATGGAAAAGAAGTTGAGCTGACAATGTAAAACAGAAACAAGTAAAAGAGGGCATCGACGCCGTCATTGTCGACAGCGTCTTGGCTATTCGCAAGGGTCTTACTAAAGAGGCGGGCAAGGAGCAAACGAAGGTAATGGATGCAGTCAAGGGTATTCAGAACGGGGAGCAGAAGACTGGCAGTGCATGAGCTTAAGAGCAAGGGCATGGAACTACAGCACATGTGATACACAGTCGATAGAGTTCTAGACACACAGACGCGGCGAAGCGCTCGCTCGCTCACATAATTGATAGAGAAACATGGAATCTAAGTGCGTTTACAGATTTCTAATGCAAAACCTCCTCATTCCAACTCAGTCTTAAACGCGTGCAGAGCAGGCTATAATTATGTTTTCGATATCTGGCTATGTAATGAAAAAAGTGTAGCTGTTGATGCTGCACACAGTGCGACGTACAGTGCGCCACGTTTCATTTGGGCTGGCCGTTGAACGTGCGCTTCTTCTGATAAGATATTTCTGGTGTTAACCGCAAAGGTTCTCAGTTCTCATCTCACTTCAACATCCACCACCTCTCTCTCTTCATATCTTCAAATGGCTGCTTCTGCTTCGGTAGAACATCTCTATCCAGCGCTAAAATTCCTAACCGACGCTGGTCATCTTTTATCCTCCACCTCGCCAGAAATATCTTCCTATCTGATGAGCAGACGGAATAACCTGGTGTTTGACAACGAAATCCCCCTTCCGTCGTCGGGGGGGTTAGCGTCAGATGTACAGCGGCAGCATGTGTGCAGCTGCTGTGGACACATTTTTTTTTTTTCTGGGTCTGGGTCTGGGACTGGGTCTGGGGATGCTATGGAATGTGTAACAGGTTCGCGACGCATCATAGGAAGAAAAAGGAGAAGAAGAGGAGGAAGAAATAAACAAAAAGGAAGAGGAAGAGGAAGGGGAGCAGAAATTCTGGCATCTTTACAACCCGGTCCGCAGGGAGGGTCAAATGTACAGGAGAAGGGGCCCCAGGGGCGGCAGAAGAGAGGGGGGAGTAAGGTGGTCGAGGAGAAGAAGGGGGTATCGAAGGTGCTGACTTGTGGACACTGTGGGCGGTTCACCAAGATACAAATACCACTGCCGGACCGTGTCAACAGGCAGAAGAAGATGGTTCTTAAGAAGCAAACTGAAACTGGAGTTGGAGGTGTTCAAAAGGCACAGGAACAAAAAGCAGCTGTTCAGGCACAGACAGCTGTACAGGCACAGACAGCTGTACAGGCACAGACAGCTGTTCAGGCACAGACAGCTGTACAGGCACAGACAGCTGTTCAGGCACAGAAAGCATTGGCAAACGCAAGCAGCAAGAAACGGGCCAAGAACAGAAAGGCTGGGTTACAGGTCCTGCTAGATCAGAGTAAAGGGTCCAAGGGTGGCGGTCTGGGACTGAGTCTGAGCGACTTTATGGCGAAATAATATTTCTAGACCGCTTACGAACCTTCCGGAAGAGTTCTGGGAGACTCAGCACCCATGACATCAGTCAGCCACCCCACCCACTTACAACTGCAGACTCAGAACTGCAGACTGGACTGAACGACAGATTTGACAACTTTTGACGAATAACTTCCAAGAAGGTATGTATATTCCCAAAATCCAAAGCATACGAGACCCTCCCTACGAACGCAGTCAACTGGCCTTTTTGTCAGCAGTGTGATAAGATAAAGGCTAACATCCGCTAAGTCACCAAAAAATACCCCGCCAAAACGTGCATCAACGCCGAATTACCCCTCCAAAATTTTCTCCAGCGCAAAACAGCATAGTAGTCACCACAACCCACTTACGCACTTAGAAACTAGCAGCGCAAAACGACACACAAGATGCCCGAGTTATTCGACCCGATCGGTCAGAAGGTTGACCATGTTGCGCCTACGGCGGAAGCCAACGGCGCAAACGGCGTTGAGGAAGATTTCCAGCCGGTTGAGGAGATCGAGTCCCTCTGCATGAACTGCCACGAGAATGTAAGTCGCTGTCGCAAGCAGCTCTTCCTACAACTACCTCGTTTGCTAACGACTTGTGTGAACAGGGAATGACACGCCTCCTCCTCACCAAAATTCCTTACTTCCGCGAAATCATCATCATGTCCTTCTCCTGCGAAAAGTGCGGCTTCCAAAACAACGAGATACAGTCCGCCGGCACCTTTCAGCTCAAGGGTGTGCGTTACGAGTTACGTCTGACAGCCATGGCCGATTACGAGCGACAAGTCGTCAAATCAGACACGGCGACTGTCAAGTTCATCGAGCTCGACGTCGAGGTCCCGGCGGGGCGGGGACAGCTTACAAACGTCGAGGGTCTTCTCACAACCATCGTTGATGATTTAGAGGCCGGCCAGGAGCAACGCAAGGAGCAGGCACCCGAAGTATACACCAAGGTTGAAGAGATCATCACCAAGGGTAGAGCGATGCTGGCCGGCGAAGCGTTCCCGTTCCGCCTCGTCGTCGACGACCCTGCGGGTAACTCGTTCATCTCGCCAGACATGCGGGACGGTGTAGGGAAGTGGGAGAAGCGCGAGTATCTACGGACGCCCGAGCAGAACGAAGCGTTGGGCTTGACAGATACCGTCACCACCGGGCTCGACGACGACGGAAACATCGTGCCCGACCAGATCTACCAGTTCCCCGCGTCATGCCCGGGATGCATGCACCCCTGCACGACCAACATGAAGATGGTGGACATTCCGCATTTCCGACAGGTCATCATCATGAACACCTCGTGTGATGACTGTGGGTACAAATCCAACGATGTCAAGACCGGCGGCGAGATTCCCGACAAGGGCAAGAAGACGACACTGAGAGTAAAGACGGCTGTGGATCTGGCGAGAGATATCTTGAAGGGCGAGAGCTGCACCCTCGAGTGTCCTGAACTCAACCTTTCGGTAAACCCGGGCACGCTCGGAGGACGGTTCACGACAGTGGAGGGTTTGTTGACGCAGGTGCGGGATGATTTGAGGAATCAGATTTTCGAGGCCGACGGGGAGGCGGGAAGCGAAAGACAGAGCGACTCGCTGAGTGCGGCTGAGAGGCAGAGGTGGACAGACTTCTTCGCGGGACTCGACAAGGCTATCAGTGGCGAACGCGAGTTTACCATCGTCATGACCGACCCCCTTGCCGGAAGTTATGTCCAGTCATTGGCGGACGACCCGGGTAAATTGGACGACCAGATGACCGAGGAGGAGTATGAAAGGACTGAGGAGGAGGAGGAGGAGCTGGGACTCAGTGATATGAAGGTTGAAGGATACGAGGAGGACGTAAAGAAAGAGGATGATGAGGAGATGAAAGACTCATGATGACATAATATGTATGAATGGGGGGTCTCGGTTCTTAAGGGGGAGGTTTGGTTTTTAGAATACCTTAGATACCAATGAATAAGATAAGCGTTTTCCAAGTAAAAAGTGACAAGTCAATGATTTCAACCCCAAAAAAGCAAAAGCAACGAAAAAAAAGTTGAGACAAGTTATTTATGTTCGACCTAAACCTGTCGACATTCCATTCCGAATGACTAATTCACCTCACCTAGCTTAGTTTCAGAGGATCAAGATAGGTACCTTATGAATAAATATGATAACACAAGCTACATGTACATTCGAGGTGGTAATTATATGCATTTGCATAAGGTACCTGTAGGTACTGTGTGTTGCTCAGACGCGAGTGAGTGTAGTTGCCCAAGGTAACTCGGGTAAGAGTTAAGCACCACAGCTGGCTGGCTGGTTAGGTACGTTAGTGTGTTTGTCAGTTCAGTCAGCTGCCGATATTGATCTGTTCAATTCTCAAAAAAAAAGTGTCTTTTTGTCTTTTTGTCTTTTTGTCTTTTTCCTTTCTTTCACCCATGAATTCACACCCATGAATTCACCCATAAGAAAGGGGACAGCGGGGGGGGCATCAATCAGACTGACTGACTGACTGATCACTCACTCACTCACTTGAACTCCTATCAACAAACAATTCGAACAGTCTCGACTTCAGTCTCGACTTCAGTCTTTCAGGTCGTTACGTTACAATTTACAAGGCAGGGCAGATTCTTTTGTTATGAATGCTTTTTTATATTGTAGTGTACACTTATTAATAAGGTAGGTAATCGTACCTTTACAATAATGATCTGACGTAAGAAGGGGGTATTGTTCTTGTTCTGCCGTTTCGTTTTTTTTTCCCCCCTTTTTCTTTTTCTCTCCCGCTCCCTAACCGCACCTTTTTTTTTTTTTTTTTTTTTTTCCCTCCTCTCCTTCCCATCCCTTCCCCTCCACAATCCACAATCCACATTCCGATTTTCTTCATATTGAGCAAGTCGTTCCCTCCCATCAACCGTCAACAAGCGGAGGATGAGAAAAGAAAACCACCAGGCGAAAGGAAAAAAAACAAAGGAAAAAAAATTAAAAAATATAGCAGGTATCAAAGCATGATTAATCCCAAGCACGACAAATAAACTGTAGAGACGAAAAAAAAAAAAAGAGAGAGAGAGAAGAAAAGGCAATGAAAAAAAGGACCGAAAATATCTGGCCAACTTTTGGTTGTATCATCTCGTTCTATAACCCCCCCCCCCCCCTTCTCAAAGCAGCCGATCACGCCGAAAAAACCGGACCGGACCGGACCCGCCAACACCACACCACAGCCATCCTGTCCAACCAACCTATAGCCGGACACCACACCAATATACCGGTAGCTCTCCGCAAAGAGACTAAAACAGAAGAGAAAAGCACCGCACGGATATCAGTCCCAAACGCCCGGAACCAGAAAAAAGCAACCCCCAAATTTTCTTTTCGTACAACAACAGAAAACCCGCTAGAAAAATGCTTTGCTGGGGAAGTAATGTGATCTGATGTAATATATAGGAAGGGGTATCGAGACAACAGCTCAACTTACCCTTCCCCCCTTTCCCCAGCAACACAGCTTGACTAACCCCAGCCCAACAACACCTCAAGTCTGATAAATCGAACTAAAAGAAGGTAGGCTTCGTAAGGACCCGGTACTCGACGTAATCCTCCCCGTCAATACTGATAATAGTGCCCTGGGAGACCAGTTTTCCCTGGAACGGTCCATTCTGCTTCCTCTCATACTTCACCCCCATGTAGACCTTCGCATCTTCTGTTCCACCAGATGCTTTGAGCCGGTTGGCCTCCTGCGCGGCCCAGACCTTTGTGAGTCTCTGGATGTTGTCCTGGAACTGCGTCTTGTTGGAGCTCCCCCCAACATTCCCTCCACTAGTTGTTTGTATATGCTGTCCCGGGGGGCCCACAGAAGCCATAATACCCGAAGCAGCTGCAATGGCCGCCTGCTGCTGAGCCTGGGCATGGGCCTGCTCCGCAGCACGCTGTGCAGCTCGTTGATCTTGTCTCTGCTGCATGGCCTCCACTCTGGCAATCTCCTTTCTTGCGATGGTGTTTGTCCGCTCAAGAGCGTCGACAGACTGTGACGACGGGCGGTTAGCGGCGCGGAGTTCGACATCTGGCAGCGAATGTCTACCGCGTGCAAGGCCCAGGTTACTGCCATTCTGTCTATTGGATTGCCGGATGGGGACGGACGAGACCATCACCACCTCCGGACTATCATCGTAACCGTGACCATTGGCATAGCCATGTCCATTCGGAGTCATGGCACCCAAAGCCGGAGCGAGCATGGCGGGACTACCGACACTCTCCTCCTTCTTCGAGTACGTGTTAGATGTGGTAAAACTGTTGGCTACGCGATGCTGAGCTTCGTAGACTGCCTTGGTCTCGTTCGCTATCCGTTCGCTCTCCAACTCGCCCTCGTCAATCTGACGCTGTCGCACTCGACAGTACTCCTTGATCTCTGGCCGCGAGAGCAGCTTCAGGTGAGGCTCGAACTCGACTTCGTCCCAATGGATCCACAGCGCACCGGCGCCGACGGGAAAGTTGCCAAGCAGTGGCCGCCCGCCACGCGTCTCGCGAACCAGCTTCACTCTGAACATATCATTGGCACCCAAGATCCCGTAAACCGCGTGCTTGTCGAGAGGTTCAGATTCACTGGACATTTTCCAGTACCCCAGAAGAATCCTTGTAGGACGCGTGCCGGGGATGTTGTCCAGGGATTGTGCCTGGGTCGGACCCGGCGAGCCAGCAGAGGCACCGCCAGGAGTGTTGCTGTTGAAGGTCCCGAGAAGTCGGCGTTTCTTGGACTCGGGACGGTTGTGCATCTGTGCATGCTCGGGAATCACAGGGCCATAAGCGATGGCGACAGGCACCGCAGACTCCGGAGGAGGATTGGTTGCGACCCGGTGAATCGCTTCCCTGATAGCAACCTCGTCGAGCATGTCCTTCTCTTCCGGAGTCTCGTCCTTGCGCACATTCTCCGCTCGGATTTTAACAAACTCCTTGACCTGGTTGTGGTCGAGGTTGACGAGGCGATCGTCAAAGGCCACCTTCTCGAAGGTGACCCAACTGCCTCCCGGTCCTGGGGGTAGAGGATACTCATGGACGATGCTTCGCCCGTCTCGGGTAGTCGGCTGAATTCTGGTCCGAAGACGATCTCTGACATCGATGAAGCCTATCACAGCATGTTTGTCTCTTGGGTCCTCGGGCTCCGAGTCTCGCCAGTAACCAAGGATTACTCCCTTGACGCCGCCCATGCCGTGTGTCTTGGTGGCAGGACGAGTAATCCGAGGGCGGACCTCGGGTTCCTCGCGCACTGCTGAGGGTGATTCCTTTTCCTCACTCAGGTCAGTATACACCGATGTTCTCTTCCGCTTTGGGTAAGTAGACACAGCAGGCGTCTCCTCGGCAGCCTCATCCATCTCGGCATCCTCCTGGTCCGACGTGACGCGAAGGGGAGACGACTTTTGGTCATTGTGGACGGCATTGGTGTGGGTGCCAACCACAATCTCATCCTCGAGCACATTGAACCCCGGCTCACGAAACTTGGGGCTAGACGCGCGACTCATGTGCTCGTCAGCCGGAGTGTCGTCAGCCGGAGTGTCGTCAATTGGTGTGTCGGGCGGAGGGGTTAGCTCTTCGTTATTGTCATCCTCTTCGGGACGGGTGCCATTAACCACCGAGCTAGCATAAATTCCCATGTTAGCTATTGGGACTTCAAAGGGAGGGCGCGAGCGTCGAGGGTGAGGCCGCAACACTCGATCCGACGGTGTGGATAGTGTGAGTCTTGTCATGTTGGGATGTGAGCTCTAGCCAAGACTCCTTGGCATCGAGGTTTAGGGAATTAACTAAACAGGATGATAGTGAGAGTTGGCGGGATGAGGGTTGACCGGTGAACCACTTATATATGGTTGAACGTGAGAGGTGCACAAGGTGCATGGTAGTGAATTTGTGGTTGTTGTGAACTAGAAAGGTGTTCGATGAAGTAGGTGGGTGTTGGGTGAGACAAGCAAGGTGAATCGGAACTGTGGATAGAGTGCTGTCCTTAAAACCTCGTCTCAAACCAACGAAGCCGAGCAACTGGCTGTGAACGAGACTTCTAATTTTGGGCAAGTGCTGTTTGTATGCAGGGCATGAGGGTTTACACACCCTTCAGATGCAATCAGCTGTGACTGCGGACTGATTGGGTTGATGATATTCTCCGAGTTATCCATGTTGCCTTAGAGATAGGTCGTATGTTTGTGAAGGGAAAAAATACTGTGATGGATGAAGGGGAAACACGACGGAATAATATGCTTGCGCAACGCGACCTCAGTCCACGCCCAAGCGTAGGGGGAGAACAATTGTAAACCAAAGAAAGGAGTGTGCCAAAATGTTCTGACGGGTGATGGAGTTGTATAGTCCCGACTGTTTCGGTGAAAAGGGAGTGACTTGAATATGTGACGCGTGCAGAGAGATATGGATGGGGATTCTGGTTGCAAACTAAGAACTGGAACAAACTTGCCTGAGAGATCGCGATCGTGACACGACTACCCTAATGATTGCGTGCATGTTAGATCATCTGTACGATTACTGTAGTTGGTTCGGGAAGGAGGTACTGTGTTGACCGGGGACCCAGAAGAGCTTTTGGGAAGGAACGATAACCCTCAGAGCTGATGACTTGAGAGGAACCCACTTGAGTTGCGCCGTGCTCTGGCTCATAAGCCCATGAAGAAGGACATTGAGAAAGAAAAGTATGTAAACAGACCATAGCAACAAAATTACAAAGCTCGAAAATGACTTGAGGGCCGTTGCAGACAAGGAATAAGAATGACATAGGGCGCGTTGTGCGCGAGGTGGCTTTGCGCGCGCCTGTGTAACTGAACCCTCTTGCAGCAAAAACGGAAGGGAGTTGTTCTCGTTTGTGAAGCAGAATTGAGGTGAGAAAATGTTATTAACTTACTCTTCAACCTTTTCCTCCTCCTCTTCAACCGGCTTAGACTCAGCCGACGGCGGCTGCTCTTCCAGTGTCTTGACAGTGAGAGACTCGGTGACGCTCTCCATTTTTTGGTGTAAGAGGGGCTATCCTAGTGCGCGCCGAGCGATATTCTGATTCTGACTTTCTAGTAATTTCTTACTAAGCCTGATAGACTTTGTGTTAACTTTTAGTCTTGATGGATGAGAAAGTAACAGTTAGTTGGCTAAAGCGTGCAACGAGAGACCGCGCCGAACCGAAAGTGGTGATGGTGTTGCGAGGTGAAGAATGCACACCGTGCAAGACTATGAGATGAGGTGGTGTTATGGTTACGTTGAGACTTGGTTATGTGGGGCCTATAATTCGCACTTGCGACGAGCTGAGGTGATGCAGCAAATGATCTCCCTCTCTCACACTCTGTCTGCTGTGTGACGAGGCGCTGACTCGACGACTTTCAGCTTTGGCAGCCGTAAGAGACGGCGCAAACTTTGCCGCAGATTAAGTCTGCCTTAACTCTACTCATCCCGAAACTCCAACTTGTAAGAAGGATCTAATTCTGTTTTTTGGTTTCTAAATATGGGGGGCCCGGGCCGTTTGCGGTGCAGGTGGCGCGTAACCTTCTGTAACCGAAGGAAGGAGTAGGGGGGGGAAATAACATGGACATTGTTAACTTACACCTCAAAGAACCCCAATGTGGCAACAGGTTTTTCGGATATAGAGATTGAGGCGTCGCCAACAGCAAAGTCAAAACAGAGCTCTCTCGTGGGCCAGGAGAATGTAGATGCGAGGACGCTGAGCTATAATAGGCGGCGAAGTGACTGATTCACGCAAGCTGACGACAGGCAGTTGCCGGCAGTAGGAGTCAGATGACGAGTTTCGAATGGGACAGTCACGAAACTTTGCGCAACTCGGTCAAAGACAAATAGCAGGAGCAACTCTGAGATCTGCCTGAACAGTAAAGACAAATAAGCGGGGTTGCGCGATGTCGCAAAATTTTCCTAGGCAATTCCTATACGAGATTCTCCTTCTTACGTAGTGCGCGCGAGTGATAACGTTGTCGGAGGGCGGGTGGCGAGAACCGTTGTGAGAAAATAGGAAAAAACTGATCACGAAGAATTGGTGCGAGTGGGTAGATAATTGAAACCAAGGGGAGAGGACCAAGGTTACTATGTACCGTAGCCTAGGGGGTGCTCGTGGCAATCTCTAACTCCAGGTATGTATGTACCAGTGTAAGTACACACATACATACCGCGGATGACGGTTGATTCACTGCGTTCAGCCAAATTGCGACCAGTTGAGTGAGAGTCGGAGCTAAGCGAGGGGACTCTCTTTGCCAAGTTCCAGTTTCCTATTGGAGGAACGAAACGCTCGAGACTCATTGGGAGCACGAGAATGACAGACCCTAATACCAAATTGCCTTGCGTGCGAAGGGATACTTTGGGGTATAAGTCCTTGATTGACTTGTGTTGCAACAGACAAACATGAGAAATGATCGATCGTAGCGCGCTGTATGTACAGGCAGGCCTGGGCTTAGCCTTCCTGGAAGGTGCGGTAGATGATGTGACACCAGTATTCTGTTGGCTAATCGGTACCTCAGCTGCTGAGGTTAGAGAGTCAGTAGGCAGAAAAGAAATGTGGGACCGGCCATAGTCTCGTCCTCCAAATGGGATCCGCATGACTTCGTGCAGTATCACTCGCTATTCAGGCATCTCAAACCTTGGTGTTCATGCAGCTGAGCAACTTGACGACTTGCATCACGTTGATGCAACAGATGATTTGTTTCAGATGCCTCAAACCTGCTCATACAAGATGAGCCAGTACTCGCGATTGCACGCCTGCCCATAAATCATGTCCCGCTTGGGCGCTTAGATGCAAGCGAACTCGGCCTGGGACGCGGAGTAAGGGACTGTAAGAGGAGAGCATAATGTTTGCGTGGTGTTTGCTCTTGATAAGCAAACCTTGATTTAGATGGCTTGCGATTGGCGCGTCGTGATAAAGGTGTCTTTAAATTAATAACGAACAGTGACAGCTTATCACGCACCGAAAATGGAAGAAGGAACTCGACGCAAGAAGGGAAGGGCATCGCGAAAGGCGGCCCGCAGTGGTTTGTGATCTTCGTAATCTGAATGGTCAGACACGCGAAACTCAAACCGCGCAAGATTTAGCCCAGCCTAAAATACCTAAAGAGCAACAGACGTCAGACAGGTCCGCAGCGGTGGTCAGCACCTCGATTAGCATAGGTCGGGAAAAGGGCTCTAGAATCCAGAGGAGACTTCACGTGAACCTTTTCCAACCGATTGCGACCAAAAGTTTCTAACATTTGTTCCTGCTAAACTTGTCTCTTGCGACTCTGTGTCCACTCACCTTTGTTCTCTGCCATGTAACTGATCCTGGCGGAACTAACTTCGTGCATATCGAGCCACGTTCATCATGTGATCTTCACACGGGACTCGGATCCGATGGGCGCAAAATTATCCACGTTTCGGCGCGTGATCCACTTGAATGCATCGTCTTGAGAAATCGGTGTAGAAGTATGGTCTTGGGACTTTCTGGGCGTCTTGAACTGCATGCGTTTTACTTGTTAGACGCACCTTGGGCTAGCACGCGCTGCAGTCGAGCTGCGGGCAAGAAAGGCATGCCAGCGCAGCAAGCGTCCAGCCGCGCGCGCAAGCTGCATATTTCCTCGTAGTACACCGATGCGCACCTCTCGCACTTCCCGGACTGGTGATCTGAGTTTATGTACAAGGTAGTCAATTATGACCTCAACGGAGTGTCACATAGGTAACCAGATCAAGTAGTCCCCCTCGTATACGCAGTGTGACAGAGGAAATTACGCTTCCCGACGGCTGTACAACGTTCGAATGAGCCCGTAATCACACATCCAGGCCAGAGAGCAGTGTAGTACTACAGATGCAGCACGCATACGAGCCGTGCATGTGCCTGGGTTAGGGCTGCTTTTTCTTTTGCCAACTAAGGTGTCAGGTTATCGAGTCTTGTCTCTCACAACCAAGAGTTGCGACTGGTAGCCGTATTGTAGAAGGCGTCGCCTAGAGCAAGGGCTCGAAATACCTCGGTGGGTAGGTGGCTACCTTCCACGGCCACCTCTTCCTCCGCGACCTGATTTGCCTCTATGGTTCCTTCCTCCTCCTCTCTTGCCCCCTCGAGTGGCGCCCCGGGTATCAAAGCGTGGGAACAGCGGTTCTTCACCGAAAGCCCCTTCAGCGAATCGCATATAGTTGATAACTCCATGATCGACAACAGCGATGAGGACATTCCTATGTCCATGCTTCAGCCTAGCATAGAGACGCCCATGCTGTCCTGCCCAATCTGGGTTGGACGGCGCATACGGCGTCGCGTCGATGAGAGCAGTGATCTCCTCATACGAAGGTACGTCCGTCTGCTGCGCGTCAACCACGGATATGTAAAAGTCCGGTGGAGGATGCCGTAGCTTTGTCCACTTAGCGGCTGCCTTCCAGACGTGATAGTGAATCTCGAACGGGGCTTGCGGCTGCTCCGCACACGATGGCTGCTCAGACGGTTTGTGCCGTGGAATAACCGCCATCTGCTGGTAGATAGTGTTGTAGGATCGGTGTAGACCCGGCTTCACAAGCGGTCCATAGGGCTGGGGGCTATGGTTGGCTCCGGTTAGAAGAGAGACCAGCCATTGCCAGATGGTATTGCTCTGGGGCGGTTTCTGCAGCGCCATCGCCTGCTGTGTCGAAGGTGGTGGTGAAGGCGCACGAAGGAGATTGAAACCCGCGCGCTTGAGGTTCGAGTACATCTGGAACTTCTGGAGGCTGACCTTGCCGCGTTCGCCGTCGTTGCCGACAAGCAGCGCGTAAGCCGCCTGGACGCTCAAGGGGAATCCCATTTCGTACTCGTCCGCCTCGGCAGTAGCTTTCGGTTGCTCATCAGCCTTGCCCACCTCCTCTTCAGCGCCAGGCTGCTTCTCTGGGGGGAACATCTCCTCCATCCCGCGCATCGGCCACCACAAGTCCAACGATCCGCGCTCGATGAGAAACAGGGCCTCTTCCGGCAAGAGCCAGTCCTTGCCTCGCCCCGGCCTGTCCTTGGCTTGGCCGGTAACAGTTCTTCCAAGATTCGAGCTCGAGTTGGAGCTGGTCTCCAGAATCACCACCCTGTCACGCACATGCGCCGGTGGTCTCTTCTCCTTCTGATGCAGTTGCTGCTGCTGCAATTCCTCCTCCTCTGTGAAGTCGGCCCACCAGTCGGGAAAGTACCATCCTCGCGCCCAATTCTGCGGGAGGTGCACCCGAGTGTAGCTCAGGTGGTCCTGCATCGCCTGCCGGCTCTGTTCGAGCGCCTTCTCCTGCGCCCTTGTGCCATGCGACTCAAAGTCCTTCTCGCCCCGGCGAATAGTCTGCGCTGAGATACCGGTGTTCTTGCGGAATGCCGTCGCAAAGAGGCGGAAGTCCTGGGCCTCTTCCTCCAAAGCCTCTTCGGCCGTCGGAATCTCCGCGTCTGCGCCTGCTGCTACGCTGACGCTCGCGGCCAGCGCAGCAGTAGGAATGTCATCGTCGTCGAGAGGCATTTTGAGTAGAGTCGGGAATCCTGGAGTTGTGTGTTTCCGAATGCGCCAGCTCCATTGATAGCGGGTTGGGACTTTTTATTTTGGCTGTGAACTTTTCAAGGTAGCACAAGTGGGTCTACGAAGCTCTGGCCCCGCCAAACCCGACTTGACTCTTGAACATGAACAATGTTACCTTGAGCATGTGCACGGCTTTGAAGTCATTTCCATGCAGAGCTGAATGGCATTCTGAAGAAGCCAAATTGTGCAGTTAGAAACAGAGCATAGTAAATCAGTACAATACCAGCAAGTACAGTACTCTGGTACAAAGCACAGCTAACCCAGCCGCCTAAGGACCTGAACGAACACAGTGAGACTGCGACCTTGTCCAGTTCTGACAAGTCGTATTAGTCTACTCTTAGGACCAACAGACAGATGAGTTGGATGATACGCCGACAGTTTTACATGAATCAGCCAACTTCAGCTCACGCAAAGCTGAAAAGAGTCACAGCTGCCTAATGCGTAAGCCGGTATGTACCTGTTCAGCTCGAGCTGGTTACCGCCTTTGGCAACTGTAATCGCCGACCCCACCTCTTCTTGCATAACTACGCTGTGAGTCGAACCGTAACACCAATCAAAGCAATGTCCACACCACTAGGCACATCTTCGCTACTTAGTTCACTCTAAGCTTGTCCGATCAACAAGGCAAGGTGGCCGAGTGGTTAAGGCGCTGTGTTTAGGTATTCATTCACCATCCGCAGTGGGAAACCTCGCGAGTTCGAATCTCGTCCTTGTCATTAATTCTCTCGAAGAGCTCTATTCTTTATCGCTTTTTCTGTCCTGCTCTTCCTTTTTTTCATTTCAGTAAGATAATGCTCGGGGTAACTAAAGCAGCCTTCTAAGGGCTCTCTTATTTACAATAGCTCAGTCTTCTTTACTGGCCGGACATCCGAAGTGGACACGACGAAGTTTCGGTGTCTCCTCAGGATCTGTCACAGACTCTTCACCAACGAACTAGAGTGTTAATTAAATGTGATATCTCTCTTCTCTAATTGAGCCGGCGTTTGCTAGAGCCACCATGATCCGCCGGCAACTGTGCGGTACTTACTTCTCCTCGGCGATCCACGTGAAGAGTTGTTCACGCTCACAGGTCAACCCAATTCTCTTAGTCAACTAATTATACGTTATTACATAGCTACACCGCGTTGGTAGGACATTTGGTGATACTATCATTGTCCATATATTAGACGCAAGATCATGTGGGTTGTCTCTTACAAACAAACAGTGCCGTCTGCGTGGATGCCGACACAGACATATTTCAGCAGATCTCCAAGTATTTCTGGAAGGCGGTGAGGTCGGTGTCGGTATCTGAGGCCTCAAGCTCTGCGGGGGTCTTGTAGATGCCGCCAGTGTTTACGCAGAGGGCCAGACATTTGGGTCGCGGCCCCGCCCCCCGAGAGATAGACG
Organism: Diplogelasinospora grovesii; assembly: GCA_033297225.1. Classification (NCBI taxonomy): domain Eukaryota; kingdom Fungi; phylum Ascomycota; class Sordariomycetes; order Sordariales; family Diplogelasinosporaceae; genus Diplogelasinospora; species Diplogelasinospora grovesii. The sequence continues at coordinate 1,023,090 of MU853752.1, forward strand.
TGAGGCTACACTCCCCGTGGTAACCTCGGAGGTTGCCGATCCGCAGGGACTGGGCGTAGACTCCGCTGGACTGTTGTTCCAGTGCTGGAGTCTGAGCTGACTGAGCTGCTCATGTTCTGAAGGGCGATACTTGATGTTCCCCCACCAGGCTGCGGCGCAGGATTCTGGAGCGACGACAGCATGGTTTCTTTCCCATGGCATATAGTAAGGAGACTGGCCACGACTATAAACAGCTCGTCGTGGAGGTGCTCGGCAGGCACAAACACTGTGAAGCTCGTATCCCTCGTCTCTGGGTGTTCGTAGCCCCTATCACGGACCTTGTTCCTGAATTCTTCCAACAGATCTGGGTGCTGTTCCTTCCAGTGGGTAAGCTGTATATCGAGATGCTTGCAGCAGCCACGGCAAGGAACGCCGGGCACATATTAATTAGTACCTTAAGGCAACCAGTGAATCTGAGAAGTCTGGACATCCAAAGACACACAAATCAGTCTCCCACCACACAAACTCCCTGGCGGAAGCTTCTACCGATAGAAGTCAGGCCGCTGACTGCCGTCACTCTGTCGACGGGAGCAGTCCGTTATTTTCGGCACTCGCAACCGAACCACTCACTCCCAGTGCCTCGCGGACTCCTTGTCCCGCCAGGGGCGATGTCAATGACAGCACTGCCCGAGACGACGACGACGCCATGTCACAAACCACAGTTACCCCAACCATCATCGCTAATTACTCTCCTTATATACCTAACCGCCGTTCAACGGTCTCTCTCACTAAGCAAGTTTGCCCAGGCCAAGCGAGTAGTCTGGCTTTCCCCGGCCGAAGAGGCAATAATTACCTGCGGAAAACAGGGCGACGGATACGGCGAATCCCAGTAACCCTAGGGCGGCCAAACCCAGGTGGTGCTGCCGGTCCAGCAGGCCCGGAAAAAAACCGGCGCAGAAAACGCCGATGGAAAAAGCCAGGACGGCGCCGGTGAAGCCATGAACCTGGGAGGGGGAGGACCGGGCCAGGAAATGGTACAAAGAAAAGAGACTCAAGAAACCAACCGAAACAAGAGAACTCTAGGGGGATATCACCGCGACATTCCCCCAAGTGACTGGGGGGTATGTTCTCTCTCTCCGCCGAGAGTACCTGGACCAACTGGGCAACCACTCTGATGCCAAACACCGGGATCTCCCCGGTGTGGGTGTCGGCGCACAGGTAGACTCCGGCGTCGTAATACGAGCAGCTCACGCGACCCGCAGCCCAGGTGGCCGGCCGGCGCAGAAAACGCCGATGGAAAAAGCCAGGACGGCGCCGGTGAACCCATGAACCTGGGAGGTTTAGGGCCGGGCCAGGACTGGAGGGAGGTCGGGGGCGTCGGTGTCAGAGACGACCGGGGGCTGGGACTCGGGAAGGAGGATGCTGCACTCCATATCTCGTGACAGGTAATTACTACATGGCCATGGCCACACAGGAGAACGCTTGTGGAACAGACTTGGCTGCCCAAGACCGTGAACCCGGCGACCCATAGGAAGACGCCCCCCCGGCAGTGCGTGGAAATGGAAGTCAGTCGATCATTTTGCTGTTCTTATGATTGGCATCCCTACTTGGGGTCAATTTGAATGGTTCTTCTAGCCAAATCAAGAACCCCTTCGGCCATCTCCGTTACGGTTGCTCTTACACTAGGTTCAGGAGTATCATCTGTCCTGGCCCGACTCGGCCCTCTAACGCCACAAGAGGCGGTTCTTGACAACTTCTTTTTCAGGGGGGCGACATATTCTGTCTATTCAAACATTATGAACGTCTTTTTCCCATGTTTTACTGTCAGTGAATACGATCCCTATTAAAATGGAGTTGTCCGAGGGCCGTTTATGTTTCAGCCCTTAATATCGTCGGTTCCCCGCATAGGAAACCAGTGGAAAACGTCCGAGACCATTGACGAGGTTCTTAAAGTCCAGTCACATTCTCGTGCGTAGTACATGTGACCCGTGCCGGGCGCTATGGCCGGACATCTCCTCCATCGACTCCAGGAAGGCAGTTTCTTCGTCGTCATGGACCAAGTCGGCGGGGCCTACGCTAGTCGACAGCAGCTCCTCAGCCGAAGCGACGCTGCCGACAAAGCGCCTGGCAAACCCTTTTAGGACGTGTCGCATTTGCTGCAGGTTGAGCGCGGTGCCCAAGTGGGCTCCCGAGACCGCCTTAAGGCGTTCGGTGACGTCGGTAGTGTCCAAGAGGTCGGGTTGCGAGGTAAGGCGAAGCGTGAAGACGTACCCGTTGGGCGTGTCGTCTTGCTGGATGCGCTCCAGAAACTCGGCAAAGGGGATGATAAAGACAATCCAACTGACCAACAGGCGCGAGCATCGCTCGTTGAGGCCTCCAGATGGGCATGACGCCGCCAGGCTTACGCCTCGCCGACTTGTTGTATAGCGTCCGGGTAGCAACGGCGCCGTTATATATAAAGATGTTGCGCATGCCCCCTTACGGGGGTGTTAACGCTGCGGAGAGACATCAACTCAGGCCCGCGAGTACCATCAAGGAGGGGTCGGCAGCCATTGCCAACACCCTGGGAGATCCCCATTGGGCCGAGAGGGCCATGGCGCTGGCTGGTGTACTCAACTTTAGCCTGGCTGGTGTGGAAGGAGGGTGTGTCTGCTAATCCCTCGGTGCGGGCCTCGTGGGCCAGGCTGTCCCGCACCTGGGCCCAGTACACGGCTAGTGCGAGCTTCCTAACCGCAGAGTTATATTACCGTTACCAGCCGCGAACCGTAGCGTCCGACAAGCCCTTGCCTTGGCGCCACTTCTGCCGTAGCGAGTCGTCCGAATCGATGCGTCTTAAAAGGGCCGAGCTCGCCTGTTTAGCCCAGTGCCGGTTATCGTGCTCGCTCATAAAGTTATACCCAACGGTGTCGTTCTGGCGATCGTCCTGTATGTTAACAAGGGCGGGAGTAAAGACCCCTCGGGATTTGGTCCGGGCGTGTAGACGAGCTGGTGCATTCGCTTCGTGAGTGCGGCGAGAGTATCTGTTCACCACATACCGGACTCGGCTGGGGGTGACTTCGACAAGTTTACTACTGAGTGGCGGTACCAAGGCCGCAAGGTCGACTTGAGGATGCTCCAGGACCTGACCTGCAGTTCCGCCAATCGTGCTCCGATCCTTTGACTTCCCCATCAAGCTCCCGGCGAGACGGGCCGGGTTATAACCTAGATTTGGAGTTAGGCAGCCCCGACAGACCAGACCCTGACGGTGACGGCCCCGGTGAGGCAGGGAGGACTCTCTTCGAGTTACTAATTAGCGAGCAAGAATCGGAGAAAGCAGGATCGCTCCGTACTATATCACAATTTCGGACTCTAGAGGAGTACATCAAGGAGAGGTACCCGGAGGTGAACCCGGCGGGCGCCTGCTGGCAAGCTTAGTCCGGTCTTTGTGCACCGTGAGGGCTCGCAACGTCGTTACAGATGACATTACCGGTTCAATGCGATTTCTTAGGATGTGGCAAGGCCTTCATTACTAAAAGCAACTGTGTCAGACATATGCGCACCCACACTAGCGAGAAGCCGTTTCAAAGCGAGGTTACGACCAGGTTAAAATTGTGCTTCACTTCGCGGTTGATGTTAAAAAGCCAAGCAGATAGTATTTATAGCCAGAAGAAGACTGGGAAGATCCGATTGTTAGCATATTTATCGCATGTCTGTTTTGGGGGGGGGGGATCAGCCCGTCCCGTTCAGCTAATTAGCTTCGACACCTATCGATGTCCATGTCGATATCGAGCTTACCAAAACGCCCAGGAAGAAAGTGTGATCGATGACAGAGCGTATGGGCAGTCACGACCTTAAAAAACTAAGCCGATAACGACTCATGCATGAGAGAAAAGGGGCAGAAGTCTGGAATAAAATCATAAATGGTTAGCAAGACACTTGATTTTTTAAAAATCATTTCAACAGAGAAGCTGACCATCAAGACTGGACGCGAACTGGTAAATACAGAAATGATATGGGGAGGCATGGATACGGGCATGGCGCACTTGGCGATGATAAAGATGGTTGTCTCAATTCGTCTTTTATGGACAAAGCACAGCGAATTTTGACTGGATCGAGATCCTCTTGTCTCTGTCGACTGCCTCTAACGACTTGAAAGGCGATATCCGCGAGTTCTGTGACAATGTGAAGAAGCAAGTATTTGACGAACGGAATACCGATCTCAGCGGGGATCTCGATAGCCTTTGTCTGAAACTCGTTTCCGAACAGGTCGCGAATGAACTTGCATGTGTAGTCTTCGCAGCTGACGAGTGGGGGCAAGGCGGAGTTGCGACGCGAAACTTGACTGCACGCCCCTCTGATCATCTCGGTGTCTGGCACGACACAGTTTTTGCAGGGGCCCTTTGCCTGCTTTGACTCATAATTTCTGCAGGGAGAGAGGGCTTTTGCGGGCATAAGAATGTACAGCGCGATGGCTGTAGCATGCGTGGCGTTGTCAATGTCTGGTGTCGCTGTTTGTCGCTCCCCATCTTTATAAAAACTTTTCATTTCGAGGGACCGAACAGCATTCTGTAAATATATTAATATTTTATTCTGTGCAAAGTTTTTCATGACATTTGAGAAGGAGCACGGACCAGATGGATCATGTTTATATAGAGATGAGTGCGAGCTATAGATAGTGAAAAACCCAGACCATTCTTCCCTGCATTTTGGGCACTTGGTTGGTGACCCAGGTTCCCTTTCTTTTGTTGTTGTTTGTGTTGGTTGTTTTACGTTGGCGATATCGAATGCGCCGAGCGAGCTGGTAGAAGTGGCATTAATTATCCTTCTTTTGCAACCATGAAGCCTGAGTACGCACATGTGATGGATCCTGCACCAGCCCATCGCTGCGAATACAGCAGAATACGGTAGGTTTGCCGCGGACAGTCAGGACAGCTGACACAATTCCCATGCGCATGTTCCTCTCCAGTTTGTTCATGTGAATGATCATAGAGACGTGCGGGATGAGAAAGGTTGAGGCCAATATGTCACATCAAACTACGTAGCTGATGGCAAATTGTTGTCCAAGGAGAGAATGATGTCCTTCTCCCGTTCGGGAGTGTGCCGAAGAGATCCGTCCACAGAGAGACATAAGCCGTGCCGTGACGGTGTGAGCTGATGAGTTGCTTGCTCCCTTCTGTTGAGCGTAGATCTATCTCACTTCATGTGACTCTCGTTCTTTGGCGATCACAAAAACACTCACTGACTGACTGCGAATAGGGACACACACACGCACATACATACACACGCACGCACACACGCACAAACACCATGGCGCCCATGGTGATCAAGATCGAAGGGGGCTCGATCGAGCTCCACGGTGTGAACATCACCGTCGACATTCCTCCGCCCGCTGCCCCGGCCCCCCACTGCCCTGCCCCCCCGCCGTCGATCTCTCGCCGGTCGTGGAGGCCATCCGGAATGCCGCAGAGCCCCATTGGGTTGACAAGGCTGGGTGGGTTGTGCGCCTCTTCTAGCCATTTGACTCTGACTCTTGATTTGTTCAATGTCATAGTTTGTTAGTTGTTTAGTGTGCTAATTTGTGCTGTGTTTTATCTGGGTTGCTGCGGAGCTCGCTGCACACAAACGAGAAGAACTGAAACTTATGCATCACCCCCTGAACTGTGACGAGACTACTAATTGAACTATGGTCGATGCTCAAGTTGTAAAGAGTGTTAAGTATGCAATGTCAAGTAGTAGCCTGTATACCTTACCTTAGTTAAAGGTTGCTCGTATGCCCTGACAATTGATAAAAGGGAATCGGTATATGAAAGGGGGATTAGGTAAACTAAGTACTTACTTACTTCACAACCTAGTTATAAAGACTCAGATCGTTGTTAACTGTTTGAGCAGCTACCTAAACACTCAAGCGCCCAAGGTAGCATTTATTAACAGGCTCTTCACGAAATTCGCCATTTTGTAACCGTCCTTAACTGAAAGTTGTTCATCTCCTTACTAAGAGCACACATCGGCTTACCTGCTCCTTTAAGAGATTCACACTTAAGATACTTCACTCATCTCGACCGCAAGAATAAGTCTCTTTCATCAAGACCATAGACACAGGAGCCAAATCCTGTGAGGCAATGTAATTTTTAATTAAAGTCACTTGTCATCTCTATGTCATTCTGTCTTAGGTAATGGACGATATTACAGGTTACTATGCTACCCAGATATAATTACTTTGTTGGAAAAGAATGATCCGTTCAAGGTCCACGCATTAATCGATATAACTGGTGCCAAGCGAGATACGACAGCTTCTCCGAATGTGAGGGATTCATGATAAAAGTATGTGCCTTATAAAACGTACATGGTGTATTCGCTTCAGCATAAAATACTCCGTACACGCCACGCCTGCTGCCTGTCATTCATTTCCCGGTCCGGGACCGGGTTGTCATATACATAACCTGAAGTTTGCAACAAATGGGCATGACCGCCCACATATATCCTATCCATTCCAATTCCTAATATCCATCCCTGTTCGCCCAACTTTCCAGGCCATATGAGTTCGAATGTGTAACACGAACGCCCAAGGTCATTCGTACACAATGTTTTGGTTTCATCCAATCAATTCCCCTTTCATCTATCCATCCAAATGCGATCTTTCCAGATTGCGCCATAGTGTCGCACGTAGGCGCCTCTCCCAAAAAACATGAGGCCTTCGAAAGGATATTTTCCGTGTCGCTCGTTACTCGCTTATACTTCCATGTATCCAAACCGACTAGACCTCCATATAGCTATCCATCCGTTCTTCTCGGGAGAAGGTGCGGTAGCACGAGCTGGCTCGCCCCGGACAGGCATGTGAAGCCCGGATCTCGGCTTGGCTCAAGATTTGGAGCTAGCATCCAAAAATCCCGGATCTGTTCGTCAGAGGGGGCTGTCCGATGCTGGTCATTTATAGCCTGTAATCAGACAAAAAGCCATGCAAGCTGAGATGACGGTTGATCCCGGATTCCGGTCTGGTCCCGTAGGCTTTATGTCTAGGCTCGACTCTTGGCGTACCTTCTGGACTGAGTCGCTGCGAATACCTCCAAGCTCGAAGCTCTGATATTATGGCTTCTTCACTGGCTCCTTGTCTCCCAACTAAATGCAGGAGCAAGCTTGTTCACTCAATGAGCATCTTCTTGACTCCTCCGACCTCACACAGGCCGAGGTGCCGTATTGCTTCTCTCTCGGTTGCTAATATGATTGTCCTGTCAGGAAGCATGGGGTTGTTTGGATCGACATGCGAGGCGTCTTTTGCCGCCTGTTCGATGGCGTCCATTTCTTCTTTGCAAGCTTGCTGGTCCATTGGGCATATTACTATCGGCTGCCGAAGTGTGATGTCGCGTGTAGAGGTCATGTGTGCCTGAAAAGAACAAGGTAAGCACGTATCCTATAACAGCTTCCGTCCCAACTCCGATGCACAACTTACCTTGATACTCAAGAAGAACTCAATCTTGTAGAGCGTTGATGTTGTCGTAAAGCTTGTGACCTCGTACATTGGAAATTGCGGCTTCCCCCTCTTGACAATGCCGTCCGGATCCCGTAGGTCTCGTGCCGGAAACACCAGGCCCAAGTTCGTCACGTATCCTGCTTCGGGCATCTTGGTGCCCACCTGTTGTGTGTGTTTTGCGATCTTGTTGATCTTCTTCGTTGGCTCGTCTCCTTCAGGGTTGAATGTGATCTCCTCCTCAATGGCGAGCGTAATCTTCTGTATCGTCACCCTCTTCGCCTTGCTCACCAAGTCCGGGTTCGGTGCGAGCTTGATGTACACTGTTATAGGGTCCAGCGGACCATAACTCCACTTCGGGAGTGATATCCCTAACGTCACTATATTGTCTGCCGTGAACGTGACCTTGCTCTCGGGACGATTGTACATGCCAAACGTGGAGAGCGTATCGTATCGTTGTAGCGGGATCGGAAATGTGTATCGGTTCTGGAGACTTGCGCCCTGCTGCACGGTGACAACGAGCTCATAGTACGTTTCGGCAGTGCGACTGGGCAGTTGTAGGCTGGCGGGCGGGATGCGACGGTTCGTCTCTTCGCCACCACGTCCGAATGGGATGAATATTTGGAAGGGGAGGTCCATCGCTATTACGCTCTCGGCCTCTTTGCCAGAGACACACCTGAAGAGGAGTACCTCTTTGCCTACTAGATCGACCGTCTCACGCCGGGGCGTTCCCAAATGGCGCTTCGCAACATTCTCGGCGGCTGGGTGTATCGTTTCTCGTCGTTGTAAACATATGCGCACCATTGAGACGTTCACGGGCGCTGAAATGCCTGCGCTTGGTCGGATCTCGACCTTGCCCACTATCCTGGGCTGCAGAGAGACCGTTAGTAAACAGTGCGGTTAACGGCGCAACGGCGCTTTAAGCATGTATCCGCCCAACCGGCATGCGACAGATCCTCACGCGACAACAGGAAATAGACGCTCAAACTCACCAACGTTGCAGATATGCCCGGGTAGCCCACCAGGAAACTGCTGTTGGGGGGCCCCGATATCCTCACGGTTGCAGGGGCATTAAGTATATTCATCGTGCCGTTGGCACTTGGAGGGCCTGCACGGAATGGCCGATCTGGAGGTCGTCGTGTTTTGGAGAACGGACGGGGCGGCCTTCCCCGGTCATGAAGGTGTTACAGAGGCCGGCCTCGCCGCGTCAAGCCTTGGGGAGCGTGGACGTTTGCGTGGGATCTGATGAGGGGTACCTAGAGGTCGAGAGGGCTGCTGTATCGATAAGGAACGCCTAGTGCACTTGTAGGTCCGGCTAGGCATCACTTGGAATTTCGCCGTGGCAGGGTCGATAATTGACGATTGATGCAGGATGATGCAGGATTGTTGATGGAATTATTCGTCTTGATTTTTGGCGGGCCGTCTCGGTGAGACGGTATCGCGAATGGAGCTGCAGCTCAAGCTTATTCACTACAGTGGTATGCAGCAGTTGGTCGCAGGACTCGCAGGGAAACGGGGGACCGAATGGAAAGCCCCGTCGAGCCGCCGTGGTTCCTCGTTAGTGTGTGTCTTGTCGAAATCGGAAAGGGCTCCAGCGCTGCCTGTGGCACCTTTGCCCGTCTTTCCATTTGCACCACACCTCCTCACTGCTGTGCCTCTCCCGCCAGCACCGCAGCGACACCGAGCGGGAAGCCGTCCTCGGTGCTCTCGCTTGGTAAGTAAGTAGTCGTCGTCAATCTATGGTGGTATACGAGACAACAATTGGTCAATAGTGTTAGGCTGTTGGAGGATGTGTGCTTTCTTCTTCCTATTGGGGACCCGTGCTTGCAGAGCTGAGCCTCAGGGCTGTCGCGGCGGGTGTGCGCATGCGCTAGAATGTTGGCAATCGTCTGTAGTTGGGGTCCAAATGGACAGGAGCAGGCACAGGATGAAGGGTCAATTTATCAGTTGCCAGATGAAAACCTGCTGGTTTACAGCGTTCTGGCGAAGACCGATATTGAGCAACCAGAGGTTGTTGAGTCCACACCTGGCACCGTGAGACAAGTGCTTACGGGCTCCAGTGCGAAGGACGCAATGAAGACGAGTCTAGCCTTGTGCTGATGAGCCAGCCGGCCGTGCTGCGTGGACAAGCATACGGGAGTGGCCACCGATTATCAGGGATCGCCCTGATTCGCCAATAACGGCGGGTCGCAGGCTGACGGGGTGACAGCACAACTTGCCCTGGGCTGAGCTGACAGAGGACCCCGACTCGCGGTGCAACCCAACCTGAGTGCGGGAGCGGTAGCTTATTGACTGCTGTCTCCGCGCAATCGCAGAGTGGTTGCAGCTCCCGCATTGTTTCGACCAGACAAATGTGAAATTGACAAAGCAGACTCAAGCATCCCATTGATGATACTAAGCCTTGTGCGATCCATCGCTGTCGGAGGCGACGATACCACCCCCGCAGCCGATGGGTGCCGCTAATCGCTGGGTTAGGGTTTCTCGTTGATGGATGCCACTCCTTGTGTGACGTCGCGAATGTTTCTTTGAGCTATGTATGGTTTAGGCAAAGCCTAATCTGATATCTTGGAATAGCGATACTGATCAAAAAGGATCTTTCCGGAGATTCTGCACTTCTTCCAGTCCTGATCCGTTTTGATCAGTTCTATCACTTAACGACCAGCGTTGAAAGAACCCCACTCAGTGACATCTCGATGGTCATAGCTCCCGAAAATCCGATCTCAAAGACCAAGCAGCGGCCAAGCTTCCCGGCTACTGAAACAAGAGCCACAAGAGCCGCACTTTACCTTATTGCTCACTTTCCCTTGCTTCCCCATTGACGACAGCTTTCTCTTCTGCTATTCAAGATGTCAGTAACACTCCATACAACCCTAGGCGACCTGAAGATAGAGGTCTTTTGCGAGAGCGTGCCCAAGACAGCCGAGGTACGTCCCCCCTTCATTCTTTCCTTTCAGTTCCCCTCCTCTTTTTGTTCCCGCCCCCCTCTTGAGTCCCCTTTTTGAGCTTCACCCCTTGAGTCACCTCTCTATGTTTTCCCCTTTCTGTTCGCACTAACCTTGTATAGAATTTTCTCGCGTTATGCGCCTCCGGCTATTACGATAATTCCCCCCTCCACCGGCTGATACCAGGGTTCATGGTGCAAACCGGCGCGCCCGCAGTTCCCAACCCCCCCGAGAACCCAAAAGGCGGCCGGTCTATCTACGGCCCGACCTTTGAAGACGAGATTCGCCCAGCCCTTCGACACAATGAGCGCGGCATCGTCAGCATGGCGAACAAGGGGCCCAACACCAACGGATCCCAATTCTTCATACTCCTCGACAAGGCGCCCCATCTAGACGGGTTGAACACAGTCTTTGGAAAGTTACTTGGAGATGAGAGTGTAGCGACCCTCGCGAAAATCGAACAGACAGAAGTCGACAAGAAGAACCGCCCAACCGAAAAGATCGAGATAAAGGGGGTTACTATCCACGCGAATCCGCTTGCGAAGTGAAACCCCCCTGCTTAAAAGATATATCGTTCTGGGGACAAAGAGACATGGAGCAGATATCAGGGTCAATCAGAGTTGGGCGAAGTCAGCAGCCAACCAATGCTGACAGGCATGCCGTGCTGGCTGCACAGGGCCCGGGGAGTTTGGGAAGAGGTGCGCCCTGGTTGACAGACACGACACCCCTCGGCGGGCCTAAGCCTTCCTACCCGGACTAGTCCTTTGCTGCACTGGCTCCCTCCCCAGCCGTTAGGACCTAGTTAGTTGAAGGTCTTGCGTTCCACGGGAAAGCCCAAATAGAGCTGCCCTCCGCTTAACGCCCATGCTGCATAGGAGGTAGCTTTACTTGAGCCCAACCAACCGCGAGGATGCGTCATAGCCCAGTCGGGGCATGTATCTAGTTGGTCTATCTAGTCGACAACACACTAGACAAGGGGGAGGGGGGGGGGCAGACCGTATCATCTGCATAGTTGCTTGTGTGTTTGAGCATGTTGTTTTGCCTCTGGGCCCAGATGGGTATGTATAGCTTTGTAAAATAGAGGTGATAAAAAGTTATTCAGGGGGGTAATTGGATAAGTTGAGATCTACTAAAAGTCAACACCACACATAGCCAGGAAGTCCGCCCCCCCCCCCTCTTTATATCATCAACGAAAAAGAAAAAGACAAGGGTAAATTCTTCACACTGTTCATGTCTTTTTGTTTGTGTTCGCACCGAAAAAAAAGTAAATTCAACTTGCACTCTTCTTCAAAGAGGCGAGTTTCTTCTGAGTGTGTGTGCGAAAAGTATGAACCCACCACAAGGTTGCAAATTTCTTTTCTTTCCCCATGTTTGTTTTCCCTGCTACAGTCTATCAGAAAAAAGCCCACAGGAGGCAATGCACTAACTATCGCTCACCTTGTTTCTTTGCAGGTTCCCCATATCTTTTTAAACTTCCACCTACTTAGTTAATTACGTAGTTAGTTAGTTGCTTTGCTCAGGTCTAAAAAAAAAGAAAAAAAAAGAAAAAAAAAAAAAAAAAAAAAAAAAAAAACGGGGGGCCACGCCCAACAACCAACCCGTTTTATTTACAATACCTAGGTCTCTGAGTCTTGTGTGAAGCAAGCTTGTAGCACCACCGCCGATTATTAACTGGTTAAATCAATAGATAAAGAGTATGTTTACTTCGAAGAGTTTTAAGATTGTCTGATGCAAAAGGCGTTGCACAAAAAAAAATCGACAAAACTCATGATATGACGACAGCCATTATTATCAAGGAAAAAAACCTCGAAGGAGTTTATCACGCTTTTTGGCCCCGAACTTATTATTACTACATTCAAATTCCAAAGCTCCGAGATCTTCACACACATTTTTGATAAGTTTATGAAGCTATATCCGCTAGCTAACTACTTTGTCCATAAAATCGTACCGTTTTTACCGACGGACACCACACGCACACACATGCACACACACCTTACCAAAAAAAAAAAAGGGGGGAATATCCATAGTGAGGTTTCTTTTTAATGCTGAAAATGAAAGGAAAGACAAAATAAAAGAACTTCAAAAGGACTCGCTACCTCCCTCGTCCAGTTCCATCCGTTCCCTTCCCAATTTACCTTTGCAACTGGCAACCCTGCCAGTTCCCATGTACAAGCAAAAAAGAATGCAAGAAAAGCAAAGTTTATGCCCCAAGTGTGCAACCTAACCCCTCAGTCTTCTCACCATGGTGTTTCGGGCATGTATCTGAGGCGAGGAATCGGCACTGTTTTGCTTTAAATTTAGGTTTATTCGCCAAGATTGGCCTAACCCCCAGGATAAAGGGCATATGACAGAAAGAAGTTAGTGAAAAGGACTAACTCTTGCGACGACGCTTGGTGCCGCGCTGTTCATCCGGACTGTCTGGTCCTCCTCCTCCGGGCGGTGTCGGACCGAAGAGGAGATCATTCCTAGTAATCTCCTCTGTGCCCGCCGGGCTAGGCGTGTCGGCTGTGACTGACCCGTTCTCCACAAACCCGTTGGTTGTACCGGTCCCTCCTGGCCTCCCGATTCCACCACCACCACTTGTTGCAGCGGTAGGGGTGTTCAAGAAGTCGCCCGCAAATAAAGGATCGGCGTTGCCGTCGAGACTAAAGTTAAAGTCGTCGCCAGCGCCCAAATTGCCGTCTGTCATGGTGGTGCTGGTGTTGCTGGGATTGTTGGTATCGTACCCCGAACCGCCCACAGCCTGGTCAAACGGGTTTGAATTAATAAACTGATCATAGTCGACATTATCGAAATAGCTCGTGTTTGGGTTGTCATGGTCGTCTAGTCCCGGGATGCGGCCTGACGGGCTATACGGACCCAGAAGATTCGAGAGGTTGTCGATCTGGCTCGTTTGCTCGTCTTGTAATTGTTGCAGAGCATCAAGCTGGGCCTGGGTTATTTGGAATTCGTGCAGGGCGGGCGGAGGAACCACAGGAGGTATTGATATCGGAGAGATCGACCTCTGGACTCCTCCGGGGTCCGCAAGGCCTGGTACCGCCGGGGCAGGCACAGCAGCAGGAGGGGGTGTTGCGGAGACAGGTACAGCGGCCGGAGCGACAGACGCGGCAGGCCTAGGAGATACGTGGGGACCAGACACTGACGAGGAAGTACTGGCGCTACCGTTCGAGGCCCCAGCCATAATGTTGAGCATCCTGCTGCGTTGGTCGTTATTCATAGTCACCGGTGTCTTGGCAGCGACGTTCGGCAGATCGATACCTGATGACGTGACGGCGTTGGTGTCTTGGATGATCTTCATCATGCCCTCCTGAGGATTTGCCTGCAGTTCATTCTTAATGTACGCGGGCGAGGTGGTGTCGGCGGGTGATGTGTCGAACAGTTCCGTCACTGAGCCTACCTGCGGGACCTGGTATCCGGATGGCAGGGGCGCAGGGGATGGTGTTGATGAGGTAGAGATGGTGGTCGCCTTGCCCGCGGGGTGCCCGGCTGCGTGATGCGGGATCGGGGGCAGCAACCGCTGCTGTCTTTTCGGCGGGCTCATGCTGGTGACAACATTTTGCCCCTGCTGATTGATAAAGTCGCCCAGATCGACGACGCTGCCTTGCGGCGGCATCTGGTTCTGCGCGTGGTTCTGTGCGTTGGGAATAATGCTCGCCAGGAGATCCTGGATGTTGGCCCCACCTTGCTCCTCCAACGATTTCCTAAAGACGTTGGCCAGAAAGTTGAGGATGGCGTTGATCGAGTTCTCGTGGCGCTCGTGCATATCCTGGAACATGACAGCCTGTTGAAACAGCTGCGAATGTTCCTGTTGAAGCCTTTTGAGCATGGTCGATATTGCAAGTTGTTGCTGCTGCAGTCTGTCGATCTGCGTCTTGACTTGCACGAGATCTTTCTTTTGCAATGGGCCAACTTCGCTTACTGCAGGACTCCCTCTGCCAATCTGGGCATTAACAAAAGGCGGATTAGCATACGCCTCCTCCGGTGCGCCATCTTCGTCACTGTCCTGGTCCCCCTCCTCCTTCTTGCCTTTCTTCTTGCTGTTGCCGCTCTTGGGCTTGTTAATAAGCCAGAGGAGGTTTGGGTGGCCTCGTCGAAAGTACGGGTTGTAGTATTCGCTTGGGCTCTTGTTCTTCCTCTCACTCGCCTTCATGGAGTTGTCTGAGAGGCCGACTCGCTTGTGGAAGCCGTACATATTCAGCTGCCGCACAAACGAAGCGTAGTTATTGTGCTTGAAAAGCTCAGGGATCAGCGTCTTGGCGAACTCATCCTCGTCGAGCACAATGAACGAATCTCCCTTGTCTGACCACCGAATCAATTCGGTATTCCTCGATTCGTCAAGGAAGCTGCGAGGCTGTCAGCGTCACATGTCCAGGTGGAATGGAATGGAATGGAATAGCGGTCTGCATTCCCGTACCTGCTCAGTTTCTGCACAAACGGAGGAATCTGTTTCCTTTTTGTCTGCGCTTCCCGCTTTGCCCGCTGTGCCATCTCCTCGAGCCGCGCGAGGTTGTCTTGCTCGTCCATCACCCCGTTAGGTCCTGTTGGGAATAAGTCCCCGTCCTCGCCAAAGTTACTCCACGGTTCTGCATTCCCGTCGGCAAACGATTGCCGGTTGGCAACAGAGGGCACCAGTGCGCGACTCAAGCCACGGCGCGCCAGAGCTGTGGAAGGAGAGGCAGCAATGGGTGGCGCATATTGTGCCTGCGCCGGTGACACCACCCCAAACGGATTTACGGCGCGCGCCCCTGCATCCACGAACGTGTTCCCGTCTGTTGCTGCCCCATTCCACCTAAGAACCTGATCCGCTTGTGCGGGAGAGAAGGGCTGTTGCATCTGCTGAGGGTTGATCGGGACGATGGGGGACGCGCCTGGAGCAGGTCGTTTTCGAGGGTTCGTCGGCGACGACATAACAGAGGTTATGGTATGAATGCCTGACCGGCGTCGACGTGAGCCTACCTTGAGCGGTTACCCAGCGAGCGGCGTGCACTGGTATGCCTGCACTCGCAATCGCAATCAACAGGCAAGTCGCTCCGAATCGGTCGAGGCTCGGAGGCCGGGATCCTGCGCTAGGATGGATGGGCGACTGTAACGGCCGCTGTCGAGACTCGCGCGGAGATTATATAAGTTGCTCTCGAGCGATTGTTGCAGGAACAATCCTGTCAGGCAGTCGCTCGTGTGAGTGTCCGTCTCTGTAATGAGGGGCTAACTGCAAAGCGGTCTCTTCTGCTAAAAGGCCAAAGCTCATTCGGACAGCGACCGAGCCCGCACTAGCTACTCTTCGCAAACGTCCCGGTACCAACGGTGTAAGTTTGCGGGTTTGACGTTGCTGGCCGCGGCTCGAATTTCCCCTCCGACGTTATAAATTCTTCGGGAAGCCTTGTGCTACCGCCGCTTGAGTTTCTCTGGCGCAGATTTCTGTACAGGAAGGTGTTTTCGTGGTTCGTCCGTGAATCGGTTCGAGTCGCTCGTGGTCAATGAAAATTCTGTAAGTCTATAGCGCTGCCGTCGATTCTCGAGTAAAGCCTATGCAATCAGATGTTTAGTTGACCAAAGGACTTTCTGGCCGATAGTCTAGTATGAGGCTACAAAGGTGCATCATGGTGGGTTGGATCGATGCGATCGATAGCTGCTGTTTTTTCGCTTGCCGAGCCAATGAGCCGCGGGAAAGATAACGGGCATCACTCCACGTGGGTGCGGTGGAAGAAATGCTTCAGATCCCGTCTGCTCTCACCTGGTCGCAGCGGCCCGGATTGACCAAAGAAATCCCGGGGTATTCTTCCCGGGTCTGTCGTGGTCTGGAATCCGACTACGTATGAAGCTCCACCTGTCAGTGCCAAGCAGGGTTATTCTCGTGACAAGAGATCGGACTCTACACTGTGCATCGGCCCTATTAAGTCACAATAACCTCATGTCTGCCACGTCGGCTTTTGATATCTGGCAGAAAATAATTTACCGAGAGTTCCGCGCAATCCGCTCAGCTCATGAGAAGACTTCACATTGGTCGACACTGACCACGTATCAACGATTTGGGTTACTTTACTGCTTCTATCTCTGGTCATGTGAACGGAGTAGTCTATGAGATACGAACTCATGGCAAGTCTAGTAGATACGAAGACCAACCTGTAAGGTAAGAGCTTTGTATGCCATAAGTACATGTGAGTTGAGACACAGGGGGTCAGTGTGGAGGCATCAAAACCTTACCTGCATTAGCTTTTATCTTGGTGCGTAGCGAGCACAGGGTAAGTCTCGACTTGGGTCTTGTCAAGTCCCGCAGCACCAGTCCATACAAATGCCGTTGGATTGGGTATCTCGAGTAGTACAGTGCATGTATAATACAGCAAAAAAGACCGAAAACCAAAACATCTTTATTTACCAGCGTCCCCTCTCCTTCCGGCCTTGATCCCAAGCTCTGCTAGAAACCCCAGACCGAGCTTCCCTTGCAGATTTCTTTTCCTCCTTAAGGGTCCGAGCTTTCTCAAGGGGATCAATAACGACCAACTCCTCCTCGGCTTTCTTCCGGTAGCTCAGATCCTTACCGAGTTTGTCCGCAGCAAAACTCAGAGTGTGCGACATCCAGCCCTCGTCGTCGCTTTCTTCCTTGTCTTCAGCCTTGTCCCACGCCCGGCAACTTTGACAGTTGGCAATGAAATGCAGGTCACAGACTTCGCCTTCTCCATCTCCATCCTGGGCAGCCTCATCGGTCTTATCCGCATCTTGTGACACTGAGGGCTGAGCCGTCTTTTTCTCAGTTGGAGCCTGCTCTAGTTTCGATTTGAAGGATCTGATTAGATCCAGTGCCTCTTGCTCGTCTCTGGTACTCGTGTTGGCTGCTCCCGGTTTCCGTTTCCTCCCTCGCGTTGCTGTCTCTGGTATAAGCTGCTCAAGTGCCGATTTTTTCTTCTCCTTTACTGGTTCTGAATAAATGGTCCGCTTCATAGATGCCTTAACAGCCTCAATCTCTTCATTCGTCCGTTCAAGTAGGGATTTCTTTTTCGGTTCCCGTTCGGGACTCTCCTCGTCGCTGTACGCTGGTTTCGATGGCTTCTGTGGTGCTGGCGCTTTCTGTTTCACTGGAGCTGGTGCCACAGGACTGGGACTTCTGCGAATCTCCTTGGCCGGGCGGTCTCGGATTTCCATCTCCTGTTTCAGGGGTTTGGGTTCTTTCTTATCTTTCTTTGGCAGTGGCTTCTTTGGCATGCTCGAGTCTTCTTCCACATCCATCACGATTCTTGTATCAAACTTGGTCTTTTTGATCACCGGAAGATCATCTCCATCACCTTCCTCATCCCCGAAGCTCAATAATTGTTTGCCTCCTTTCCGTTTCTTTTGTTGTTTCTTTTCTGTTTCTGCCCTTTGTGTTGGTGCCCGAGAGAATCGTTCTCTCTTCTTCAGGTCCTCGAAAGGGTTTTTGATGATTTCGATACGAGTGATCTTTGTCGGATAAAGTGGCCGGTCCCCACCCTCCTCGACTTCTGCCTCTCCCATCTTAGCCAGGTTGTAGATGGTATCACCAGCTACCCGACCGAACACGGTGTTCTTTCCTGTAAGCTCCTCCGCTTTGCCCAGGGTAAAGAAGAATTGGCTGCCGTTCGTGTCGGGAGTGCCCTCATTCGCCATACCCAGGAGACCACGCCTGTTGAACTTCAATCGCGAGTGAAATTCGTCTTTGAAGTTGACACCCATCGGTCCAGCATTCTTGCCCCTCCGTTGGTCCATGGGCCATGGATCCAGGTCACCACTGAGCGCGCCGCCATCGTAGATAGACTCTCCGCCATGCCCGGTTCCTGTAGGGTCGCCGCCCTGGAGAATGAAGCCCGGCACGAGCCGGTGGAAGATGGTGTTGTCATAATAACCGTCCAAACTTAGCTGCAGAAAGTTGCGGCATGTTAGGGGTGTTTGTTTCGCGAACAGCTCGACCGCCAGCTCGCCCAGAGTCGTGTGGAGAATGACATAACCTGTCGGCTGCGGCTCGAGGTTATAGATTGCCGACATGTTTGTAGTTTGTCGCGATTCCCGGGGCGAACTTGCAGGTCCTGGCCAGCGTCAATCCGGAGTAGGCGTCTATCAGCGGCAGAACCGACTTTGTCGTGCTTGTTTAGCTGAAAATCGGAGGCTCAAGCTCGACGCTTAAACACACAGCGACATGTGGAGCCACAGTGGGCTGCAGCTATCGTGCAGCCTGTTGGCTCTGTCTTAGTGGCGGTGCAGCCACATGCGGGGCTTCCTACTGCTTATCACCTGGCTTGGAGCTTGCTTCTCCAAATGCAGTAGCTCCACCGTCCGCCAGTCCCATTACGTCGTCCTCCTACCAACAACCTTTCTTTGCTTTCCTAGCTGCCGCCTGAGCTGGTCTCGAGCTTCGCATTGATACGTTACCCTGTCGCAACTCCTTAGGCCGACCATCCATCATGAGTGACCCTCGAGAATCCTCGTCGTACTCGGTGACGCCCAGGATCCGGTACAACACCGTTGGTGGTGTCAATGGACCTCTCGTCATCCTGGACGATGTCGGTCCCCCATACAACTTCTGCATGGTACAATCCCCCACTGACTTCTTGCTAGGTGAAATTTCCGAGATATAACGAGATTGTTACTTTGACGCTCCCCGATGGAACTGAGCGATCCGGTCAGGTCTTGGAAGCTCGAGGTAGGCTTACACAGTACGCGGGGCAAGTCGATCTTTCACTAACGGGTGCTTCTCGCAGGAAACCGAGCTATCGTGCAGGTATTCTGACTATGCTCTCCTAGGCGCCACGAGCACAAGCTTACCGAGTCGATAGGTTTTCGAAGGTACTTCCGGCGTCGATGTGAAGAAGGTGAGCGAAATACGTGCTGTGGATGGGAGGCTTTCGAGCTGACGCAACGGCCAAGACACGAGTCGAGTTCACAGGACACAGTTTGAAGCTCGGCGTGTCGGAGGACATGCTTGGGCGTATCTTCGATGGTTCGGGACGAGCAATCGACAAGGGACCCAAGGTGCTGGCTGAGGAGTTCTTGGATATCAATGGCAGTCCTATCAACCCCTACTCGAGAGTAAGAAATCATGCTGGCGAGATTGTTGAGAACCGTCTGACCCGGCACAGGTGTATCCCGAGGAGATGATCTCGACCGGTATCTCGGCCATCGACACCATGAACTCGATTGCCCGTGGCCAGAAAATCCCCATCTTTTCCGCGGCCGGTCTTCCGCATAACGAAATTGCTGCGCAAATCTGTCGGCAGGCAAGCCTGGTCCAGAAAGAGGGTGTGACAAACAAGGGTGTTCACGATAGCCACGAGGAGAACTTCTCGATTGTCTTCGCTGCTATGGGTGTTAACATGGAAACTGCCCGCTTCTTTACCCGCGATTTCGAAGAAAACGGAAGCCTGGAGCGTGTGACGCTGTTCCTCAACCTTGCCAACGATCCTACGTACGTGCTTAACAAGCTCCCGCTCCAAGGGCAGGCTGCTAATATGACGATAGTATCGAACGCATCATCACACCGCGTCTTGCGCTCACAACCGCCGAGTACTACGCCTACCAACTCGAAAAACACGTCCTTGTCATTCTTACAGATCTCTCGGCCTACTGCGATGCCCTCCGTGAGGTGTCAGCTGCTCGAGAAGAAGTCCCCGGTCGTCGTGGTTTCCCCGGTTACATGTACACCGATTTGTCGACCATCTACGAACGAGCCGGACGTGTCGAGGGTCGCAACGGATCGATTACACAGGTTCCTATTCTCACCATGCCTAACGATGATATCACACATCCTATTCCCGACTTGACAGGGTACATCACGGAGGGTCAGATCTTCGTCGACCGTGGTCTGCACAACCGTGGTATCTACCCTCCCATCAACGTGCTGCCTTCTCTGTCCCGGTTGATGAAGTCAGCCATTGGTGAGGGCATGACGCGGAAGGACCACGGTGATGTGTCGAATCAGCTGTATGCCAAGTATGCCATCGGTCGTGACGCGGCCGCCATGAAGGCTGTCGTTGGTGAGGAGGCTCTGTCGGCCGAAGACAAGTTATCCCTGGAATTCCTCGAAAAGTTTGAGCGCAGCTTCATTGCCCAGGGCCCGTACGAGTCAAGAACCATCTACGAGTCGCTCGATCTGGCGTGGAGTCTGCTACGCATCTACCGCAAGGACATGCTCAACCGTATCCCGGCCAATATCATCAACGAGTACTACCAGAGGAAATCAGGGGATGCGAAGGGTAAGGGCAAGGACAAGGCGCCGACCAAGGACACCAGGGACACATCAGGGCCGGGCGAGGAGAGTCTGATTGACGCATAAATGACAGGTATGGAGGAAGAGGGAGATGTGGAATTGTGTAGAGCAAACCAATGAAGTATTAGCGAGTAAGGGTTTTCCGCTTCCTAGAGTTATCAATCAATCGCTCGGGGCTTGCGTAGTGTACGTGTAATAGGGCTAGAGGCCGTGGTCTGTGGTCTTGCTTCGGGGTTGCATTTTTGTAGATTGGAATACAACAGTGTTATGTTTTAATTTGCAAAAGTTGCTTTATTTATCCATGACAAAACGTAAAAAAGAAATGGTATCTATATGGTGGGATTTATGCCTTGGAATAGGTAACGCCCTGAACCACACCCTTGGCGTATGCTTCCGCGTCTCGTGTGATGTTCTGTATATCTATCCGATTCTGCAGGGCATCGTTGACGCCCTCGATGACTTCTCGTTCCTCCATGACGTCCTGCATGAGCCTCACTTCATGAGCCCAGTATGATGTCGTTCTTCGTAACAGCTCGTCATCTCTGGACGCAGCGTTTTTAACCACCCCGGCAGCATTTAATTTGCTCTTCGCGGCCATTAGCGTACGGGTGACACTCTCGACGCGTTCAGCTGGGGAGGGAGGGTTGAGGAATGCTCGATTTGTACTGCTTAGCCAGAGAAGGAAGGCAAGGAGGAGGTCGAGACCGGCCAACAGGAGGGAGCGATATGTCCTTGCCGTCCAGAAAAAGAAATCTAGGTCTGGTAACCGCGTAGCGCGGGAGTTGAGCTGGTAGTTGTAGGTAGATACCATGTAGATGTCCAGACCTGCGAGGATGATAGCGGCCAGAGTGGCAGGGGTCCGCCAGCGGGTTACGTTCGCGTCACCTTTATCGGATTTGCTGGAGGTAAAGAGCTGGGAAGTACTGAGAGCAATTGCGATGAGGTTGACGAGATGTGGTGCCAGCAGGTCTGGCAAGGCGTACCAGAGATATGATTTGGGATCGTCGGACGTGCAGAACGGGCAGTCTGCCAACACGGAGGGACCAAATTGGAGGTATAAGAGACGGCTCTCGAGGGATACGAATTTCGTGCGCAAGGCATGGTCCTGAGGTGTGAGAGTGCCGTTTGGGCGGAGCTTGGAGAGGCGGTTGAACAAGACGTCCACGGGGATTTGCAGGCGGGCGTCTGCCACTTGAAAGATGTTCTCGGGGGAGAAGATCGGTAGGGAAATTCGGAGGAGTAAAACGGCAGAGACGGCGAAGAGGAGGAAGAGCGCCCGGCGCACTCCCGACGGGACAGGGCGGATTTGCATGCCCTGCATTTTGGGGGCGTTTTTAACAGAGGAGTACCATCGGAAGAGCTTGGGGAGGAGAATCGGCGCGAAGAATATTAGCAAGGACTTGACACTAATCTCTGCAAGTTAGCACCGCGGAGCAAGATGCAGAGGGGGTTCCATCTCGGAGTCAACATTCGACTATGGCGACGGGGAACGGGAGGGTAGGTGTCTGGTGTACTTACGTCCCCCAGGGTATCGCCATTTTTTGTCGGTACTTGCAGTACGGTACTGCTGAAATAGCAAATAAACAGCTGTTTAACGAGCGACTGTTATATCATGTTGCGATTGCGACTCTGGGCTGTTCTTAGACAAAGAAGATGCCAGGTGGTGGATGTCATGGAGGATGCGCTGCGAGGCTGATGGAAGCAGGGGTGAAAGTGGTAAGCGGCGGTTGCGCCAAGCGGGAACCTCTGGCGTGCCCCACTATCCCAAATATTTAAAGCAGCCTCGCATGGAAATTTGCTTCTCGATTTTTTACAACCACAATTCACACTCAAAAAACTAGCTGCTTGTTTTTCCAAGCTTCAACGCTGGATGGTCAGCAACATTGAGTTACTGACGCAGCGTTCTGTCTGTTATCTAGCGATCTACAGCTATGCAATATACTGCCTATCTGTCCTCTACCGTCCGCCATCTGCCGCGCAGCGTGACCGACAAACGTGACCGTATTGGTTGGCACTTTCGAAGCTTTGGCGACCCTTTCCAATGGTCGTCAGAGTCAATATGTTGCCTAGAACGAGCCCAAGTACTCTGCCAAGAGTCATCTCACATAGTGTTGCAGTGTTCCAGTCCTCGTGGCAATGAAGAGCTTTGCGTCAAATAGTTGAGAGACATTTATCCTGTAATAATCTGCTTTTTTTCATGATGCCTTCTTGGTGTCCGCAGCTACGGGCTGCTTAACCTTTGTCTGTTGCTTGCCCGCCAGAACAAGACCGTAAATCGCAACAACCGTCTCCATGATGAGCGTCAGCATTCCTGTGCACGCCCACTGCCAGACTACAATGCTGACGCTGCCCATCGGCGCCCGGGGGAAAGAGGCGAACCACTCGACGTAGTATGGGAACCAGCCGTAGGGAAGCCAGAACATGGGCTCCCGCGAGTACCATAAGGGGAGGAACCACTGTAGTCCTCTTGTAGAGATGAACCGTGCGGTCGTAAGGTACTTGTCGAATTTTGCTCGTGAGGCGTCCAGGGCGGATTCTGCAGCACCAACGTCAGTAATGTTGGGATATAGTAGGATGAAGAGAGGATGTAGAGGACACATACTCTTTTTCTCTAGCTCCTCTAGAAGCTTATCGTGCTGCCGCCGCAGCTTCGCCCACTTGGCGAACTCGTCCTGACAGCTAATCGCCTTCATCTCGTGCAGTACGGCAAGGTATTCTTTCTGCTTCTTGCGGTGGTCTGCAAAGTCCCTAGCCAGCGCGCTGGGGAAGGAGATCACGAGGTTCCATAACTGTCAGGCCCATTGTCAGCGCCCATGTTTCGTTGCAAACTCTCGGTGTGGGATGTGTCATGCGTACCAGGTTGTTGATGGTTGTGGCGCCGACAGTGTTGATTAGCTGAACCACCAGCTCGACGACGAATATGAGAAGCAAAAGCGAAGCCATCTTGACTTGAGCGCTCTCAGAGAAGGTCGGGTCGTTCAAGCAATGCTGCTGTGCAGAGATGGTATGATGTGGGCTGGATTTTGGAGCTCCAGTGCACACATGCCACGATGACGGAGCTGCCAGACTGCCAGCTGTTCAAGGTCCCCACCTGTACCTGGGACCGTTAGGGTTAGGGTCCAGGCCTTCTTCTTGTGTCGGCCACGTTCTCAATTTCCAGGTTGTTAGTTCTGTTGAAGCAGCAACGTCTCTATGCTCACATTATTTGTTTCCAAAAAAATAAATTGGGGCGAGGTGCTAGGAGACGGTTATTACACATACGCAAAACAGTCAGAGTAGAAATTAACAGTGCCGGAACACAGGAAGCGAGAGAACATTCTGTCTGTACCCGGACTCACTTAGGGACGTCTCAACACCGCTTGGAGGGGCACGCGAGGGGCTATATCGAGCATGTCAAGAGCCCTGGATAAGGATACGGCGACCGCCCTGAAAAATGGAAACTCGAAGGCTGCATACGAGGCAATATCCCAAGCTCTCCTGTCATCAGCTTCACCGAATGATGACCTCCTCGACATTGAGATCCTAGGGAAAGCCTTCCCCTTCCAAGATGGGACCTACGTGCTCCAGGAGGGAGTAGCGATAGGGGCATCAAAGCTGGGCCTTGTTCAGGCTTTCTTCGTCGCCAGACAGGTTCTTACCAAGCATATCGACGGTACTTCCCCGAGGACAGACGACGAGATGCTTGCTGCAACGGCCGTCATGCTTCTGTTGGACCCGGAGCACCTCACCGCTGCCAATGCCCGGAAGCGAATTCTGCAGAGACAGCTACATGGCCATGATCAGGAGAAGAGCCAACTGGCACTGAACAAGGAGAAACACTTCATCGACAGCTTCCTAACAAGCAGACTCCATCGGCACACCAAGTCTCCTACTCTGTGGAGTCACCGGCGCTGGTTGATGACCGTATATACCTCCTTGGGTATACCGGTGGATGTGCCGGGAGATATTGTCAAGGTCATTCTAGTTGCTGGCGAGAGACATCCTCGGAATTACTATGCTTGGTGTCACGCACGGTTCTTGATGGGCCTAGGACGCCGCAGCAGTGAGAACAGCAGAATTCTCGCAGCTGTCAAAAACTGGTGCTTCGGACACCATACGGATATATCTGGATGGTCTTTCCTACACTTCTTGTTTTTACACCAGGCGCGGGCACCTTCTGAGGCAGCAGAAACAGCTTTTGCAGAGGTCCTCGAGTTCGCCGATTCTCTTCGTCTCGCCAACGAGTCAGTCTGGGTATTCTTACGCGCTATGGCTGCCTCCGGTTTGGTAGGCGACGACGGGTATTCGCAATTTTTTACAACTGGCCAACACCTGCTCGCGACCTCGAAGCGGACAGAAGATCTCGCAGTGTTACGATCAGCTATGGAGTGGTGTGAAACTTTCCGAACCAAGACGTAAATCACAAGCCACCGCAGAGCATTCTGATCGCGCAAGACCTCATCACCAACATTGCAAGACTCCTGCGGGATGTTCCGCAACACATCAAAGTCTGGGCTGTCGTTGGCTGCAAGGAGCGGAAAAGCCTCCTGAACCGGGCGTCATCACGCTCACTTGTGCCTGCACAAAGGCGGCGCCACTCATTCTAACTGAGACCGGGTCGCTACATGGGACGAGCCAGTCCCGACAAAATGCGGACAAAACGGGATGCTGACACAATAAACACATAGAACTCATGTACAAAGCAACTTTATCCCTCGATCGTTCCCTCGCTGAAAACCCCGGTTCATGAACGAGGCGAAGGGAACGCAGTCTTCGGCAATCTTCGCTTCACGGTCATGAGCTCAAGACATCATCAAGCGTCTCGGGCCCGAATGCTGATGCTCCTGTTCCTGCCCGCCGCAAAGCTGCATCTTACACTTCACTGTGCCAGAGAAGTGGTAAATGACGCTGACATCGGGACATGACATTGATGCACCTTCAAGGCGTCAGTGACAAAATTTTAAGAATGTCTGTCTGCACGCTATCTCTGAAGGCTCAATAAACTTGAGGCTCTACGTCTGATATAATATCGGAAGATTGTTGTTATAATTCTGCCGCGAGCCTATGCATGTGGAGGTACGTGGGGGGGGAATTCCATATCAATCGATACAACGTGATGACAGACCAGAATAGTATTAACACCATTCCTGGTGTAAAGAACCAAACTGTCATTCTGTTTGTCTTGCTGCACGTTGGCGACTTGCTTCCAGTAAGTGCTTGCCTACCTTACCAATGCATGCAAGTCTGTCATTTCTGACCTCGCCCGCTTCTGCAGCTTTAACTGATTAATATTGATCAGCTACCTTACTTGCAATACACCAAAACTGAGGTGAGCGAGATCAGCGGTCGCATGGCGGTCTCATGGACGAACATGCCGCAGTTCCACGTGTTGAACTCGAAGAACACCCATCACAAAGTCACTTTGATCGTCGGCGCCGGTGGTTACAGGTTAGGTACTTCACTTCTTGGCGCGGCAAGCTGTGAACCCGGTTGTTATCTTTTGCCCAAGACCATTGGATCAGCACCCCCTGCATCCCAAATTTCGACCGCTCAGGAGAACCCCGGAAAACCAAGTGGGGCCAACGGTGAACGATTCAGAACTCGGCCAAACCAGTGCAGAATCCCAAATGCTTGTGCAGCACGCCAACGAGGAACGGACACTTTGAGATCCCGTTGCCTCAAGCCTGCGCTGTGCATCTGGCGTGTTGTCTCTTCAGGCTGGCTGAAAGATCCAAGATGACAAGTAAGAAGCCAGGGAAGGTCTTTTCATCCTTCACCCTGCATACATGGATGTCTTACGGCCGCCGGCAACCCGTAGCGCACACCTGCACACATCATGCGCACAAGCCAAAATATGGAGAAATCTTGCGTTACGACAAATGGGACGCCATATCGACACACGGACGCTGGCCTTTGCTGAGCACCTTCGGAAACCTCGGCCCAATCAGAGAAGTGTTCACTGACTGGAGTCAGGGTCAAGGGTACTGGGCCCCACTTAATAAGTTTGGATGGCATGCTGCTCAAAGACCAGGCCAAGCTGCCTAGGACTTGAAAATCACCGCCTGCAGTTACTGCACTGGGTATTTGGGCGCGGTTTTATGGTGCATGGGTACCTTGTCGCCTAAGTGAGCTCGTGCCACCCCAGGTATCTGCCAGATGCCGTTGGGTTGGTTAAACGCTAGCTTTCCCGGCTAACCTCTGCGCTTTGGAGGAATTGAGGATTGGAGAATTGGGAAGCGCCCAAGGCCACACATCCAATGGAACTTCACTTAGAGACAAGCTCCTTCGTGATGTTCCCACGGGCTTCCTTCGGCCGTTGGAACAGGAGGAGGAATGATGCCAATTAATGGCCTTATCGACATTTCGCCATCGCCTGGCCATTGCTCCAGACTTAGACTCGTTCTGGAAGGCGGGCCAGCAAGCTCTAGACAGAAAGGAGTTTAAACCCGTGGATATTGCAAGTGCAGTCGCGATGCGCGATAGAATAGAGTTAAACTGAGTCGAGTAAGGATCCAACAGCCACATGCACCAACCCCCCTCAACTCCACTCTAAGACATTTGCAGGGTTGAATTGGGTTGCAGCGAGACTTGCATATCCTCTCTGCTTTCGTCCAGCTTGTCTCGAAACCTCCCACATTGTAACCCCGTCCGATCGTTCCTTCCTTTTCCATCCGCCGACAGTCGTTTACCCCTTCCTCTAACCAACGCTCGCTTTTCCCTTACTTCCTCCTCCTCCTCACTTCCTGCAGTTGGTAGTTCGAGGGGTGAGTTTGCAGAGGAATCTTTATTTTTCTGTTTCTGCTTGTATGACCTGCAGTTAGTCGCCTCGCGCCATCTCGCCTCGCGCCAATTGGTCCTTTTCTTAGTCTTGTATTTCATGTCTCCTCTTTGCCGTGGCGTCCTTCATTGTCCATTTTGCCTCTACGACTAAACAGCACCGACTCGCTCGCCCATCGACCGATAGCACATTCCAATTGTGATAATTCCCGACTCTCGTTGAAAGTTCTTGTTTCCCCGTCGCTATCCAGTTAACCTCTTTGTAAACCGCGAAAAGGTCGTTCCAGACGACTCCACCACCAATGCAGTCCACTTAATCTTTAATCGCTTTTAATACCTCCCGACCTCCTCGGTGCCAGAGTCCGGTACTCTAGGTCGACCAGCTCGACAATAAAGTGTCCGGCTCTCACTCGTTTCTGGCACTGAAGCAAGGTCGAAATTTCATCCATTGGCCCTTATGCTTGCGAGCTGTCGGCCGTCGACTTCTGACGCAAACTCCCTGCAACTTTTATAAGTATTCGAACGAAAGACGACTCGAGCCATTGACCACGACTGCCGGTTGGAATCTTCTCGACTCCCGTCGAGGTCGGCGTGTGGGAGTGGTGTAAGGGATCAGTCGTTGTTCCTCCAATATGCACGTACTCGCCCTGTTTGTGCAACTGACGTTATGGGTTGCTACCACGCACGCCTTCTACATCTGGTCGTGTTCCGAAGATAAGATATGTCCTAGCATAGGGCCGGATCGGAAAAGAGAGATTGGTGATGGGCAGCCTCAGCCGGTGGAAGGAGGCGTGACCTATGCACTTTTGCAGCGAGTTCCTAATGTATGTATTCTGTGGGACAGATGCTGTGAACCTGCGTACAAGAATACTGACAGCCATGCTTTACTAGA
Organism: Diplogelasinospora grovesii; assembly: GCA_033297225.1. NCBI lineage: Eukaryota > Fungi > Ascomycota > Sordariomycetes > Sordariales > Diplogelasinosporaceae > Diplogelasinospora > Diplogelasinospora grovesii. The sequence goes on from MU853752.1 coordinate 1,051,313, forward strand.
ACGACGAAGATCCTGCAACGAAAGCTGCCCGAGCAGCCAGCCGACTCGCCAAAAAGTATGGCTCACTGCAAGCTTCCAGGATACCGCAGAAGCAAGGCCCTAACCTGGTGAAGAGGACGAACACTTACTCGGTAGTGCAACCTGCGGCTCCCACCACGGCGAACAGTGCTGGTATATACCAAGATGGAACAGACTTCTCGTACTTCATTCAGGCCGGCTTTGGCTCCTCGCAGAAGCCTCTCTACATGCTCCTCGACTCGGGCGCCGGGACGACGTGGGTTATGGGATCTACCTGCCAGTCGGCAGCATGCACCATGCACAACACCTTTGGCCCGGCGGACTCCAAGACGCTGCAACCAAGCACCAAGTCTTTCTCCATCGCATACGGCTCAGGATCCGTCTCAGGGCAGCTCGCCCAAGATGACATCTCAGTTGCGGGCATGAAGGTGGGCATGTCCTTTGGCATAGCTAGCGTAACATCCGACGACTTCACCCACTTCCCCTTCGACGGCATTCTCGGTCTCTCGATGAGCACTGGCGCGACGGACAACTTTATGCAGGTGCTAAAGGCCGACAAGACTCTCAAGGCGAACGTATTCGGTATTACCTTGAACCGGAACTCGGATGGAGGAAACCCTGGCGAGGTCACATTCGGCGCAGTCGACCCGTCCAAGTACACCGGCGATATCTCGTACACGACCGTCTCATCGACGGCCGGTGGTGATTGGGCTGTTCCGATGGACGACATGGGCTACGACAGCAAGGCAGCTGGGATCACCGGCAGACTCGCGTATATCGATACAGGAACATCCTATGTGTTCGGGCCGGCTTCTGATGTGGCTGCTATCCACAAACTTATTCCCGGGGCCGCCAGCACGGACGGTGTCACGTACTCAGTTCCGTGCGACAGCAAGGACATTACGATCTCCTTTTCCGGCGTGAAGTACACAGTCTCTTCCGAGGATTGGCTTTCGGGCAGCGGCAGCAGCTGCCGGAGTAACATCTATGGTCACGAGGTGGTCCAGGGCGCGTGGCTGCTCGGCGATCTCTTCCTCAAGAACGTTTACAGTGTCTTCGATGCCGACCAGACGCGGATTGGTTTTGCCGCCAAGGCCGCAGTTTCAGGATCAGCCACCGTTTCCGGGTCGGCATCTGGTTCCACAGCGGCATCCAACGCCAAGCAATCTACAATGGCCACGGCTACTATTACATCGTCTCCGGCCAGCCAGTCCCAAGGTTCGTCCGTACCCGGTTTGAGTGGCCATGAAACGGCAGCAACTGCTGGAGGCACCGCTGTTGCTGAGACAGCTTCCGCAGGATCCACCCCAACGGCGAGCGCTTCGCCTGGTGACCAGCTAGAAAGCAACTCATATGTTTCGATCATGTGCATCGTCGCCGTCATCGCTATGGTCGCATGATGACTTGATGCAAGTCTCGATATATGATGTATTGTTACGCCTATATCACAACAACAACCTCGCTCCGCTGCAAGAAGCAGAGCAAAACTAAGGGCTGCGGCTTGAAAGATTAGCCCACGACGATTCAGCGCCTTGTATATACCGTCACGAAACGATTGCATCTGTCCATTTTTGATTCGCATTTGCATCTGAAGAGCCAGGAGGCAGGGAGGGAAAAGAGGTGGATGGAGCTGGAATAAAACAAGTATATGATACCCCAATGAGGTGGAAGGACGGCGATGGTCACGGGAAAGATGGGAGAGAGCTCCAGTGGATCAAATGGCACTTTGTATCGGCGCATATCAAATGTATATGCCCCGGTGATTTTTTTGTAAGTAGTATCTATGTAATTTTAGGACCTGATTGAAGCCGTAAAAGAAGCTTCCCGACAGATGCAGTACCTCTGGCAATGATCATGACCGAATTGCGCTTGGGTGAACATACACAAGTAATCGCATTGACTGTTATCCACCCGGTTAGTGCGGGATGTTGCTGGATTCAGCGTGTCCCCAGTGGAATAAGCCTGTGCATTCCCCCTGAATGATGGCTTGCGGCTTATAAGTTGCACCCCTGTATCACATGACGGCAGTGCGCTAAACGCTGCAATCCAATTGTTTACGTAGTTACCTTACGTGTGTCTATCCTTTTGAGCACCGACCCGACATTTTGACATTTTGCGATTGCAACTCCGTTGCATCAAACTTTCTTACATTTCTGTTCGTTCGTTTCTTCTATACTTTGTTTGCGCCCTTTTTCTACACGGCAGTTGAGCGAAGCAACCACAGGTGGCAAGTTAGCGGTTTTGGGAAGATGCCCAGATAAGAAGAGCCAAGACAAAAGGGAAATGGCCAGGGCTGGCGGCGCTGGTGCTGCTTCTGCTCGACGCACTACCGACAATCATTATCGCGCGCACCACGAGTCAAGATCAAGATCAACCACCGCGAACAACCATGAAGAAGATATCGGTCTGTTGGCTGCCCGCGAGGAGGATGATGATGAAGATGATGATTGGGAAGACGAGGAGGGCCACATAATCGTGCACCCGGGCGACGACGACGACGACGACGACGATACCGTTCGCCGGCGCTCTCGATCCCCACGAATACCTATACCTACTACCGGTGTTGCGGGTTCCGGGCCGGGTACACCAAGGACGCCGAACAGGAGTGTACGGTTTGATTTACGGCCGACGATCGTTACTTCAACCTCACATACGCACCATACACACCACACACATCATAACGGTACCGCACACACACAGAATGGTTCCGCGGGGGGGAGGGAACATGATGGTGGGAGGGAAAGGGAAAGCTTCGATCTTGACACTGAAGATCCACTACACCACCACGCAGACGGAAGAAGGGTGCAGAGGTTACCACTTCTTACAAACATCCCTGCGCCGTCGGTATCCCTCGCGAACCGTCTGGACAATGAAGACGACGAGAATGAGTTGTCGGATTGGGAAAGGGAGCAGGCCCGCCCAAAGAGCGGGTTACGAGAGGCGTTTATGAACATGGCCAACTCCATCATCGGCGCGGGGATCATTGGGCAGCCGTATGCATTCAAGCAGGCTGGTCTTTTGTCAGGGATAATATTGTTGGTGGTCCTGACGGTTGTGGTGGATTGGACGATACGGTTGATCGTGGTGAATTCGAAGTTGAGTGGAGCGAACAGCTTTCAGGGCACGGTAGAGCACTGCTTTGGCAAGACTGGCCTGATAGCCATCAGCGTCGCGCAGTGGGCGTTTGCGTTTGGTGGGATGGTGGCGTTTGGGGTCATCGTGGGGGACTCCATCCCGCATGTGTTACAGGCGATCTGGCCGGGCTTGAGAGAGATTCCGGTGTTGGGGTTATTGGCCGACAGAAGGGCGGTGATAGTGGTGTTTATACTGGGTATCAGCTACCCGTTGACGCTGTATCGGGATATTGCAAAGGTACGTACCAAAAACTATCCAAAAGGAGGGACAGAACAGAAGGGGGGGGCAGAAGAAAACAAAAAGGGGGAGCACAAAGACAAAAGAGGGGGAGGCTACTAAAAGCAATAAATAAGAAAAGGGGCTAACAAAAAACAACGCAGTTAGCGAAGGCGAGCACGTTCGCACTCATGTCTATGGGCGTGATATTGGTCACGGTCGTGGTGCAAGGTGGACTGGCACCAGCAGAAGAGAGAGGGAAGCTGGCAGATTGGAGACTGCTGGTGGTCAATGATGGGATATTTCAGGCCATCGGTGTCATTTCTTTCGGTAAGTCGCCCACAATATGGGAGTGTTAAGGGGTTGCTAATAAGGGAAAGCGTTCGTCTGCCACCATAATTCGTTGTTGATATATGGGAGTCTGAAAACGCCAACCATCGACCGCTTCTCCCGAGTAACACACTACTCAACGAGTATATCGATGGTAGCATGTTTGTTGATGGCGTTATCTGGGTTCTTGGTGTTTGGAGACAAGACTCTCGGAAATGTGCTCAACAACTTTCCGGCGGATAACACGATGGTTAACATTGCGAGACTCTGTTTCGGACTGAATATGCTCACGACGCTTCCGCTTGAGGCATTTGTGTGCAGGGAGGTCATGTTGAACTATTATTTTCCCGGAGAACCGTTCAACATGAACTTGCACTTAATACTAAGTACAAGTTTGGTGGTGGCGGCCATGGCATTAAGTCTGACGACCTGCGATTTGGGGACGGTGTTTGAGCTGGTTGGCGCAACCAGTGCCTGCGCCATGGCTTACATACTGCCACCGCTGTGCTATATCAAACTGACCACCACAAGAACGTGGAAGACGTATGCCGCCTGGGCGGTGGTGGTCTTTGGGTGTGTGGTGATGAGTATTAGTATGCTCCAGGCGGCGGGGAAAATGATCAGGGGTAAGTCACCCAAAAATGTGGGCTGGCTGTATTACGGAACAGTTGTGCTAACTAAGGTGTAGGTGAGGGCGGCACTGCGCAGTGCATGTAAGATTTCATGGTCTGTCCTGGGCAGTTCGATTCTACTACTGATTTAATATTTCTCACTTTTTTCTGGGATGGGTAAAAAAGACAAAAGGAAACAGCATTGGTTTACTCAGTTTTGGAAGCTGGATCAACGCTTCTTGTCTCTTGGTTGGATAAAAGACATGGGAAAGGAGTCTAGAATACCCTTAGACGTTCACCTAGAGGGACATGTTTTCATCCAACGAAATCATTTTGCTTGCCTAGCGTATTGTATTTGAACTAGACCGGTAGGATAGAAAAGAGGGCGTTCAAGATATGGCGTATGTATACAGGTAACCACACTTTCAAGGTCCAATACTTTAAAACATTTCTTATTCTAGCTGTGGAGGTTGCTTACAGAGCTCAGCACATATCTCTCATGCGTGTCTTAGTCCTTGCAAGCTCAACGTCTAGCGTCGTGATATTATTGCTGGGGATCTCGCAGTGACGGCGGACCCACGCAGTCCACATCACATCCTTCATTATTGACGGCAACCGGCTCGGCTCGCACGGTTAATACATAAAAAAACTATTTTGCTACCTGCATTGCATCCCACGCCGCCTGACCACCTGCCCACACATCCATCCACACCCTACGCCTGCAGGCCTTTTTACCTATCCTTTAGTTCCGTACACTAAAGTATGTCATGTGTTGTACATGTTGGTGGTGTGTGTGGGATGTTGTCGAAATGGATCCAGACAGAAGAAGAGCGTTTGTGAACAACGATAAATGCGGGGTTCGGTTTTATGTCCCCCTCCCCTCTTCCTCTTCTTATCTATAACTATCTCCGCACTCCTCCCCTCCCCCCCTCACAACACACACACATACAAGCAACTCACACTTTCGCACCACCACGACATTACACATATCTAAGTGAGTCACCACCACCACGCCTTTTCTTTTGTATGGGGGTTTTTTTAATAAAGGGAAGGGTCGTGTTTTTCTAAACTTTGCGTTTGTTGCATGCAGAAAACAACAAGCCAAAACTTGTACCAAAGTTCAACAACAACAACAATGCACGGAACATCCTGCCCCAAGTGCGGTGCCGCCTCCGACGGGTCGAGCAAGAGCTGCGGGTCTTGTGGAGCTGTAAGTCCCCCCCTTCTCCTTTTTTTCTTTCTTCTGTTTCAAGTTATTTTTGGTTTGGTTCAGATATATATATGCTTGACGTGAAGAAGTGGAGAAGTGAAGAAGTGAACAAGTGAACAAGTTTGGGGGTTAATATTATCAATGCTGATAAATATAATGAAAACAGTCGTGCCCTCAGTAAAGAAAGAAAGAAAGAACCCTACATACATACGCCTCGCAAAAATGGAGTTGAGAGGGAAATGTCAATGAGAGATGGGATGGGAAATGGGATATGAGTTATATATGAGTGTGTGATGCAGTGTGGGTTTGGCAAAGCTGTCTCGGTTGGTTTTATGGTTTAGGTTCGGGTTGCAGCAGCAAAGTCTTGCAGATTGACAAACGCTTCGCTTGTAAGGAATGACCAGTGGGTTGTTAAGGCTGTGAATCTCCATAGGTAATAACGTAACGGGCTGGGTAAAATTTGAAAACATTTTGCCTATCCTACCGTTATTTTACGCAACTAATTATAATAAATTGAATGCGTCCGTCCCCCATGTGACTAACTGACTAGTTGGCTCTACCTTTACCGTTTCAGTTATTTGCACGACGAGAACAGTCTAGGATTGCTAGTGTTGTAGGAGGGAGGGAGAGATTCGCCGGTCAGTCAGCAGAGTCGAACTGGTTTTGAGTATGGTATGTATGTACAGTACGACACCTAATTACCTGCGGGTAAGCCCACTACCTACCTACCTAAATAAGGGGGGGTATACTCAGAAGCTCGTACTGTATATGGTCTGCTCCTCCCGACAGTGAGGTTCTCTATACTACTAAAATACTAAAAGCTCACCACCGGACAAAGTAAAGAAAGAGACAACATATGGAGCTGAGCTTTATCTTTCAGTGCCCCGCCGAGCGTAAAAGGCAGGGAATGCCAAGTCTCGCTCCTGCAAAGAAGAAAAAATCTGACTCACTTCCGAGACCGAGACCCGAGGGCTGAGGCTGAACGTTCGGGACTAACTACAAAGATAGCGTTAAGAATCGAACACCATGGCTGAGATCGTGAAGGAAGGCCGTCTATTCGTACCGTAGGTATTACAGCACAAAAAAAAAAACACCAACGGACATATTTCCCCTTAGACACACTCTGGAGGGTTAAAGTTAAATCAAGGTAGGTAGGTACGAGCAAAATACGAAATGGGATTGTCTATGCAGGTAGAGAGAGAGAGATACAGGGCGAAAAAGGCAGGAAGCATAGCTAGCTCTCATAGGCAAAGCATATGATCAGGGGGCGATAGACTACTACTGTCTTGCCGGACACACGCTGCTGAGAACCTTCCGAGAGAGAGAAAAGAGCAGTCTATGTTCATGATTGTACGGACGCATTAAGCAAGTTGATGTAGACAGTTTCCAGTCTCGCCAAGTGAACGCACCCCCGCAAGTAATCGAGACCGTTCTAGACCTGGTTCTGTCCTATCTGTGGCTCCACACACGGTAGGTAACGCCTTTACCGGTGGACCAACGCCCACGACGCCACGACTGCTCCGGTCCCCACACGTTCTCCCGTGGAACACCACTAGCAACCGACGACTCCTGAGGGAAGCCACCGTCCGATAGCTCGTTCCCATGACAGTGTTTCTGGGATCCCTGAAGATAGACTTAGACCCCGTAGCTGCAAAAGAGCGACTCGAACTTATAAGAAGAAAAGATATGGATTTAGTAAGGTAGTAAGTAGTATGTATGACGACGAGAAACCCGCCACAGCTTTAAGAGAGACGACAATGACAACAGTAGCAAGCAGATTCCAACCGAGAGAAAAAGATACTTTCAACGCAGGCGGTTCAGATATTGTTCGTACTCCTCCGGCCTCTCTCTCTCTGATGTGTGTGCAAACAAATAGCTCCCAAGTCCAGACCAGTATTCCGGGGCATAAACCAACACCCCCAAACCACTCCCCCAACTTGATAGCAGACGACGACGAGACGGACGGTATGAAGACGAGGGGAATAATTCTTAGAAATGACGATCGGGGATGATGGATTACAGTTGTGCGATTTGATTGCGTGAGAGGCTTGTATCAACGAAGGTTGACGACAATGGGTATTGTTAGAACATCACTCCTCGCTCATGGGACTGAGCTCTTGCAAAGGCCACGCTTGCCCTTGTTCTTCTGCTTCATCAACGCAGCCCGTGTAGCGTTCTCGAACACCTCCCGGACACCCTCGTTGGTCTTGGCCGAGCACTCAAGGTACTTGTGGGCCTTGATGTCCTGCGCAATCTTTGCACCCTGTAAATGTGTTAGTTCCGTTATCGACAGACAGAGTTGAGGGAACGCACTTCTGACTCGGAAACCGGCTTTTGGCTGATCTTCCTGAGCTCCTCAATTGTCTTGGGGTCGTTGCGGAGATCCTTCTTGCACCCGACAAGGATGACGGGCACACCATCGCAGAAGTGTTGCACCTCAGCATGCCACTATTGATGATAAGACCTGTCAGTAACCATACTCATATGTGTGGAGATACCGTGCACGTGTGCAGCGATATAGGGGGTGAGGCTGACCTTCTCGGAAACGTTGTCCAGCGAATCGGGCGAGTCGATGGCGAAGCAAATCAGGATGACGTGCGAATCGGGGTAGGAAAGTGGCCGGAGACGGTCGTAGTCCTCCTGTCCAGCCGTATCCCAAAGCGCTAGCTCAACATGTCTGCCATCAACCTCGACGTCGGCAACGTAGTTCTCGAAGACGGTGGGCACATAAACCTGCACACGAAAAGAATGCGTTAGATCATCATACAAACCAGGATATATTGTGTTTCGGATTTGTTTGTTGGTTTCGTTATCGAGCACCAAGGAGGAGATCCAAGCTCGGCGTCAAATCGACCAAGATCGGACAGGGGTATGTCGAGATCGAGTAAAGGTAAAACGCGGCCGACTTACCTCCGGGAAGGTTCCTTTGGAGAAGACACTGCGATTGAGTCAGTATGTTCGATGCTGGCGATGACAAGATGGGGAAAAGTGAGCGGGCGGCACGGAGACGCGAAGAGGGTACCTACATCAACAAGCAAGTTTTACCGCAGGCACCGTCACCGACGATGACCAGCTTTCGGCGGAGTTCAGCAGTCATGGTTGCTAACGCGCCTTAACGAAAGGCAGCAAGTTTGGGATTCGGGAGGCTTGGTAAAACGGGGAAGAGTGCGAGCTTTTAAAGACGCACACGGCTGTCGATCGTCGTTGGTGAAGACAGAGGTGCAAGGCGCAGGGCTGGATATTCGTTGATGTAGGAATGGAGAAAGAAGTGGAAAGGTCGAAGTTGGAAGCAGAGGGAAGTCAGGTCGCTTCAATTGACGACAGAGACAGGGCAATAATGCGTTGGGGGGAGACCGGGAAGGAAGAAGAGGAGGGTGCGTTGTGACTGGAGCGCTCTGAGTGGCTGAAATATTTGGGGGGCTTTGCCTAAGCCTTTCTTCGCTTGGTCTGGGCTGAGCGAAGCGTCAGTCAGTTATCGAACCTACGTTTTTTTAAAGGGAGCAAGGCCCTGCCTGCCTGTTTCCGGACCAGTGAATTTGACAGGGAAATGCAGAAACACGCGGCCAGCCAGATTCATTGCTTTATGTTTGTGCACAAGCTGCACTGTTTTCATGTCCTGCGTGATTGTTTGGCAGGCAGCGTCAAGACGGGACTGAATGTGACATGCCCTTCACCACTCTGCACAGTCACTGCAGGCAACCAGCGGAGCCATAGCTCACTTAGGTCATACTTACTCCCTTACCTAGCCGAGCGACAGCCAATTGACCGGACTGCAGCTCTGAACAATGTGCATCCCCGGACTTAACATACAGCACATGCAACATTTGAGAGCTATTCGGCCAGCTTTGTTCCAGTGCGACCTGGGGCTGCCCACCCGGGTCCCAGGAAGCCCAGATAGGATTGAAGGGCTAGGCAGTGAGAAAAGTGGCAACTGTGCGACAGCTGCAATCTGCAGGCGGTGGCCCCTTGAAGAAAGGCACATTGGTCCTCCATGTCCTGTCACGTATGCGCCAGCGTCGCGTTTGGCTCCCCGGTTCCGGATTTCTTTCGCCCTGGAAGCACGATACGGATGATCACGTTCACCGCAGAGACGCTGCATCGAAGCAAACAGCCTCACTGGGATCCAGAATCAGGTTCAGCCTGTAGTTCAACGTCAATCCGAGCGTCATTCTAAACACGTGTAGATGCTACGGTCTTGGTGAATGCACGATCCGCTACGGAATGGAACCCCTAACGGTCAATGATCACTCCTTGCATTGGCCTGAGGACAAAACAAATGGGGCCGCTCTAAGCTGAACCGGGAAAGCAGTCACTCGGCGCAGATGGCAGGCTCTCGGCCCAAGGTCGGCTGAGCCACATGACACGAGCTTAGAAGCAGAGACGAGAGCGATCCCATATCTTATCGCTCTTCACTTCTTCAGGGCGGAAATGAGAAAGGGAAATCCAGTGGAGGCGAAGCAACGAAGCAACGTCATGCTCGATAATGGTAAAAAGAGCATCGTAACTCCGGGCCATTGAGTTGGCGACCTCAATACAGGCCACGGGCAGGGCACGTCCCGGCCAGGCAAGCGCTGAGCTGATTGTGCCCAGGTGCCCACTCACGCCACTGTTCACCCGTGGTAGGTCCCAGCTGCTGGCTAGCTGCCGCGGGTGGGCCCCACAAAGTCCTAGGAGCACTGTGCGTAGGACTTTGCTGCTGCGGATGCACAGGCCCGACATATGTAAGAGCCGCACTGGGTCACCTCACGGATTCGGGAATACTAATCGCTCTGTCAGCCTCAAAAGGGCAAATGTTCGGAATGTAAGGTGCACGAGATCAGTCCGATTGGTGAATACGAGTAAGATAGGCGTTGATAAGGGGGGCATTGCTGGCTACGTTTGCCGTGAATCTCGCCGTTCCTCATTGTCGAGAGCACTGGAGATTATTGTTTCCAAGAAGGCGGACGATAAAACAAGTTTCACTCTACCGCTGGACGGGCAAGCGACACACACGAGCAAGTCGGTAAAATTAACTAGGGGGTGCACAGTATGGATCCACTTGGTGCTGGGTACCCGCACTGGGCAAACCACATGCAAACGCGCGTTTCTCTTTTGGGTCCTTTTTTTGTGTCAGCCCGGCGGGTCAATCTGCCAGCTGGTAACCGTGAACCGGCCAGCCGCGAAAATTTCCAGCACGCACGCCAGGATCAGAAGCAAGCATTCACACACTTCCTCGCGACCCTACGATCACCACGAGGCGCCGGCCACAGCACCGCTACCTTCCGACCGACCCTGATCCCAATCGACACTCACTCCATCCAATTGATCGTGTTGTCCGGCCGGGACAGTGAACGAAGATGGACAAGCTCCTCCGAAGAGTCCGCATGGCGGAAGGGCAGGTGGGCCGGCGCAACAAGAAGCGGTCTCTGATCAAGCACATTGTTCACAAAAACGACCGGAAGCGCGCGATGAAGGGTCTGCGAGCTGAGGCCGGCAGCCAGTTGAAGCAGGCTATTGTCGCCCGGCACGAGGACTGGGAACTCGGCCCCCTAGCACCCAGACGAGACGTTTCCAAAGTTGACGAGTTCGGCAACTACTGGGGCAGCATCTCTGCCCAACACGCCATGCTCGAGGCTCCTCTCAAGCCCGAGGAGAAAGAAGCTCGGGCTGCTTGGTGCGGCGGTAGCCAGTACCTCTGCCTAGCACCCGGTGATCGCGTGGTGGTGCTAGAAGGAGCGTACAAGGGCAAGATTGGCGTCATCGAGACTATCAAGAAGGATATCATGGCTCTGGAGCTGGTCAACGATCTACGGGTAACTTCCTCCTTTCAAACCCCTTTTTTTACAATTTTGTATGTCTGCTAACGCTGCGGAGGTGAATGCTGTGTTGCCAGAATTCATGGTCACCGACGGCGTCAGCCCAGTAAACGTCATGTCCTCCGTGATTCCCATCTCTTCCGTCCGCCTCGTGCACCCTCTGCCCGACCCGAAGACCGGCAAGGTCCGGGACGTCATCATCCGGGAGCTGAAGCCGGTTCGCATCACGCACGACCGTCCCACCAGAAAAGTCCACTTTTCTCGTTTGGTGCCCGGGCTTAATGCGAAGATCCCCTGGCCCAAGAACGCGCCCAAGGTGCACGAGGACCACGATGCCGACACTCTGCGTATCGATGTCGAAGAGCGGACTTTTGTTCCGACCCTCCTTAGACCGCCGATGCCAGAAGCGGTGATCGACGAGCTGAGAAACAGATACAGCATCTTCCGGACAAGACACACGCCAGAGTACATTGCGCAGAAGGAGGCGGAAGAGGCAGAAAAGAAGGCGCTCAAGGCCAAGAACGCCGGCCTGCTCACGCCCATCCAGGAGTTCAACAGACAGCAACGGGCCCTCCGGAGGGAGAGGGGACAGCCGGTCCTGACAGAGGAGATGCTCCAGAAGATTGGCGAGGTTATTGCCAAAAACAAACAGAGGCAACAGGCTGCTGCAGGCCTGAACGCAGATGTGAACGAGGTGGTGAGCAGGGTGGAGAAGATTCAGCTGAACGAGACACCGTCAATACCAAAGGACGGTGAGAGTCAACCGCCTCCGTTATAAACCATATGTACACACTGTATTAGTAGATAGATGATGAGGTGGTTATTTTGTAATATACTGTGAATATATATACCATTTAACAAACACACGGCCGGTCTATTATCGTTAGGAACAGGTTTCTTCTCATCTGCTCGAGGGCTCTACAAAGATATATGTCAATAGTATCCTTTTTTTCTATACCTAGATTTTTTGCGCCCCTCATACATGAGCCACAGCTATCAACCCCCTTTAGCTGGATTTTCCAAACTTTATTTACCACCAAGCAACGACAACCTCTCAAACGCAGTAAGCACAGGCGGTTTCTGCAGTGCAGCACCCGTCGTGGCCTGGAGTGCGTCGTAGAGCACCGCATCGCCGCCACTCGGTCTCCAGTTGTCTCCTGCCCCTTCTCCCTGCACCATATCCCCTCCATTTCCACTGTTGACCCCTAATCCCTCATTTCGTGTCTGAGGCCACACCTGCTCAACAGCAACTCTGCACGCATCAACCACCTGCCCAAGTAACTCCTCCACGGCTCTGGCCCGCTCGCTCATATCCCGTCTCATCAACCCGGCCACCAGCCGTTCCACCTCGCCCTTTGTACCCCCCTCCACCCGTTCAACCAACCTTCTTACGCTGTTGACCAGGTACTCCTCCTCATAAACAGTCCCCTTGCGTCCTCTAGCCCGTTTCTTCTCTTCTCTTCTCCTGTTCTTGCTCGTTGCCCTGCTCACATTACTCCCCACAGTCCCAACAGACCCCTGCTTCCCCGTATATCTGGTAAACAGACTGGCACTGGTTGATATCCTGCTGCTCGCAGCGATGGAGACGTCATCAGGAATCTCCCCTGTCTCATTTCTCCCATAGGGGTTCTCTCCCTCGTAGAATGCCAGCGGGTCCTCCTTGGCTTTCTTCCTCAACTCCAGTATTCTCGGGACTTGAGCTTTCAGTTGCTCCTTGCAATCCGCCAGAAACTCTGTAGAGCTCGAGAACGCCTCGACCAATCCCGGGTCGACATCAGATTCCAGCAGATCCTCTCTCTTGTGCAGAGACACCAATCTCAGAGCCTCGTTGAACAGATACCCCTTGCACAGGCACCAGATGGCCGTACCAACCGACGAAAGGTAATCCAGATGTATCGTTGCCGCAGAGGAGTAGTCCTTCGCCTCCCTAAGCGCATCCGCCAACGTGCTGGCTATCTCTCTCAACTTGCTGCTAGAGATCGGCGGCTGTTGCAACTGCGCGGTGAATAAACACTCCCGCCAGCACGCTGCCCCCGCCTTCAGATAACAGTCCGTAGCGTCGCTAAAGTTCTTTAGACTCTCGTATGCCAACCCGGCCTCCCTAAACTCGGATTGGGTTTTCAGGTAGGCTGCGTATGCGTCGACCATAATCCTGTGGTGCTCCGCATCGTGGCGGTAGAGTTGCAACGCGCGCTGGTACAGGTCATATCTGACCACGTACTTCCTCACCTCCTCAAAGTCGCCAATCGCCTTCAGATGGTTGAGCGCCTTCTCCCGGTGTTCCAACCTGTCGTCTATCGCAAACTGGCGCTGCAGGGCGGGCATCTTGTGCAGCTCCTGGATGAACGGCAGATATTCTCGCGGGTCGCGCTGGGATTGCTGCGCGACCAGGAGAGTGAGCTCCAGGTCGTATAACCCCAGGGCACGGTCAAACAGCCGATTCACGTCCGCCAGGAAGCAGATGTGCTCGACTGCCCGCTCCGCGAGGGCTTCATCTTCTTTCATGAGGTCGGCTACCACCAGCAGACCATCATCCAGCGCCGGAGGAACCTTGCACACGTGTGCCGTGATGATGTTTTGCAGGTTGGCGTTCTTGGAGGCCAGCAGGCGCTGGAGGACGGCGTCACAAACTTTGTTGACTTTGCCGGGCAAAGTGGATTCAACCTGGGCTGTGGAGGTGTTTTTGGTGGTGTCTCTGTACATTGTCTGCGTAACGTCTTCTTCCCTGGCCATGATATTAGTCTACCTAAATATAAAGAGAGAGGGAGAAAAACATAGAGACATACTTGAGAGCGGACAAAAACAGGTCGATGTTGGCGGCATCACCGACCTGCTCGAGGAACAGGCCAACACTCCCCAGGAACTGCTCGGGTCGGTGGTCGTAGAGAATGTTCATGTCCACGCGCTGCGTTCGACAGGTCGAGAAGGCCCCCCCATAATCCTTCTGCTCGATGAGCTGTCTTATACCGGCCAAGACCATGGCACGGGGGAAGATGATCTCGAGATTGCCACGGGGCATCTGAAGGACGAGGCTCATCTTGGTAGGCATGGCCGTGACAAGCCTCGCTCCTCGCTCGATACTTCTGCATCGTTCATCATTCTCGGGGTCGTCTAGCGGGACATCCAGATCTGCATGCAAAACTGTCAATCCACCTGCTGACTTCACTTCCATATCAGGTGCGGTACGCGGTGATATTCTTACCTTCGGCTGCAGCACACAGGTGGACGAATTTGACAAGATGGTTGCTGGTCGTGAATACGAGATGGCTAGGCGTGACCAGAAATGACGTGCAGTTCTTTGCCAGCTGTCGCGAATTAGCGTAGAGGTGTCCGTTTCTTGACAGCCCGAAAGCGAGGAGCTGACTATCCACACTGACCACGCTGGTCCACGGGAGGAAGGCGGGCAACTTGAGTTCGAGACTTGTAGACTCCTCGCCGGAGACCAGACTCAGGCTCCCCGTATAATCTTGAATAATTGACCCGTCTTGAGAGACCCCTTCAGACGACACAAAGGTGCCAGCGAGATGCGCATCTGCCTGCAGCCACATCCTGGACGCGGGGCTGGAAGTGTCAAAGTTGTACGAGAGACGCCGAACATCGTCTGCCATGTACAGAACCTGAATTTCCTGCTGCCCCGACAAGCTGAGCTGGAGGGGAAGTTTCTCGTGTGACTTCTTAGAGTCCAGCTCCTCGAACAGGACTTGGTCCAGAAGTCTCGGCTTGCATGACCGAGTTCCCTGCGTGTCCAAGGCGTAGAGATTGACTCCAAGCCGGTGTAAGACGGCCATAGCGCTGCCATCGTTGGCAAATGAAATGTCTGTGGCGGGCGACTCGAGTTCAATCTCGAACATGGCCATTGGCGGTGGCACATTGGCAGTTCGGAAGGGGGTAAACTTGACCGTTTGCCCGTCGATCACAGCCACAGCACCGTGGTCATAGGGAGGGGTCGCCGGCCCTCTGGCAACAGTGAACATGCACTCGTTCCGAACAACCTTGTCTGCGCTGGCAACAGCAAAGTCAAGAGGCAGCTCCCCATGCCAAGAGAACGATGGCAGATGAGTCTGATCTGTTGCTCCAGATATGAGAATCTCCTGCTTGAGGTACCAGTGGTAGTTGCCCACGGTCCACAGCTGAATCCTATCCTGGAAGATGACAGCAAGAACGGTCGAGTCCGCGTTCCACTCAAGCGCCATGTTCCCAGCAACAGCTTCTGGCGGTGCCCGGATAGTGAATTGGCCGTGTCGAAGCCCATTTCTCTCAAAGAAGACAACGTCCACACGACCATCCCCCAGGCGCTGGATCCCGGCCACGAGATTACCCTCGGGCCGCCAGCTCAGAGCCCCTTCGAGGTTGTCGACCGGCTCGCTGACGCTGTCCAACTCGCCCTCGCGATTATACACACGGATGACTCTCCGCGCGCCCTCCTGGACAGAGTTGATGGCGACGTACGCGCCATCTCCTCGCCAGCTGATGGTGCATCGCCCGTCATCCTTCGCACTCAACGCGCCCACGTCCACCTTTTCAGGGATGGTCGGGTCTCGAAGCGCCTTGGCCTTGGCCCCCTTCCCCTGAAACTGCGTCTCCTTCTTGCCCCATCCCACAGAGACGTGCTTTGAAGCGCCCAGATCTTCGGCCGTCATCGTGGTCTCGGTGATGACATCGAAGTTGCGACTCATGAAGAAGACCTTGTTGTCACTCGTGACGATGACGAGCAGTTCCTGGTCTGGAGACCAACGGGCTGCCAGAACCGGTGAGTCCAGCGTGCCTACGTTCATTGCCTGAAGCTCGCCATCTCGATCATCTTCCGTGACGGTGATTATATCACCTCCGGCCATGACGACGCATGTTGTGTTCGTGTCGCTCAAGTGGTGGAGACTTCTGATCGCATCATTCCCACTGCTCGCAGGCCACCGAGTGGATTCTTTAACTTGACTATTCACATCTTAGAATCTACACATACACATATACTTGTTCATGCAAAGGTCTTACAGCTTTGAAGGAACCCCCCGCTCATCCCTTGATAGTCGATACAGTTCGATATCGCTCTCAGAGGGGCTAGGCCCACAGGTTATGAGCACATCATTCCCGGCAACATCCCAACATGTTGCCGTGATAGGTGCTCTTGCGTCATCCGGCCTGAAGACGCTGTGGCCGATATTTCGCAAGTTCCGCATCTTGACGGTTCAGAGCCTCATATGCTTGTGAGAGTGTATGTATATGGTGGGGGCGGGGGTCATCTGCCAGTAACGACGGAAGATTTGTGTAGGCAGTGAACAGAAATGAACCAAGATTTAAAAGATAGATCTGGCGCAACAGTGAAAGCTGACTGAAGAATGTGCCTCTATTCTATTAAGTCGTGAAATGGGGAACGTTATCTTAAGACAGCCTCTCTATGCGGTGCCTAGGTGATTGACTCTTCATCCCACCTTATACAGGGAAGCTGTTTTAACAAAATTTTAGCGAATCGCAGATTGTGGTTTGCGCTTCTGTGGCTGAAAACGCCATGGGGTCCTTCTACGTAGTAGTGGCACGGTCCAGAGTGTTTTCCTGCACGGTTCCCGCACAGTGCTAGAACTCCACTCTATCTCGATGCTTGCCTCAAGCTTAACTTTGACGCGATTCAGGTCTATTCCAACGCATCCATGTTTGTTCATGAGAAGCTGAGTCGTACGGACTAGTGAAGTCTCAAGATAGCAACGAGGTCTTGCGCAGACGAAGAAATGCGTAATGATGCGGTCTGGGATACTGTACTTAATGCACAGATTGGCTTTATCAACTTGAACCGAACGGCGGACGATCCAACGGTTAAGCTCGGGCCGAAGATGTCGAGTCCAGTGTAGTATATACACAGGTAGGATGTGACGTAGTCGCGCATGAGGAAGAAGCTCAAGATCGCATTCTTTCGTACCGAACGAACTGAAGATGTATCTTGCATATGATAACTTTAAGTACGCACATGATTGAAGCTTGTTGCTTGGTCCCGAGATGGCCGAGACTGAGCAAGAATGCGGGGCTACACTACGCTAAAGTTAGGAGAGAGAAGAGACGCAGTGAGGCCCGTGTTCGCGCGCATAACAACGCATGGATCACATACAGATCCGGGGCACGAAGGCCCGCATGCTCGGCCGGCAGAGACGGTACCAGACACCAGCTCCTCGGTACAGACACGCTCTCCATCTCTCACCACAACACAACCACTCACACCTCCTTATTCGTGCAAGGGTGGTGGCACTGGGAGCTGCTGCTGCTGCTGCTGCTTGCTGCACGGTTGCGCCAGTGCCTGCCTCCCAGACACCTACACATTTACCTTCGATCTCGAAATTCACCCGATTGTTCGACTTTAGCAAACTTTCCTCCCCTCCCCCCCTTCCCATTGCTACAATTCAATTCACTATCAAGTTCGTACGGGATAACGAATAACTACCGCGCGATTGACTTAACACACTACAACGCATCAGATTGCGCCAAGTTGTTTCGTCCCTTCTAAGAATTCGATGACGTAAAAGTACGTACGCGAAAGCTACGGCAAGACCTACCTATAATCAACTTTTTTCGCGCCCTTTCCTCGGTAAAACCGGAATTGACGAACAGTAACGACAGCAAACACGAAGACTTACACACAATGGACGTAGCATATAATCAACACGCAAACGCCGCCAGGCGCAAGAATCGCTCGACAACCCACCTAAATCACTTGAGCCTCGCCCCATTGACGTCGAGGCTTCCATTGAACGACCACGATGAGCTACTACCCGCGGGGGAGGCCGCACCGGGAGCAGCAGCAGCGCCGCCCTCTTACCTCCAGGGTAAATCAGCTCCTACGACGCCCAGACTTCTCTCCCGATCCCCGGGTCCGGGCGGCCGGTCTATCCATTCGTCTGCACGTTTACCCAAGAGCAAGTCGACCACTCACCTTGTTGTTTCCGGGAACGAGAAAAATAACGGACGGCACACACACAACAATGGCCATGTCAGACGGAAGAAGGGGGCTGCAGGTGACGAAAGCGACCGCAGTGACGCCGACTGGCTTCTGCGGGCGGGCGCATTGATTTCGAGCGAAACCCGCGAGTCTAAGGGTCAGAGCTGGCTGGTTTCCAGGGCAAGCTCGACGAGTCTGGCTGCTGGTGGCATTCGGGATGCTGAGGAAGAGGCCTTTGAGCGAGAGCTGGCTCGGGAGCGAGGGGAGTTGGACTTGACCAGCAAAAACGCGAGCAGGAACGCGAGTAGAAATGCAAGCAGAAGGGGCAGTCTGGCGGGCCTTGCTTCCACCGAGGAAGACTGCGTCTTTTATTCTCCGACCCAAAGCCGGTTTGGCAGCCGGTCCCAGAGCAGGGTGGGGAGTCGCAGTCAGATGATGACACCGGCAGAAAGGCGATCGGTTGATGGTTATTTTCCGGCATCGGCAACGGCAGATGAGGATACAGCAATTCCCGGCCCGGACTTTGTCAATCTAGACGAGAAACTCGAGGCCATCGAGCAGGACACAAGCGTGGAAGATGAAGCTCACGTCCGGCGGTTAGTCAAGAGAGGCAATGCGGGAGGTGGGACGTGGCTTGGCAACGTCTTGGGTTTCCGGCTGTTTTCTGTTGAAGAAGATGAGGAAGAGTCGGAAGTTGAAGGCGAAGCGACGGAGGGAGAGGGTGAGATGGAGGAGGAGGATGCCGCGCTCCGAGAGAGGCGGATAATGTTGAGCACGCGAAAGTTTGACGGGGTTGCGACGAGTGTCGAAGAGCGGATGCCGCCGCCCAAACCCGATGAGGGTGGATGGCAGGATGCAGCGTGGCTCCTGACCGTAGCATCCAAAGTTCTTCTCTAAAGCATGCTATTTTACGGCCCAGCCCGTTCTTCCTCATCGGTTAGGAGCTTGCGGGCTGCAACCAGTCCCGCCCGGTTTGGTGAAAGGAAGAGGGTCCGGATCCCCGGTCTAATGTCATGTATGCCGACCAGTATGCACTTCTTCTCCACACGCAGGGTCCATAAGCAGGGCCCTCGAAATTTTGAATTTGTCTGCCGTCAAGATAGATTGGATGGAGTTTCGCGTCTCGGTATCCGTTGTTCGGTATCGTTGTGTTGTTGCTATCATGTCATGTCGAATTGCCAATAGCCCACCGAGGTTTGGGGAGGGTTTGCTGGGTCTTGGCGACCTGTCTTCCCCAAGCCTCCGTTCAGTTGAAGCGAGCTCCCCATGCTGGTCCGAACGCATCAGACACATGGCAATGCAGAGTGAATAGTTTCTGGGTCCATGGAAGCTTCTAGCGACAAAAGAACAGCAGACTTCGTTTGCTTATGGCACGATTTAGGCAAAGCATTCCCAGAGCAAAGCTCGCTGGACCCGGTCGTGATAGGCTGGCCGTGCCGGTGGGGAGAAACGAGTGGTGGTTGCTCGCTCAAAAACAGGTTTTGAGAGTGTTACTATGCAGTTCGCATGCAGGTTTGGCGGGATTTTGCTCCTCCCCGTTCAGAGAAATGGGAACCGGCTGGAGAACGATGTATGGATAAATATTGAGTGCGCTGTCACTGGCGGATTCGTAATACGTACGGAAGGCTGCCGCAGGAGGAACTTCGATTGGGCTGAGGCCGCATTGCCTCGAGACCAACAGTTGTTTTTTTCGGCACGGTTTCGACCAATCATCTTACAGATTTCTTCGAGGCTCAAACGGGATTATTGCTCCAAAATTCGGAGTTGAACACCGCTCCCCCGAGAGAAGTGTTGACTGGTTGAAATTTAAGACCTGCAGGCAGATTAATCAGGTCAGATAGGCAGTCGTTTTAGAGAACAGAGTCAGCCTCTAGCAGATAAAAGCCTCGCATCCCTCCGAGCTCATAGTGTGACTTTTTGGAGCTGTGGACAAAGGGAAACATACCTGGTGTAAGTACCTCACAGTGGACACAGACTGATGCCCGATACCTGCAGTCTTGACACATTGAATGCCGAGAATGGAGCTAAATGTTTGGTGAAAAGGAGAGAGCACGAAAGAGCGTCTATTGCGTGCCGTCCGGTACTGTGACAAAAAAGCCGTGCTTCACACCGCTGTGTGAGCAAGTCAGTGACCCTGAAAAGCCGGTCAATGTATGTACATACCTGTGAAGTTGTGACCCTGTCCCACTGCAGTCGGAGCCTGGCGTGCCTGGGTCACGATCCTGAGCGAGTTCAGGGTCCTTTTTGCCAGGATGGGTCCGTCCCGAGTCTGGGGTGCTGAACGGTGAGACGGGTGACTTTCCCCTCTCAGAAGAGCGGATTTTCCCGCCGTTTCAATCACTAACCTGCAATCTGGCGCTCTGGGTCTCTCGAGGAACTGCTTATTCTGTAGCGTTATGGATACTGGATGATCCCGGTAATACCGCAATCTGGGAGTGTTCGGTGTCACAAAGCTCTCGATGCAAAGTCTCGCTGCAATGACCAGACTCTCGGCAACGAGGATTATTCGTGAATTACATCACTATGGTGCCGATATCCAGACTAGTGAAGAACAGCACCGCAACAAAACATCTCGCGCTATGGGAAGTCAGATGGTCCTTTGAGCTCGTTTTTCTGAAAGGTTCGCCGTAGTGAAGTCAGCAACAGAGTCCTCAAATATGGACGACTTAACTCACCGTACCGAACTTTCGTAATGACCGACGTTAGCTCCTCGCAGCCACAACCCAGTGATCATTTGATAGTGTCATAGACGGGACGATGACGGTCACGGCATGAGATTCCATTAATTAACAAACAGCGCACAAACTGTCTTGACACAGCTTTGACTCTTTGACGCGAACCCAATGAGGTTGGCCAGGATCCATGCAGCTGTGGTGCTACCAATGACGCTAATCTAGTGCGAGCAAGCGGAATGACGTCGGAAAAACAGATGAACGTGCATGCTACCCCACTCGATAGACGGGAAATGATCAAAATGGAAGCAAGCTCAATCACCATTTGGCGCAATCGAGTGGACGAGTGTGGTGGGGTTAACCTTGAGGCTGGACCCCTCATGCCGACCTGCAGTTTCTTTTCCTTCCCTGCCTTGGCGCTTTCCCCTCCAATACTTCCTGACCTCGTGCCGCCAGTTGCTCGCCGACCGACGGAGAAAGCAGACTGCTCCCTTCCGCACAACTTAACGTTACTCCATGCTTGCGAAGTCCAGGGGTTCGAGCAGATTTCGGCTGAAGTCAGGGGTACCGCGCTTTCCTACCAAAAGCCTTCCTTTGCATGGCGGGGTATCTGTGTATGTAATGTATACATACCTCCTTATGCAGGGCCTTTTCACCATGTTCCTTACAGTTCTCTGGTTGTGCCCTGTGCAGCTAGCCGCATTTTGCCATCGAGGATAACAGAGTTGGACCGATTCAGACCTTGTGGATCGATTGTCACATATCTGGTGCGCATGCCTTGGCCTTGCATGGCAAGAGATCACCGGCAGGCTTTGTCGGTGAGCGGTAAGGAGCAGACACCTGACAGATCGGTTTGGTCCCTGCATCTGGTCCCCTCCTCTTCCCCTTCTCTGCCGCCGCCAGTAATTGGAAGGATTCTACACGCCTCCTCGCCACGTTATAGGTGTTGAGCAGATGTCTCTCAGCCAGAATAAATTTTGACGAATGCTCGTCATAGATGTCGATAGGGTAACACCTAGTAGTGCGCCTTCGCCTCATGACACGGCGGTTGCGGCTGAAATCAGACACTAAATAGGTACACATGCTAGACTGGCTAGAAGCCTAGAACTCCTCGGTCGTTGCGAGTCGCTTTCTGTCGATCGCCAAGGCTGTGACTGTACCGTCAGCCATGGGAAAGTCATCAAGGATGCCGTTCCGAAGGTAAGCCTTCGGCCGAAGTCCTCTCCCGCTTCGGACAAAACCCTGCTGTTCTGTACAAAGGTCCGTGACTGCTGAAAATGAACGTTTTGCCAAGTTTGCCGCCAGCCGTGGAAGCACGGAAGCTCGGGCCTTGAAGATCCCCTCGAAGGGCATCCATAGCGGAAGGAAGAGGAATGGAAGAAGATAGAAACGCCGATCACTTCTATCTCCATGCTAGACCTAACCCATTAAGCGCACATGTGCTTCGCGAGTTGTGTTGGTGTCGGACCTTGTGCTCAGGGTCTGGGTAGTTTCGCCCCTAAGAGCCCCATTCCGGGAATGGTGGCGTCTAGTTTAGATATAGTTGGGTTTCCAGACACACAGCGTATATACTACACAAGATTCCGCCATGAGGCACGATTGAAACTTTGTGAGATGGCTTTAGATGACAACCGGGGAAGGGTGTTATACCAGACGGTGCTGCAGCCGAGACGAGAGGCCTTGCAATGGACGCCCTTGAATATACATGCCATCTAACGCCGCTCCATGGCGAGCGGCCGTGAATTGGATGGGTTGCAAGAACACCTTGGTAACGGTGGAGCCATGGTCGCATGATAACCGGTCACGGTTCTGTGCGAATGTCCCATGGCTGAAGCAGATGTGAGGCTTCACCTTAATGAACAGGAAAGGAAGTAACGACCGAGTCTTCCACGATCCTCGGGTCCATGAGCTGCCTTCTCGATCTGGGTTCGGTCTGAAAAGCAATTTTTCATTTCGCAAAAGCTTGGTGTAGACAAGTAATTAGGTACCGAGAATTGGCAAGAAGCATGCCTCTGCTGGGAGCCAAGGCGCGGGTCCGTTTTTTCCAACACTGCTGGCTTTCCTTGCCGGGTCCATTCCCACTCCACCCACCACCACCACCGCCCACACCTTGTACACTACGTTTTAGTTACCTTTGTCATCAACCCCTCGACATCAACCTCCCCACTTCTATCATCCCTCCACTCTAGATCTTTGTAACCATCAGGCCTTCCTCCGGGGCCGTCCTTGCCAGGTCCGGTACATCTGCTGCCATACTACTCACTCCACCCCGCCGTAAATTTTCACCCTTCTACAGGCCGGTATTTCTCTGACCCCAAACGTCGACCCTGAAGACGCACTGTCCGAGTCAGTCACCCCTCAGCAAAAGCACCTCTCATCATCAGCTAAGGACCACGCATCGTCATCTCCATTGATCGGCTTGCCTCGTATCTGATAAAACCATTATCGGTCTAGACCCCCACTTGATTGCACAGCGCTTAACCTGCGTCAACGCGCAAAGAGGAGCCCCGAAGAGATCACCTGTGCGGAACTGCTCCTTCGCAATCTGCTGTCAGAAGCGCTCACTCCGTAACTGTAGCGGTGCCGCGCCTCCGTTTTGGAACACGGGCAACGATCCTCGTCTGTGCGAACTTGACCACTTCTTGTAAGCCCTTTCCATATTTGCACTCCCCGCAGGCCCCTCACCCCAGCAAAGGAGACACAGGGCGTGTCGTACACCTGCACCCTTTCCCTTTCCCGCCGTCTCAGGCGATAGTCGAGTACTTAAGTGTTGGGAATCGGCTTCGGTGGCTGCAGCCGCTAGCACTTGATTACCCATCTGGCTCTGTCGGCCTTCTCCGTTCTCCTTTCCTCTTCAGTTCCAGGTTGTTTCGTCTTTCAGCACCTTCAGGTTGACGCTTGCTTGGCATCATGGCCATGGTTGAGGCAGACGATAGGGTTCGTGGATTACCGCTGCCCTGGAGATTCCTCCTCCTCCTGAATGTTACTCTATGAATATGGCTGACCTCAGAGCGGCAACCACAGGACGACGAAGGCTCTATACCTTCGACACATTCCATACGTTCCAGACGTTCCATACGTTCCTTCAGTATGCCTGACTTTGGAGACCACGTCGACGACCAGATCTTCTCCCAGATCTTGGAGATGGATGACGACGAGACCACCCGCGAATTCAGCGAACCCCTGGTGACCAACTTCTTCGAG
The DNA here is from genome assembly GCA_033297225.1 of Diplogelasinospora grovesii. Lineage (NCBI taxonomy): Eukaryota > Fungi > Ascomycota > Sordariomycetes > Sordariales > Diplogelasinosporaceae > Diplogelasinospora > Diplogelasinospora grovesii. The sequence goes on from MU853752.1 coordinate 1,075,423, forward strand.
CAAGCCGAGGAGACCTTTGTCAAGATGGACCAGGCGCTGTAAGTATGGTTAGGGGCGACCCTGCCTACCCACCATGACGCCGACTACTCCCCCACTCCGCTTTCTGCTCCATGGGCACGCCGCAGCTGCCCTTGACCGTGTGTTGCTAAAGACCCCCGGCTAACAATCCTGGCCTTGTCCTTCCGACAGCACCGATAAGAACCTCGAAGAACTCTCTTCTCTAGGTCACTTCTTGAAGGGCTCTTCGTCCACTCTCGGGTTCAGCAAGATCAAGGACAGCTGTCAGATCATCCAGCAGGCTGGCCACATGCTGAATGTTGACGGAAGCCCTGAGCCCGACGAGAAGGTTTGCGTCAAGAAAATAACCGAGGCTCTCAAGGCTGCCAAGGTTGACACAACAGAACTGAAGCAAAAGATGGAGAGGTTCTTCGCCGGCAAGCCTATAGGCGATAACTAATCTATCTCCCCTGCGCTGCCGCGGTGCCGTCCCACCGGTTTGGCTGCCCCACGACGTTTCCGTAGACAGCACGAGTAACATGGCTGCCTGCCAAGACAGTCAGGGACATCTCCGAAAGCCGGCCAGTGTGGATTTCGGGCGGCGGGCAGGATGGGAAGGACGGTCAGGACGGGCGGGGCGGACGGATCGGGCACGATGGAATGATTCAGAGCTCACACACTACTTGGCTTACTTGTGCCTTTACATACTGCAGACTGTGGCACCTGGATGGGGGCCACTTATGAGTTACGACCGATGGCATGCGGATCACGGATTAATGCATTAGGACTTTTTCCCCTGGTGTGTGTGACGACGGGGAGCGACCGAGACCAGATCGCCGCAGGGCGAGCAAGGCGACTGTCGTATTACTCCAGGTGTTGGGAATGGCAGGCCCCGGGTGTGGGCTGCCCGCGATCGGTTGACATTGGCTTCTCAGAGCTTTCTTCGATTCTTCACAAATTCATTTCACAAGGCGTAGATTTATCCTTGACTGGTGCTGTTCTCTTCTGCTCCCTGAAGCACTGACCAAAACTTTGTGGCGGGGCTCTTTGCCAGAACGATTGCATGAATCAAAAAGATCCAACGGTTCCTGCTCAAAGTCCCTGAGACCTACCAATATGGTAGTGCTTCCTGGTCACTGCAAAAATGCTGCTCGGTAGCCATGAACATAGTTAGGAGACAGGCGGGGCAAGGCTGTCCAGAACTTTCAGCACGGACCCTGATCCGCTCGTCTACAGCATCGAGTAAACTGTACAGGACAGCATTCTTCACCTTCCCCATTGCAATCATCCCATCTGCGGTGCTAACCCGGGCCGAGCATGCTTCTTCCCTCACACTCCTAACCCCTGGTTCCTTCCCGTTAACTAGCACCCTCGACTTTTCGGAAACTTGGAACAAGCCGAAGCACTCTTGCGCTTGTTTTATCTCCTTTCGAACTACCTTACCCTTAGAAAGAAGAAGTTTTTTCTTCCCGCGCCCAAGTCCACACTTATCTAGCCTTTTCGAGACTTGTCTGCTTTGCTGTGCATCCTTACGCGTGCACCATTCTCCTTTACCGCAGCACTTGTCACAATGCCGCCCAAGCCAGTACCAACGCATTTTCTTTGCATTCCGCTCATCACTTCGGCTTCGCGGCCGCAGTTGGTTCAGAGCTTGGCCTCGTTTCGTGCCGATGCTATCCCCAGCTATGGGATTCACGAGGATGCTATCCGGCCAGTTGGAACACTGCATCTCACGCTGGGGGTGTTTGCTTTTTCGAAGAATGACCCGGAAGGGAGGCTAGACAAGGCGAAGGAACTGCTCCAGTCGTTGCAGCCAAGGGAGATGCTTGCATCTATCAAGCATAAGTCTCCACCTCCAACAAACATGCCGGAGACCGAACCACCACCATCATCATTTGGAAAAGGAAAAGTTCCGGAGACAGGGCCGCCGGCCACAGTGGAGAGACCCGCATCAATCTCAGAACTGGAGCCTTTGTGTATCACGTTACGTGGCCTTAGGTCAATGCAGCCCCCCTCCAAGGCCTCTGTACTCTATGCACCTCCGATCGACCAGGCAGGAGTCGTCCAGGCGTTCTGCGAGAGGTTGCGATCCGCATTCCAGGAGGCTCAACTGATGGCGGAAGAAGACCGCCCGCTTCTCCTCCATGCCACTATCGTGAATACAATTTATGTCAAAGGAGATAAAGGGGGTGGTAACAAATACAAGAAAGGAGGAGGAGGCAGAAAGAAAGGGGAGAAACTCACCTTTGATGCGCGGGATGTTCTCGAGAGGTATGAAGACCAGGTATGGATGGAGAACATCAAGGTGGAGAAGATTGCTATCTGCCGGATGGGCGCTGTCAAGACTGAGGTGGAGGGAGTTGAGGACGCGGTGTACGAGGTCGAAGCTGAGATTGACTTCTGACCTCCGCCCAGTCGACTTGGGATTCGTCAACCCAATGATACTCCCAGAGCAGTATAGACACTCTATCACTTGCAAGCATCTAGGCATTGAAAAACATCAGAGGCTGAACACAAGCGCACAAGCAATCGCCCCATTTCCGCAGCTGTTCCGCAGTTATACAGGGGATTTAGCCCCTGAATAGACCCCACGCGTCCCCTAAAGCTACCTAGCAGGCTACCCCGCGATCCTGGCACGGCACGCCAAATGAAAGAGGCCCCCACATTTGCATGCCCGCCACAACTAGGCGCAAGCCAAAAGTGAGGCAGGTGCCAATGCCAACAATAACCACAATCTCACAGCAAGCACCGTAACCATCGACATTCTTACCTGCGGCCCAGGCAGCCTCAAAACGAATTCGCCTCCGGATTTATCAGCCAACTCTAAAATGGCTGGCTGATTTTCCCTCTCTGGCCTTATTGCTTTTGTCACCCGATTCCTTCTGCATCATGCGGACCGAGGGTAACGGTGTCTGTTGTCTGCGCTCGCCCGGCACAAGCATCCTAAAAACCCACCTTTGACAGCTCTCCCGACTAGCTCGACAGGTATAAGTTCATTGATGCCTCGCAAGACAATGAACACGTCCGAGAAGAAGGGCCGCGGCCCTTCAGGGAGCGGGTCCCCTTCGCGCGCGCTCCGGAATTCGGCTTCCCCATCATTGGCGGCGACGACGAACAACCGCGCGGGCAGCAGCAGCAGCAGTGGTGGTGGGAGCGCCGTCATTGCACCGCCACCTCGCGCCGCGCTCAGCGGTACCTCTTCTCCTGCGCCTGACGATCACCGTAACCACGAACGAGGAAACAGCGGCTCGCAGGCGGCGCCAGGCAGCGCTACGACAACTAGCGGCAGTAGTGGCAGCAGCAATGCCGCGTTACTACCAGCAACTGCCGCCGCCGTTGCAGCTGCGTCGGTCACGTCCATGGCACACCTGCTGAAGGAGAAGGATGCCCGCATCGTCCATCTGGAGCGGGAGTTGGGCATTATGGAGTCTGAGTTTCAGCGCGAGCTCGACAAGCTGAGCACGACCGAGAGCGAGACAGCGTTGTTTTGGCAGGCCAAACACAGCGCGCTGAACCAGCAGTTCTTACGGACCGACACGGAGCTACGCTTACTACGGACCGAGGTGGAGCTACGTGAGGCCGAGCGCAACGAGCTACGCGCCGGGTGGGAAAGCATGCGGCGCGACCTGCGCGAGCGCGATGCTGAGGTCCGGAACCTAAAGTCGCAGATTCGCGGGCTGAAGGAGTGGGTCAGCAACAGCACTCGCTCTAACGGGCAGGCGCAGACGAGCGATGAGGTTTTCGGCGACGGCATGGCGAGGCTCGGCAACGGGCTGCAGAACTGGGTTCTTGTCCACTTCCGAAAGGCAAAGCTTGGTAGGCAACCCTTGCTGCTCACTCTAGCGCTGCTGTTCTAACTACTAACACCGTCTTGTCTAGATTTAGCCAAAGCTGACGGACAGGCATTGGAAGAACTCGGCCGCCTTGTTCCCATGTACGAGGATCTCGTGTCGGCCCCGAAAGTGCACCTGCTCCAGTCGGTCGTCTCCCGCATCGTGGTGGAGCTAGTGTTCGACGCATATTTTGTCGGCTTATCAAGCGATCAAGCCCAGCAATTTACTCACATGGAAACCCTGTTGGCATCATATGGTATGTCTACCTACATGTCCACGCAAGATATGGATAGCTGGCTGACAATGACGCAGCAGGGTCACCCGAGCCAATCAACCAATGGCGGTCACTCACCCTCACTATTTTGAAGAGGGAAGCTGCGCAGAAGATGCAGGTTGAGACGTCCCGTGTGACAGAGACCGTCGTTTCTCGGGTCAATGCGCTCCTCAGTTCGATTACAGATACCAAGCCAACTGAGGCGCGTGATCAGGGTCTGGCAGCTCTCGTCAATAGCGCCATCGATCTCTCACGGCTGTTCGTCGTGCAAAAGGCTGTTTTCAAAGTGTCAATGCCCGAGATATTACCGCATCAGAAGATCATGTTTGACCCGGCCACGATGGAAGACATCGGCGGGGAAGACGAGGAGAGCCTCACTGAAAGGGAGATATGCTGCGTCACGTTCCCTGGCATCATCAAGCGGGGCGATGAGAACGGCGGTCACCTGCAGTACAGGAACGTGATCTCAAAGGCGCGGGTGCTATGCAGTCCTGAGTAGCATAAATCGGCAGGGTCACAGGATTAAGCCCGGAGGGTACATACCACCAGCAGGTCAGAGCGACGCGCGGTCCATCTAGGAACTGCGCGTTACTGAAGACTCTTGATCTCTTCCTCAAGAGTATCAGTCTGTCACCGATTCTGCACTTGTGGTCCCTTGCCTGGACTGTTCCCATGGAGCTCAAATTCTCCGAGAACCTCTCTGCCGAGTCTTCCTAGGCCACGTTATGGACAAGTCTCACATGACAAACGCGTTGTCGTGGCACTCTGCTCTAGAGTCTCACTTTGGACCCATGATGCTGGTTGCAGTCTAATCAGGATCCGACCGGTTTTGTCTGGACCAGACTGGACCAGTCGGGAAGTTTGTCACCACGTTCAGACGCCTTACGAGACATGCTGAACCAACGCGGTCAGTGGTCTATCGAGGTCGCTCACGCCAAAAATCTTGGAGGCTTTTCGCGAATCAGTGGCAGCAGTGGCGAAACCAGTCATTGTTATATTATTCTACTTAGCGCGCGAACCGATATCAACCAGTGCGTGCGACCATCATGCAGAATGTCAGACAACCAGCAAACCAACAGACCAACAGAAAAAGGCAACAGCGCAATGTGTGCCATTCCCGGACTTACACGAGCCGGGGTGGTGGGGGAATGCAGGAGACCGAAAAAAAGACGGCCGTCATCGCTTGCTACGTATGTAATCAAGGTGGGCGGCCGTTGATTGGCGCCGCAGAGCCTCCAAATTTCCTGCTGTCCCGTTCAGGCGGTGCAAATGGTGTGTGGATGGTGGATTGTGTGATTCCCAGATGCCTCATCAGTGTCAATCTGTCACATCAGTCGGAGCAGTAACATCAGGCTCATTGGTCTTGTCGCTCCCACTCTTTCGTTGGCCAACCAATCTGATTAGTCCCGGGCTTCGGCCCGGCAGGGAATTTGTGCTACATGCTCACCATCACTCGAGTCGCACAAGCTCCGGTTTACAAATTTAGAACGCTTAGTTTAACAAGACTGCCAAACTGGTCTGCTGAAGACAAGGAACTCCGTGTCTGTCAGAGAAGATAGTGAGAGTAACAAGGAGACAGGCTCTCATATACTCACTTAGTCGGATGTCTGCGCCTATACCTTTATCAACCCGCAAGACAGAAAAAACGGCAAACCTACACCATTCAGCTCCGCTCATAGCTGTCCCCTCTATTTACCTGAATAGCAACATGCGCTGAACTGATGGTGCGATTGCCAGCCAGTACAATCACGGAAATATCATGCATGGGGCCAGCCAGATGAAACGAGCCGTACCAAGAGCTGCCACGTACACGTGCATGTATGGAACACACAGGCACATGATAATTCAGATTCCAGCCGCACAAGACGACGCGCTCGCACAACGCGCAACGCGAAACCGGTGTATGCACGTGAAAAAACAATATAATCGCCGGACAATATCAAGTCGTGAGTGCAAAGCCGTGATATCAGATGTGCGGTGAGGAGGAAGGCAATGGCGGAGAAGCAAATCCTCGGAGTGGTTGCGCACCCACGCAACCATTCACGGAACCGCCCATGTCTCGGGGGTGCATCCGTGACGTGCGGATCGAGACGCCAAACAGTAGCAACAGCTCGAGACAAGCAATAATGCCCGCCTACCGCTATGAGCCGTACCGTGATACCATGAATCCCAGAGTGGGCCGAAGGAGGGAGATATGGTCGCCGGAATAAGAAGCCGCATATCGCGCTATCAATTCAGCGATATATTGGCATGCCATCCGTTTCCTTCCCAAAATATCAATATCATCAAGGTTGTATTGGCCTGGTGGTGTGGACATCGGGCATCGGGAGGTCCTTGGCAAGCGGTGTCGTTGGTTGCATGTGCGTCTGCATGTATGGCTTTTTTCACGACCTGTGTGCCGTCGTGCTGGGTAAAGCATGAAAGGAGGGGGAGAGAGAACGAGATGCGGGCCGAGATATGCTGCTGCTGTGGATGGTTACTGTTGAGACAAGAAAGAAAGGTGATATAACTCACCCCGTCCACCACACACGGCAGTAGCTGCTCGCATCCCCAAACTCACCTCAATTGCTTACCTGCTGCTGCTATTGCCTTTGCCTGCCCTACACGAGCAAGATAAGACAAGCACAAAACTAGAACAGAGTGTGCCGGCACCTCGCCAACTCAAACGAACGCGCTCTCCTGGACCGGCCGCCCTGCTGATAGTCGCTCCGGACTGCGGGGATCCTCGATGCACCTTGGAGGACGAATGAGATAGCTCCCATCCGGCCCCCGGGCATTGAGATCGTTTCTTGCCAAGCGAAGCATTCAACCTCAGCGAGGAGTAAAAGCAACAAATCCTCCGCCGGTCGGTTCTCAACACTTTCTTTAACTTCAAACTCTCGTTTTGTATCCCTCAAGGTGGTCATCGATTATCGTGTCGACCATCCATATCGACCTCGATCTCGAAGGCGACCCCACATTTCCGAATCCATAGCGCTCTTTTGGCATTTCGCAAACGGGCACACGGCAGGCCAGCCCAATGCTGCACTGTGCCACTCAGTGTGCTGATCTGATCGACCAACCGCCGCAGCCACCCCCGCCGACATTTCCCAGCTCTGTTCGCCATGTCATCCGCAACCCCAGCCCTTCCCTTTCGTTCTAATGAAGACTGGAGTTATCTCGGGCATCATTATCACCGCGCAACAACCACCACCGGCGCCGATCAAATTGGGTTATTAACCACCAACACCAACGCTATACCCCGCGGCGGTGGGGTAGATACCGACGCCGAGTCCACCTCCACCATGGGCTATCACGCTTATGACTATGCCGAGTCCGAAAATTATACCACCGATCCGAGGGCCGGCCCGTCACAAACGCTTCGATCAATTGCTGCATCGTCGAGATCAACAGATGCATCCTCGGTCTTCAGCCGCCGTCCTGCAGGACGTCGCGGCAACGATGACCGGAGCTCGGTAGGAACGAGCTCAGCACCACCTCGACAAGCTCCACACAGGTCGTTCGTGCAGCAGTTTGCCCACCAGTTTGTTCCTCCTACTGCCCCTGCCCTCACCATAGCCGGTCCGTCTGCGACAGCCGCAGTGCCAACGGCGACCGGGTCATTCGTGCTATGGTGCGAATTCTGCGCGCTGCAAAACTGCAACGCGACGTTTCGAGGCGACGACGAGGAATCGTGGATCGCACACCACGAGTGGCACGTGGGGGATCGATACCCTAAAGAACTCATGTGCTGGTTCTGCGATCATATCCCGTTTGTGGCCAGACATAATAATGAGAGAAGGGATAACTTCCGATTGAGGATGCAGCATATTCGTACCCATATCTTTTACGACTACCAGACGCGCGACGATATGCGGCCTGACTTTCATATGATTGAGCATCTCCACAAGAACAGGTTGATTGATGACGGGCTGTATCGACACGCCATGAGATATGATGAGCTTCCTCCGGAGTTGAGGCTTCCCGGACTAGCTGAGGCAAACGCCAATTTGGGGGCGCCGGTGATCAGCGGAAGATTGACACACCAGGAGAGACGGGAGTATCATGATCTCGAAAGAGAGGAGAAAAGGCAAAGGAGAGAACAGAGGAACAAGGACAGGAAGGGCAAAAGGCCTGATACGAGGAAGTGGTAGACCCTTCGCGTCAAAAGGGCGGGGAGCCGTGCGGTGAAGACCGCTTACGCCAGGCAGCACTTGCGGGCAGCGGCATGTTTCCCATGTGATGAAGGCCCATTTCGAGCCATTGTCGGGGTTGGTGCGTCCGCTTGTGGAACCAGTTTCTCTCGACGGCGACTTTTCGCAGCGTGCTCGAGCCTTGCTTTGCTCTCTTCTTCGCTTCTTCGTATGCGTTTTGTTGATTCTGGGTTCGCTGTTCCTGATTCTCGTTCGTGCTTTCTGATGTTTGGTGTTTTGCTGTGCAACAGATCAGAGGGGTGCTGTGGCGGAGGGTTGCCCCGGCTTATATCGCTGATCTCCCCGCAAACGGACACCTGCGCTCGACTCCAGCCACGAGCCCGGGTCAAGGCGGTACTTTTGTGTTGAGGGCCAGCCTCGCGCTATCGTCTCCCCTCTTTTGGTCTCTTTGTCTGATGTCTGATGTTTCGATTCTGATTCCCCATTGCTGTTGGTTATTAAATCGGGGCACAAAAAGAGGGTTCACCTGGGATATATGGCACCGGGAGACTAAGGATAGTTTCCGGGAATGGCGATGGATGACGACGATGATGATTGATGAGTAACGACAGTATATCGACGACAGAATGGTCCGGTTATTGAGACTGTGCGAGGCGCAGTTGAACACCGGCCGTATTGGTTTTTTTTTTTTTTCCCTTCTTTTGAGGTTTCTTCAGCGTGTACGGCGAGTCTTTTGTATTCGTTTTCTTCTCGGTCGTTTGCCTTCACACCCCTCCTCCCCTCTTTCACATGCTCCGTGGTGGTGGTAGTGAATACAAGCGAGCATGATCATTCCTTTTTTTCAGGGATAAACCCCGCTCAGTTATATTATGTTTTCTTTTCGGATGAAACCACAGGATTCAGAATGTACTGACGGATTTCTCATAAGTGAGATATGATACGTTTCCCGCGGGGCTTCGGGCTATCACAGCCTGGGTAGAACCTTGCTTTGGGGAGGCAGATATAGAAAAAGGTTACTCAAGGCCACACATATAAAAGTCATGGGCAAACAGTTAGCTGAAGATTGTTGCTGAAGAGCGTTTAGAACACACACGACACGCAGATAATTTTGAACACGGTGGTGTGTACGCGTTGACGTTTTTTGCTCAGCCCCCCCCCTTCGCCTCTTTAAAAGAGTGTGTGTGTGTGTGGCGAGAGAGTGACTCTGTAGTCTCATTGGTTGGCCCTTCACTTCACCGACTTTGGAGGACGTGCATGTGCGTGCGCCTTTTCTGTGAACAAGGAGTTCTCAGAAAGATTCTGTCGGAGTAGTATTAGCCCGCTAATCAATACGTTATAGGCGACCAAAGCTGCGTGGGGATCTGTTCAAATATCTAATTTTTTTTTTTTTCTGCGAGCTCAAATGCATGCTCTCGCCCTGGTTACTGTAGTATGTACATACCACCACGGCTGACCGGACCTCATCCGCGGGGCCTCAGCCCCCCCCTCCTGATCACACAGCCTTTTCCAAGGTTTTGTCTCCAGGCTTTTTGGATGGGGTTTCCGATGTGCAAGCAAAGTAAAAAAGCAGGCATGCTTTCCTCTGTGTGTTTCTGCGAGTTGGATGTGGCAAGAGGCAAGAGAGGCAAAGGCAAAGCAAGGCAATATCTTTGTCTGTCTGTCTTCCTCATTCGTCCCGCGCCCCGCCCGCCCTTAAATCATTTTCACCGACAAAAAGTTAGTTCATAGGACTCATATTTTTTGCTGCGTTTGCAATTGCATTGCATTGCGCTGCGCCTTTTCGTTAACACAAAGTTCTCTCTCTCACTGTTTTCCTCAAACTTAAGATCGGTATACTAGTTTTACAGAGTACACAGGCGGGCACATTATGGGTTTTAATTACTACTGTGTAATATGTATGTATGTACAGTACAGTAATACAGTAATACGGTACATGCATGAGGCAACTACGGACTCACACCGACAGTTGGGACCCTGACTCAGACTTCATCCAGTCCAGTGCCGTACGAAGCACAACGAAGCAAGTCGCGACGCTAAACTGATCTGAAGTCGGTACATACAGTGGCTGGACGAAGCTGAGTTTAATACTATGTACAAGTAGGTTTTATCCTTCAAAAAAGTGCTTCTTTAACCCTTTTTTCTGCTTCCCGCATGTGAGCGAAGGCAAAGCAAACCCTATTATAACTTTCTGTAATTATTCCCCCGATTCACGATCACGCAGTCCCAGTCACCGACTATTATTAAATATACTGCCCCCTGCCGTGCATCACCTAACGACAGCATGTTCTTTCCAGTTTTGACTACCTATGTGTGCTTGAAGAGAGAGGCGTGAAATAGATGCGCTTGCCCGTGCGTTAACCACCTGGCTTACCTTATACATAAGTATGTACATTCTCTTCGTCACTTCACTTCACTGACAATTAAATTCCCTCTTTCCTACGAGGAATAACAATCATCTTTACCAATATAATATGCGTTCCCCGCATACCGCAAGAACGTAGTACTACGCAGGCATATTATAATACCTAGGTAGTCTTGCGTGATTTCTGTTTTCAAGTTGCTACGTGCGCATGGTCACGTAAGTGTAAAGAATGCTTGGTGTCAAGTAAGAAATTAGGGCGTATGGTCTAGTGGTATGATTTCTGTTTTGCAAACACCTCAAGTTTTCCAGCTAGAGGATAAAAAAAATGCTCATACAGACGGTCCCGCGTTCGATCCGCGGTACGTCCATTTATGCACTTCACTAGGCGTGGTTCTTTTTTGATGCTTCCACCTATTATGTTGCTTTTTTTTTTTTTTTTTTCACTTACTTGTATGATCGCATCCCCGACTTAAGTAAAACTTATCAAGTAAAGAAGGCTTAAGAAAACCTAACCTTTTTTTTTATTTTTTACTCGAGTGGGAACTTCCAGCAGCATCAACATCAACTTGACGTGTGATAAGCGTAAAGCGAAATCTCAGTCTAAAAAGGGCCGTTAAAAATCTTGTGAAGAAACCGGGAAGAAAAAGAACACAGTGTATAACTGATGTGCTTGCTTTCCGCTATGCTATGGTGCAAACGAAATCCACAAGATATAGATAACCAAAACAAAACCCAAGGACAAACAAACAAGAAACCCCCGCTTTGCTGGCTATATCGATGGACACACACACATATGTATATATATATATATTGCAATGTAAATAACAGCCAGAGATCGCTCGCGCCTTTTTTAGCATTACCTCCAACCAAACAACCCAACCCAACCGAAAAGAGAGAGAGGGTGCTAGTGAAATTCAGCATCGACCCGCCCATACCTGACCCCATCCACCTTGAGCTCAAACCCCAGCCCCGCGCTGTCGACAATCATTTCCAGGGTGAAGTCGAGGTTGTCAAACTCTACTCCCCTCGTGGTCGTCAGGCGGGTAAACAGACTCCTCGGGACGGCATTTAGGTCTGTCGTTAATGTGCAGACGTGCACGAGGTCGCGGGTGTACGCCTTTGGAGGTTCGTCCGCCTCGCACGCAATCAGATCGTCCGTTACGACGAGCGACTGCCCCGGGCGGAAGTTGCGCGTGTAGTGGAATGCGATGGGACTGAGCGGGGATATTGCCTCTCCCTAAACAACTGTTGGTACCTCCTCATCCCAAAACCAAAACCAATAGCCAAAAAGGGGGCCAAGAAACACAAGAAAAGGGGGGGTTTACCTTAGCAATATGCCACTGCATCCGATCAGACACCATCCACCGCTCCCACAGTGGGCTCCAGTACCTCTCTGTAACTGAATGTTTCTCTTCATCATACACCGTGGCGTAGCTTGTGCCATAATGCATCCTGGCTTTCCGGCTTATCACCATATTCCCTTCCAGCCCTCGCAAGACCGCTCCGCGAACGACAGCGGTCCATGCATAAACCGGCTGCATCACTTCTATAGACGTGTTCTGCGGATCGCCGAGACTGCTGGTGCTCGCGTGCGCGTGTGTCGGTCTTTCAGTGTAAGGTGGCGGCGCTGCGCTGGTCGTAAAGCGTCCTTTTAGTCTTCTGTAGAGGTAGTCGCTCTGTCCGAAGCCACCAACGAGAATAATGCCAGACACAACGCCGCCTTTGGCTCTCAGTGTGTCGACCTGCCCCTGAACCAGATCGCACACCTCTTTAACGACGGGCTCGAAAATGTCCTTGATCTGCTCGGCCGTCATGACCAAGAAGCCAGAGTCCAGGCCGATTTCTTCGTCGTCTGGTAATCCTGGGAATCTACACACATGCACATAGTATGGTTAGCTGTAGACAGGAAAGGGAAAGGGGAACAAAAGGGGGGGGGGGGTAAACGTACGGAACATTCATCTCTTCGTGCTCGTCCTCGTTAAAGTTGCGCTTCACAAACTCTTCAAAATACCGTAGGCCCATCTGCCATGTCTTGCCCTTCTTGACCTTCATCTCGTCAAACCTGCTGTGTCCGAGGCGATTCCGGACGTGCTCTTCGAACCTATAGTTCAAAAAGGCACTCCCACAGAGACCGCCGGTGCCCACAGCTGATTCTTCTACCCTCAGAGGTTTGAGAGAGATGATTTTGTATGCTATTAAACTGCCCCACTGTCAGTCCTGAACAAACATCTGAAAGTAAAGACGAACGAGTAACAAAGGTAAAAGAGACTCACTCGACTGTCCCACCACCACCGTCACACACGATAAAGTTATCCCCCACAGACAGATGATTCGGCTGGATCGCCTTCAGCGTGTACACGGCAGCCGCCTCGGGCTCGCTGATCATCTGGATCTGCGACTTGGCGCCCATGCCCGCCCGTTCCGCCGCCTGGAGGGTGGTGTTCTTGGCGGCGTCGGACCAGACGGCCGGACACGTGAGCACAAAGTCCACCTTGGTCGACGCCATGAACGACTCGCCGTACCGCCGCGTGAGCGTGTCCATCGTGTGCTTGTGGATCTGCGTCAGGTAGTCGCTGACCGCGTCGACCACCGTCTTGTTGAACCGTTTGAGCTGCGCCGCCGTCTCCAGGGGAGACACGTAAAAGGGCAGCTTTTGTGAGCGGTCGAGGAACAGCTTGATGCACCGCAGGCGCGACTCCTCGGGCTTGAACTGAAACCCCCATTTCACGGTCGGTTGCGTCCCGGGCGGCGCATGGGGCGGTAGATCGTACGATATCTCGGTGGGCACCTTGTCTGACGTGATGCCGTTCCCGCCGGGCCACGTCTTGATGATCTCGATGTCGTCTGGTGTTGATGTGTACACTGCTGCGACACTGCAACATACCGATGTTAATATACTCTCTCTTCCCATCCGCAACTGTGAGAGACAGACTCACCCCGAGAAAGTAGTCCCAAAGTCGACACCGACAATGAGCCGGTCGCTGATGGGCGCCGACTCCCTGGCCGGCTCTCTCACCGGTGCGCCATTGATGGCCTCGGCCCCTGAAGGCGACGTCGGCGGCGGCGACGTCTGCGTGATGTAAGTGCTGGTGGTAAAGTAGTTTCTGCTGTCGCGGTTGCGCTGGCTCGGCGATGACTGGTGAATCGGCAGATTGAAGTTCATGGTAAACTATGTCTGTGGTGACAATGCCATGAACGAGCAGCACAGCGGCAGTGGTTGCAGTGAGACGCGCGAGAGAGAGAAAGTATGTGTTCTCTCAGCTATCTAGTTATGTCCCTAGGCACTAAGGTTACTACAGCAGTTCTAAGGAAAATGGCGGGGCTGAGAACGGCAACACCTTTGGGTTCCTCCTGTTCCTGATTGCGACCCGTGTAAATTGACGAATGACGTATAGCTACGTAAGCTTGGAGCACCAGGAACGCGACAGCCTAGACTGATTCTAGGGGACGTATGTTTGTGTGTTTGTGGTGATTTGTCGAATCCTACGATGCTGAATGCTGCTGCCTTGTCTCCCTGTCTGCCTGGACCTAATCCGCGGGTATAGTACGAAGACCCCCGCGATGCGATTGGGGATGGCGCGGGGCTGAACCGGCCGCATGGCAATGTGCAGCAGTTTGCCCGCTGTCGCCCTGCTAACTGACAGCATGGGGACGCACCGCCCCGATGTGCTCCACGTGATCTCTCCATGAACGCCCATGTCATTTCATGCGCCGAGTGAGTTGTGATAACGAGAATTACAGTCCTTTCATGTCTAGAGGCGAGATATCTGTGCGCTGCGTCGAATGCTTTGCCAAACGTTGCGGTATGACCTAGGAAACATAGGAATGCACCTGAACTTCCGTGCATTGAGAATCGCTTGCAGATATAACGTTAGGAGGTTTTGGCACTCCGTAGATTTAACTAGTGTGGAGCAGTTTCGCACATAGATGACTGTGCACAAATGCCCATGTCCTCTTGAGCCCGTTTTTAGCAGTTCATGCACACAAGCTACGTGCGAAAAACTCGAAATGATATTCAACAACATTAGCAGCATTTCTCCAAATCCTGCCCCAAGAGAGCAACCACGCCACTATATACATCGTGCCGAAACCCTTCATTCTCTAGGCTGAGGTCATACTCATAGGTGTGGCAGTGCAGACACCGTCGGACAGCGCTCCCGTAATTTGAGCCTGCCATCTGCTCCACCTTGTGCAGAAGCGGCTGGGCAGCGTCATAGTCGGACAGAATGTCGGATTCCAACTTGCCCGACGCAGCTGTTTCATGCACAGGCTTCCCAAGGACGAGCTCGATAAGCAGTATGCCTAAAGAGAGCATAGTTGGATTGTACCAGACAGAAGCCTTCGTCGGCGATGCCGCCGTGGTATGGTCACGGTCTGGTACTCTCTTCACAACAAAGGCATGCTCATACAGTGGAGCGTTATCTCGCTGAATGAAGACGATATCCTCGCTCCTAAGTCTGTCGGGAAGCCATGGCGTATGGTGAAGCTGTATCACGCTCGAGGAGATCACCACAGCAAGACGCACACGGTCGCGGTACGTCAACGGCGGTAGCTTTCCGGGTGGAGATTCCAGGACTTGCCTCAGGGATACTGTCGACCGCTTCTCGCCGTCGATGGCTTTCTCGAGCGGGTATATCCCATACTCGCGACGACTTGTGCCTGTGCTATCCACGATATGCCCGTAGCATTGTTGCACTGGCTGCTTCTTGGCCTTGCGCAGTGTGTCGCAGAGGTTTATGGGCAGTGGCAGGAGCTTCTCCGGCGTCCCTAAAGTCGCGTCGAGGGCCAAGTTAACCATTGCCGGGACTGGCGTCGCTGAACTTGGCTGGACCTGGGTGAGAACCACGGTACTCGCATTGCTAGTCACCGTGGTTGTAGTTGACTGCGGTCGCATGAAACTAACAGCTTTCCGTTTGCCCTTCTTTGCCGGATTTAAGTTGTGAGACGGCAGAGCCATGGCTACACGCGTCGACGCTGTTGTCTCCTTGATGACCACTTCATCCCAAAACTGCACCTTCTCTATTAGTTGATTGTCGGAGTCCGGGGCGATGTGGCTTGAGATTGCAATCATGAAGGAGAACTCTTTGGTGATCTTCTCGTCCTCGTCTAGTGAGGTGAAATCAGCTGATCGCGCAGCCAGTTGCAGGTTGAGGTCATGGGTGCCCTGGCACACGAGACTGTTCTTGAGAGCACGATATATGCTCTTCGAGATCTCCCTGAGAAGACTGAAAAGGCGACCCTGAGAGCGCATCTTTCGCTTGGGCTCCAGCTCGACGTTTTGCGTTGTGAGGGTCACGAGGCTGGCAATGCCGTCCTTGATCCTTGCCAACAGGTCGTCGTAGCTCGCCTTCTTTAGTGAGAACGTTGCGCGCTTGAGCTCTCGCCGAAAAGCGCTACCCTCGATCCATTTTACCTGTATGGTGATGTGTGTTGTCAGCCGAGAACTTCTTGCTGAACTAGCAAGCTGTTGGCTCCGGGACAAAGCATGCTTGACGGAGATGGCAGGAGCGAATCACCCTGCATCACACGGGCGCTTTCCCAACTCCAATAAATTCCACTCCAAACGCCCGGCAAACGATGGGAATGGCGGTGGAAAGAAACAAAGAGATTGACATTGTGACAATCCAGAAAGCTTCAGACTGACCTTTCCATCTGGCTGTAGACCCAATCGACTGATCATCTCCTGAATGGCGGCGTATACGTCTTTTACCGTATTTTCGAAGGCGGTGAATGATTCCCACAGCCTGACCCGGATCCTTTTCTGGATCGCCTCGTCCCTCCACGTCTCGCCAAATGGATCCTCGATCAACTCGTCAATCTTCGAGAACGGGACAAGCCCGATTAGAAGCTTTTCGCAGGCGCACCTAAGCTTCATCTTCTCCGTCTCGAGGATATTGGTCAACATTTTCAGCTCAAGCTTGTACCTACGATATCTCCCCAGAGTCGACACCCCATCGGCGTAGTGCTCCATGCCCGACACTATCAACGGGACGGACCCGAGGATCAGGCCTACCACCTCAATTCCAGACATCTCGGAGGGACCACAACCGAAATTTTATTCTGTCGCTTTGATCTTGGCCAGCGATTGTTAGTGTCCGCTAGTGTACTTGTCAACCAAGACGTTCGCGAGCGGAGAAGGGGGAGGTAACTGTTAGAAAGTGCCGAGTGAGTGCGGGATTTCCTCATGTGCAGGATCCATTACAGAAGCAAAGAAGATGTGTGGGAATAAAGGCGTTATGGGAAGAGACCTGTCTTCATCTCAGCGAGCTCAGGCTTCTATCGGGTTGGAATGCTGCGCCGGCTAGGAGCCGATGGGCAGCTACCTGCAGGTCCATGCAGCCCTCCTATTCGGCCTATAAAAAACGCCACATACCCCTCTCAAAGTCCTAGCCCAGCTCAATCTCAGCAGAGCCATTCCTTCCGTCCAAAATCTTTGGGAAATCTTGGAAGAATTTCCGGCAACAACTTGCATGACTCACGCTGGCAACTGATCTCTACCTGTTATCCATGCTCGAGAGGAAAATGGGTGAAATCGTCGCCGAAGTTGTCTCTCGCTGTCTCTCCATTTTCAAGCTCCTTCTTTCGCAAGAGAGAGGATGGAATGAAGGTCATGTTCGGCTCTCGAGTGTCCAGGATGAGTTCTCACGCTTCAAGGTGTGGGCTGGAAACCTTGGAGCCCACCGAACCGGGAGAAGCTCCCTAGAATACCGTCTAAGGGATGCCTCAAATCTCCAGGCCCATATAATAGGACTCTTGCAAGAGCTAAGCCAACTTCTTCAGGACGCCGACTCCATTCTTCGCGGCGAGAAGCTCCCGTGGGACAAGCTTCCTAACGACGACGATGACGTGCTTGGCAATGTATCTGGAGATGAACACTCTTCCAGCGCTGCTGGATCGGATACTTCGGGTTCAGACACAGAACTGGGACAAATCCTAGGGGGCATCACTGTCATCATCGACTGCCTCTTCAGGCTCTCCGTCGAAATCCGGAACCCAGCACCGCACGATCGCTTCCGGCAGTCGAAACTCACCGACACCAGCCACTACGAACCCTTCGATATCCAGCATGTTCAGACCAAGTTTCCCAACTTGGACAGAGAGATAGCCGAACGGCTCGGCAAAGCCATTTCCCGTCGCCGCCAGTACTTCAAATACCGGGAAATGCACCATGCCAGGCTATCTCATGGGCTTATTCTAGAAACCAGCGCAATCGAAATCATTCCCGTCAGCACTATTGCCTCTTCCATACCCGAAGCTCTCAAACAGGATACGTCGTTTGATCCACGAGCATTGAACGATGATGCGGCGTCCGACAATGGAGTTTCCCAGACTTCGTATGCTACGTCGGTGGCAACTCAGGACGAGCTGCGCGTTCCACCCATGCCGCCAGGAGCGCACAACGGGCCGTTCGAGTGCCCGTTCTGCTACATGATGATTGTGGCCAGTTCGAGATCGTCGTGGAAGTGGGTAACGATAATGAGCCCCGCGCACGAACAATTTGCTAACCAGCGAACTAGGAGACACGTATTCCGAGACCTTCGCCCGTACGTCTGCCTAAGCAAAGACTGTGAAGCCCTGGACCAGGAGTTTGGAGAGCGCCACCAGTGGATGGATCATGTCCTGCAGTGCCACTGGCAGATATGGCACTGTCCGTCATCCGGGTGCCCACAAACCTTTGACTCGGCCTCCAGCTGTGAGAAGCATGTGATAAATATACACCCAAATGCCTTCCCAGCTTCGCAGATACCACCTCTTGTCAAGCTGAGTGAAAGGCCGATGGACCTCGCGGAAGGGGTTGACTGTCCGATCTGCGATCAGCAGCTCAAAACTGTCAAACAATATCAGCGGCACGTTGGTGCACACCAGGCTCAGCTCGCTCTCTTTGCGTTGCCCAGCACGGGGAAAGATGAAAATACAGACAGCGATTCGGAACGGCCCGAGAACCTCGAGAGGGGCGAGGGTGACGATACAGTCAGCGGCCCCGAGAACACTGAGGATGAGGATACACCCGATGCCTATAGTCCGAAAATACCGAATGTGCATGGTTTTGAATTCCACGAATTCCCCAAGGAAGAGAATGAAGAAGAGAGCGAAAAGAAAAACGAGGGGGAAAAGGAAAGGATATCGGACCACTCGATATTGGGTGTACCTATACCTGACTTTTACGCCAATGAAGAGAATGAAGAAGAGAGCGAAAAGGAAAATGAGGGGGGAAAGGGAAAGAAAACAAGCGACCACTCTTTATTACTACAGGAGCAGGCGAGGCAAGCGTTAATGGCCCAGCAGGCGGCAAAGGAAGCAAGTGACAACTCTTCACCATCACAGCAGCATCCGAAACAGCAGCTGTCCCGAAATTCATCAGAAAGAGGGGATCGTGATCGAGAAAGACGGGATCGTCGAGAAAGAGGGGATCGTGATCGAGAAAGAGGGGATAGTGATCGAGAAAGAGGGGATAGTGATCGAGAAAGAAGGGATCGTCGAGAAAGAGGGGATCGTGATCGAGAAAGAGGGGATCGTGATCGAGAAAGAGGGGATCGTGATCGAGACACTACTCCGCGAAGCAGCTGGTGGAAGAAACTAACGGGCACTTAAATTAAATGGTTGTTACGGTTAGTGAAAAAAAGGTTTATATAATAATAAATAAAGTTAATGTATAAGTATTATTAAATATTATATTAAAGGGGTCGATACACGGCCTCGGAGGAATTTTGTGTTTATTATCCTATTTATATACGCACGGTCCGGAAGACCGTTATTTATCTGATCTCTTATATAATATTCTTTTACGCCGATAAAGAGAATGAAGAAAAGAGCAAAAAGGGAAATAAGGGGGGAAAGGGGAAGAAAATAAGCGACCACTCTTTATTACTATAGGAGCAGGCGAGGTAAGCGTTAATAGCCTAGCAGGCGGTAAAGGAAGTAAGTGATAACTCTTTACTATTACAGCAGTATCCGAAACAGCAGCTGTCCCGAAATTTATCAGTGTTAAGATAGATGGCCGGCGGCATCTAAATCTAAAACGAGTCCCATTGTATAAGCGAAGGGTTAAGCCTAACTCGGAGGCCTTACGCGAGCAGGCAGAATCAGTTTCCAACCCAGCAACAACCGAGACGGAGGATCCCGAATCATCGATGAAGGACGTCATCTACTCCCCAACAGCAGGCGACATGAACCAGGCAGGCGGCGGGCATGTCAAACGCTGGACTGCGCGGCCCGAGGATAAGGGTAAGGGGCGCGATACAGGTGGATAGGGAGCACCTATACACACGCTTAGGCATCCTAGTCGGCACCGATATCGATGACCAGACAAAAGAATTCTGGGCGGGGATGGTAGAGAGGACGACGCAGTTGTTAGAAAGATAGCTCGGCTATCACTTATCTATACGGGGCAGGACGAAAGGAAAGATTCGAGAAATTATTGTACGAGCATGAAAAAGCAGCTTCTAAGCCAGCAACAACCGATACGGAGGGCCCGGATCGTTAACGAAAGAAGCCAAGTCACAAAAAAGGGGGCAGAGAAGGAGGAGGAGGCGGTCGTCAAGAAGCCAGGGGAAGGCTCTGTGATTGCTGCCCCTATTATACTCAAGGATGCGTTGAACGACGCCAATAGTTTGTAAGGTACTCAGTTCATGGCCGACGTTGGCCGTATGCAGAGTGCATACATCTATATACATATGTTTTCTTTAACCATATGTTGTTGATCAGACCGCCCAAGGGAGCTTCATGGGGCATATCCCCCTTGTTCGCTTGTGACTGTTTATCTGCCGTTTCACCCCTCGATCTGGGAGAGAAGGGATCATTCGGTCGTTATTAATTATAGAAGATCACGGGGATGTAGTAATGTGTCATCCTCCTCCTCCTCCTCCTCCTCCTTCTCCATCTTCTTTTTCTCCTTCTAAAGCCGGCCACCTAGTCTAAGTTCTTGTATTATATTACGCAGTGTATATGAGACCGGAATCGGATTGGACTCATGAACACTTCCCCCCCCAAGGTCTGGTTACGTTACCGCTCTGGTCCTCTTCACATGGACGTAGCCATGATCAAGGTGCTTTTGCTTGCCTGGATATGCCTTATTATTCCTGGTTATGTATGTTACATGTACATATCATATAATACGTGTGAAGGAGGGATGATGTCCAAGATACAAACTTCACCGATTACTCCAGTAGTAAGATTATCTATATTTATACCAGGCATTGAGTTAAGGTATGTATGTACATTAATACCTACCATCATGAACTAACCTAACTTACATTGGTGAAAAAGACCTTGATGATGATGGGTGAGACGGTCGTCAATCAAAAACTCTGACATACTCTGCATATATATATATGTTATTATATCCCCATCCGTACGTACAGGTACCACAGTCGTATATTCCCATGCGCGAGGTCTTTTCAAAGCTCTTTATTTTTTATTTGTTTGTTTTTGCGAGAAGAAAAAGTTCGCTTTCTTACACCCACCCACCCAACCAACTGCCCGTCTACCCCGGACCTTAAAACCGACTACTACAAATTAATAAAGCTTGTATAGCATAAAATAAAATAAAAATCCCTACATCTCGAGCAGCGCATGTGCCAGGGTGATCCACTCTCCATTGCTTCCCGTCCAGTCCTTTAAAAAAGGGGGGGGGGGGTGGGCGCTGTCTTATTATAAGCGTGTGTGTGTGTGTGTGTGCTACCTTTTCTTCGCCCTCCGCGTCCCAATATTAACTCCATACTCCATTGCTTCATATCATAGCTCTCCGCATTCCGCACGTGATGCGATGGAGAATCAATCCATTGGACAACGGGGATCCATCCCATTTTCAGGCCGCACACGCAGATGTCAGGCACGCGCGTGTGTGTGTTTTAGCATGTGCCGTGACTGCCGTCCCCGCCTCCGTTCTGTCACCTACCTTAGGTCCCTTTACAGGCACAGGCGCCTCTTTACCTTGTTTACCGAAGGAACGGAGAGACAAGGTCAGGCTTTCACCTCAGATGGATGGATTCAGGGGACTTGTGTGTATCACAATGCAAAACAATGTAATAACTAATGCCGCAATCTCATTAAATCAGAGCAACTCGGTCATATTTCTTTCTCCTCGTTATTAAAATGGGTAGTAATATGTGTAAATGTATACAGTGGGTACAGTGAGTACAAATGGCTCACTCAAATGCAGTCCTCTCAACTCCTCACAAACACCAAAATCAAGAGAGTAATGACATAGTTATCAAGATTGACAGCAAAAAAGTCTGGTGTGTGCGTGTGTGTATTCCATTTCCAGCTATGAAAGCGGTAAAGCTTCTCTCTTCTTCCCCGTAGTAGAAGCGTCCAGACATCTAGTCAAGAAAATCCGTCCAATTCACTTCTCCCCCCCAACTTGTCCAGCTGTGAAAAAAAATATGCGACATTGAAATGACTTTCTTTGTACAAATCCTCTCCTTCAGATCGAATCACAGATGACGATAATAACCTTGGAAAGAAAAGAAGAGAGATGGATGACCCCTGCCACTCCCAAAGCTATGGAAAATCACACACGGAAAAAGGACATAGGAAAACAGCAAAGATAGTTCGGATCGGAGCTGTGCGTTGCCAGCATAAAAAAAAAACCTAAAGATGATAGAGACAATGATAATAACATGAAACTGCGCCCCGTCTTACTTGAACAAAGGAAACCACTTCTGCTTCTTCTTGCTCCTGCTCCTTCAAAAATGACTTGCGCCTAATTCGCGTGGTTGGCGGCTGGTAAAAAGTCAATCTTTCTATATGGGGGGTATTCGAAGATAAACGAAAACGTAGAGGGGAATAAAACGATATTAGCCAGTTGCTTCAAGAACTGAGCTTCTTCTTCTTCTCAAAAAAAGGGTATTTGGAGATCGACGAAAAGCCTCTGGAAGAAACAAAAATTGGTGTATCACAAATGTGTGTTCAAATGTGTGTATGTGCAGAGAAGAATCGGGGCGGCGCGCGGCTTATGTGAACCAAAGCGAGAAAAAAAGATCCGAGTCGAGATACCGGAAAAAACAAACGAGCGTAAATGATTCGATAAACCCGATAAGTGTGCCTCCCTTTAGTAATAATAACACCCTGAACACCGTTTCCATGTTTTAACAAGAACCCCAAAAGATGACTTTTGTGTGCATGCGTTTCTCCTGTGATGTGGTTCGATCCGATCGAAAAATAGCGTGCGCGTGTAGAGTCGTTTAAAAGCGGCTTCCAGCTGCCCAAATGCTTGCTGATGCTGATGCCGCCCAGTCGCTTTCGTCATAAGGAGGCGTGGGCCATTTGTGTTCTGACGTCTTCTTGTTGAGGTCTAGAGGCTTCGGAGTGATCGCTTCTTGGCTGTCACCAAAAAGCATGGCGTGGCCACTGGCGGATGGCGACGGAGTTGGGTACGGGTTTGAAAGTCCTACATTGCTGGCGGATTGCCTCAGTGGCGGCCTCGGGTCCTTCTCGAGGCGCTTCATGACGTTATGCGTAGATGATAGCACCTCGTCGAGCAACTCGTCCTCCTCATCTGGAGCGTCGTATTGATGGACCCCTTGCGTAGCCTGTGCCCTCCGCGTCCGGCTGGAAACTGGGCCGGAGCCTCGAGCAGCAACGATGAGGTTGTCTACTGACCTTGGTTGGTGGTGTGGAAGCGAGTGGTGGCGTTTGAGGTTGCTGCTCGGCGATACTTGATGCGCGGGCGGTGCGGGGGGAACGTCGAGATTTTGTTGGACTTCTCGTAGTGTCTTGTCCAGGGACTCATAAGTGTCTTTTGCGACGGGTACGGGCT
This sequence comes from Diplogelasinospora grovesii, assembly GCA_033297225.1. Lineage (NCBI taxonomy): Eukaryota > Fungi > Ascomycota > Sordariomycetes > Sordariales > Diplogelasinosporaceae > Diplogelasinospora > Diplogelasinospora grovesii. The sequence goes on from MU853752.1 coordinate 1,098,782, forward strand.
GATTGTCAATGACCATGGATGATCTGTTACTTCCCCAGGGTCCACAGCCAGCTTGGGCTTCGATATCGTCGTAGCTCGGCGACATGGGCGTTTGGTGTCTTCCTGAAAACCTCCTCGCCCTCTTCCGCAGGTGCGAGAAGAAGCTCTCTTTCTGACCGCTCGGCGGTGAAGCGAGACCCGAGTTTCCGTTCAATGCCCGCTCGGCCTGTTGCCTGTGAATCTCGGCGTAGTGGTTTGTGCTTGAGGCGACGGACAATTGGCGGCCAATCTTCTTGGGTGTCTTTTCCTCCACAGTAAGATGCCTCTGGACCCCGTTGGCATAAGCATCGTTGTACGAAGGTGTCCTGTTGCTTGCTTGGGCCGTCACAGCGTCTGATAGGGGAGAAATAGGGCGAATCGTGGGAAGAATCGGCATCGGGGCGACATTCGATGGACCGTTAGTCCATGTTGTCCTCTTGCCGGCAGCTGGCCTCGTCTTTGATGCTGCTGTCGTCTCAGACACGGCGTGGACTGGTGGTGACGGGCGGGCAGGAGCAGGAGCAGCATCCTCCTTGATAGTCGGTTGTTGTGGTGCCACTACTGCTACTGGTGCTGGAGCCGGGGCCGGTGCTGGAGTCACCACCGCAACGACCTCAGAACTCTCTGAACGGCCGATCAACGATTTCCTAAACCATGACGGTTTTGACGAGGTCGGTGTCGACGCAGCTGAATCCTTTCCGCGGCTGAGATCGGACTGCTTGCGGCCCAGTATCCTTGAGGCGGAAGACTTCGGTCGCATCGGGTCGACGGCGTCGGTGAAGTACTCGTGAGCGAGGGCCTGGCTCGATGTTGGCCGGTGCTTTGGATCCCACATCAGGCACCAAGTCACGAACTGACTTAGTGAAGCGGGCCACTGTGGAGATTGGAGAATAGTGTCCATCGAGTGCGGCGCCATTTTGGGGAAAGAGAAACCAAGTTTGCCGGCCAGACGAGTGCCTTCTCTCCACTCTCCGCCGCCGACACGCACGCCCTGTTTGTTGTACCAGTTTCCCGGGCTGCCCATAATTTCACATACTCTCCAGACTTGATCAACCTCGTTTCCGCCGGGGAAGAGTGGCTTGAGCGTAGCGACCTCGACGGCCATAGCACCCACAGCCCAGATATCGACGGGTGCTGAGTACTCACCAGCCCTTAGCAGAACTTCTGGGGCACGATACCACCGCGTAGAGACATAGGTAGTGTATGGAAGTTTCGAATGTGTTTCACGTGCCAAGCCAAAGTCGGCGATCTTGACGGTATACGACGGCGGTGTTGAGGGAGGCGTTACTAGAGCGGAATATCGTCGGAATGAGTTGTTAGAATCTTGGTGCGATGAGGTTGACACGAGAATATTTTCTGGCTTGATGTCGCGATGAAAGAAGCTGTGAGCGTGAATGTGTTCGAGGCCTTGCATAATCTGGAACAGGATGCTCTTCACGCTCGCATTGTCCAAGACTTTGTGATCCCGTGCCTTCATCAGTTGGTACAGGTTTCCCTCCATGTACTCCATGCAAATATGAAGCTTCTTGCTGAAGGGATCCAAGAAGATGTCGAGCGCTGGAACCAGGTGGGCGTGGGCCGGCAACGTCCTGAGGAAGACGACCTCCCTCAGCTCCAAACAGGGCTGAAATGAGTCAAACGTCTTCTTCATCGTCTTGATCGCAATCTGCACAGCAATACTATTAGGAAAACACACATCATCGACGTTGGGAGTATACAACACTCACCACCGTCCCGCGACGAGCGACGTTGGCGCCCGCGCTTCGCACCCTCGCCAGAACCACGCTGCCGAAGCTTCCATCGCCAATCTCCTTCAGCACCTCAAACCTATCCTCAAGGGCCAACCCATTGGTTCCCTGCGACCCGCGAAGGGTGAGGTCCTGCGCAACAGTCATCATGTCTATCCTTCAGAATGCCGGGAGCAGTTTCGGTTTCGAGTCGCTGTCGGGGTGCTCGATTGAATTGGATCGATGCTGGAGCTTGTCAACGCATGGTCTACCTTGCGCATGCAATCGCGCAGACTGACTTGTTTTCCAGAGAGAGCTCTCTGAAAGAGCTAAACACCGTTACCGAAGCATTCAGGAGCGCAAGAGGCGTTTAACGGGTGTGGCCGCGGTAAGCTGTGTTGAGGGTGTGTCCGTGGTGAGGACCCGCTGAGGGAGGCTTCGCGAGTCAGGAAAGAGCTGCCTCCTTTAGAATTCGCGCCGAACGATCCACGGGCCTCGAAGCTACAACGAGGGGGGACTGGGCGGGTGTAACTACATAAAAGGAGTGGACGAGTACTGGGCTCTCAAGGAAGAATGAATGTAAAATGATTGTATGATTAAAAGGGTCGAAGGACCAGGGCGTAGGGTCCAGGATCTCGGATTGCGGGTCCTGCTGAACAATCGGGGAGCCTTGAAAGGGAGCTCTCGCAGGAGCAGCAATGGCCAAGCTAGCGCGACTGATAGAGCAGGATGCAATAATAAGAGCGAAAGATTGGCCCCAATGGCATAAACCTGCACGCTTTCCTTCCCGTTTAACTGGAGCGTTGTAAGTGTGGTAAAAGAGGAAAAACGAGGGCGTTGTCGTAGTCGTCTTGCTCTAGGTGGGTTGCGGGTAGACGGATTGACGGAAGGATGCGGCGGCCTTTCCACACTGCTGGGTGTCGCTAGTCTCCTGGTACCTTGCGTCTCTGCAAGACTCTATCTCGTCGCAGTGCAGTGACAAAAACTCAAAAGTCGAGTGGACCAAATTCCACACAGGGAACCTGTTTCCTCATGAGCCGAATCCTCGACGCTGAGCTTTTCTCAATCACAGGGTCACTGGATGGAAGAGGATGGGCCGCCTTCTGTGGGAGATGGGTCAGTCCATAGCATGAATCAATGCGCCTCAGCTGGGGGAGAAACGATAGGGGACCCAATCTCGCTAGTGATTCGGGCTCTAGTGCAATTTTAGCCCAAGACCGGGGGTGCAGAAGGGGGGAAAAAAGGAAGTGGTCCGTTGCAACTCGAGCCCCCTTTCAGAAATTTCGACGCTTGCAGGGTCTTTCGGCCAAAGAATATCAGAATTATGCAAATAAGAACCGACAAGCAGGTCGGCATCAATTCAGACCAGGTTCAAACGGGCGGATAGACACGCAGGGCACAGAGGGTCGATGAAAACGGGGACGTTGTGCACAATCAATCGCCTCTAACAATTTGTGGTTATTCACAGGTGCAGTAATTACGGTTGCCCGGCTGCTTCCTCGTCTACACAAACTCCACATCGTCAAATCTGAGCAGCTCCAATGCCTTCTGAGCTCGCTGCTTGTTGTCGCGGAGATGCAAATCCGTTCTCGCCGCACAAGAGCAATGGATGCGGTGTGCGCCAATGATAACGTGAACACAAATTGCTCGTGGGCAGAGAATGAGCCGCCAAAGGCAAATGGCGGCGATCAGTGGACGGTTTCAAGCAGTCTCCTCCGGTCCTTTTTGTTGTTTTGATGCCAACTCAGCGTTCAATGGCTGGGCTCGCGGGTGACTGGCAGAAACGCAGGTTCATTCGACAGACAGGCTCCGCCTGCCCCATATCTAACGGGTCTCCAACAGGGTGCTTTGACACGCGACGTTCTCAGAGGGTTTGGGACTCATGTGGCTTGAAAAGATGTGGGGGAATCACGGTTATTCAGCCTGGGCGATGGGTGATATGGCGATGGAACCGATATGCCGTTCATTTGGGGTCTTCGCAAGCCACTCCTTGCGTTCGTAACGGTCAAGAATTTTCAATTCTGGACCGATTATCATCGTCATGAATAGCACCATAGAGAAGAACGAGTGCAAGAAGAACAACTACTCTCGAGGTCTTGTCGTCTCGTGATGTAGGGCAATCACTTGATGAGAAGTGCCACTGGCGCATGTATATTGCCGCGGCTGTCTCAGAATAGACGGCGGCGAAGGTCATCGCGACTTGCGACACCAGAGAGGAGCAGGTCGTGGAGGCGTGCATAAAGTGACTCCGCTTCGTGATGGTTGTCAGCAAGAGAACGCAGCCAATGGAGAAGTCACAAAAACCACAACAGCCCGGGCTTACTGCCGTTCATGGCCAGTACTGTGTTTCCAAACAGGATCGAAAAGGTACTGCTTGGTAACCGCAGCCATCCAAAATCAAGGCAGATTTTGGAAAAGTTGGAAGGTGCTACCTGATACTCTTAGAGTCGTCTTCCGCCTTCCGCTACCAGTCTATTTTTCGCGTTTCGTGCCTGACTGCTGTCCTGTGGGTTCGATGTGTGAGCGGTGCGATGTGCAGGTACGGGTTCCTCTTTCGTCGTCTGATTCCTTTTTCTGCGATCTAGCAAACAAGCACAGCCAAAAACTTCTTAGCGCAGCACTTGCTGCGCCCAAGATTGGACGGTCGTCAAAGGGGCGTGCCGCCGCCCGCCGCCGGATCCAGGCAGAGCCTGAAAACAAAAAGGGCAGTTCTCACAAGCGCGACCCACTCCTTTGGTAATTGATGCAGGTTCAGGAACGTCCCGCTGTATCGCGGGGACAGCGTCGCACACACGAATTCATATAGAGGTCGGCAGTGCTCTGTTAACATGGGAGTGACCAATACACGACTTTTCGCCAAAGCTGGTCCGGTTCCCATTGCCAGCTTATCGGCAAAGCTGTGCGTAGTAGCGGAACAGGCTGAAGTCGTCTCGTCGCTGCGATATTTTCTCGTTGCCTGATGGAAGTGTGCGTGTGAGAGCATAGGTCACATTCGAAGTCTTCCTGCAGCATTTCTCAACAAGTTAAGCAGAATGCACTACTTGGTAATAATGTGCGTGTAGGGCAAAATGCTCTGGACGATTATCCGTAGCACTAGCAAAATTGGGAGGCTGGTCTCGATGAGAAACGCAAGCTTGGAACGATCCCGGATTTTGTGGCTTGGGAAGGTCCATGCATTTTACGGAGTTGAAAGCCACGAATGCAGAGAAGCAAATATCGAAGGTGGCGATTGCAAGTGCAGATGAGTGTAACTTTGAGGTGAATCTGGACGAGACAGTATGATAAGAACAAGCAGCAAGTGAATTTGGTGAGAATGATGATACCACAGTCCCACGTAATGTCATTTGGTACAGCCCACCTGGTGCGCACCTGGTGAGGCGATGACAACCCGAAGAAAGCACCGATGACTCATCTCAAATTAGAACACACCGCCTGGTCACGTGATCTACCCAAACTTCCTTCCAGGAAACACCATATTGTTTGGATAGTATTGACACGTAGTGGTGTATCGCTTCCGGCTGGAACAACTGTGATACCACACAGTATCGATAGGCACACGCCGATAGGTATCGAGAACCAACGAGTGCCAGTTGTTCATGAAGAACTGAGATGAGGGCCAGTTCAATTACGTTCAGAACATGATAGGATCTATCACACGTTAGGATGAAATCTTAATGTCACGAGAGCCAAGTCAATTCCACCAATTCTTGTAATCTCACTAACACTGCCTGGATTTCTCATTGACCTGGTTTGGACGGAATACGTTGGCATGCTATATAATTAGACTGAATCACCGCGGGTGAATGAGCTTGTACTACTTTTCACTTCACTATCACATATGCCCTTAACCAGCCTCTCCATAATTCATGATTCTGTGCACGGGATAGCAGATCCAGCTACACAAGACCATTGTAACCGACGTGCACTACTATTGTTCGTTTGAGGACTGCATCTGGCATCCCACAATAGTCCCGTTTTCACCAATTGTGTCCTAACGATGGGAAGCAAGCTGGTGAGTTATTCACTCTCTTCATAAGAGTAGTGACCCTATTCACACCAAGTCTTCCTTTGCAAAAGTGAATTGCCTACAATAGGCTCTGAGATCAGGCCTTGCTGGCAAAAGATTGAGACGACTTATTTTTTTATAAGAACCTCATTCCTTCTCTCCTATCAACCAACCAGCTTCAGTCCAACCTTATCCTCGATCATACGAGAACACAGAGACGGCTCTCGCGATCTAGGATCTCCTGGGTGCTCTTCTTTCTTGTTAACTTTGCCATTACCCTTCTATGGATCCACAATCGAGCCAGATATTCTCAAGTGGAAGGCGCGTTGTAGCCCCTAGTTTCCTAATCCGCCCATCACAGGTTATTCACTCCTGTCTTACTCTCGACTGCAAAACCAGCTCACCTCGGCTTGAAGAGTCTCTCAGATCTTCCATCGCTTAACAAAGGACAAGTTCTATTTGCATGACGACACTCCTCATTCACTGTGAGTGCCACCCGACCATCTCTATCCCCCTTTCCCCTTCCCTTATTCACCTGCACCTTCCTGGCGACGTCTTATCTCCGCCCGCGCCTTCCACCGAAGATATTTCAGCGCACTCGGGGCTGCACATTTATCTTCCATCGCAATTGATCTTTGGCTTCTGACCTCTAACTGCCATCCGCCCAAAAGGAACAAAATGGCTTCAAACGCTACGAGCCAGGCGTCTGCCGGAAAGGACCAGGCAACTCAGCGTGCAAAGTGAGTCAAGCCATCTCTTGAGGTTAAGGCTTCAACATGAGACAAACACTGACTGTTACACACAAAGGGTGGCAAATACGGCTGCTGTTAAGATTCGATGCAGCATTGGCGGCGAATGGAAGGCCCCTGACCAGTACTCGAACAATAAACTTAGGAAATTCTACGCGTCTCGCACTGCTACAATACACAATTCAGGCATCCCTTGCCGTGAGCATTCCAATAACCAAGCCCATGAACTGGAATGCGAGGGACCCTGTGGCAGAACCCGAAATATCCAAAGGTTCTTCAGCAAGAGTACGCGAAGAAATGGGAAGCACGTGAGAAATCTCCAGTCAAAGGTTGCTCTTTATGAATCAACATCTAACAAGAGAATACCAGTGGTGCGTCGATTGCACAGAGTGGCAGATCCGCCAGGAGACCAATGAAGTGCTGCCTCTTCCTGGCGCCGAGCTGTCGGCTGGCGACGTCGCCGCGCTAGGCCCCCCGGCCTTTCAAGCCGGGAGCCTCAGCGATGAGATGGTCTTTGATCAGGACACCCAGACCCGCGTTGATGAAGATGACGAGGTTTTTACCGAGGTACTTTCTATAACCTGCGCGAATGAGGGATTTAAATGCTGACTTGGTTGCAGACCGACGGGGAGTCATCCATTCTGGCATCCTCCGAGATGCCCCCGACCACCCTCGAAGACGATTCGGAAGCGGGAGAGAGCACCGGAGGTCCAGACTGGTTTATGCCGCCGGATGACCCCTTGGCGGCGTCACTGCCAGGCTCCCAGGCCGCCTCCGTCGCGGCTCCGTCCACAGTCGGCGCAGGCCGGGCTAAAGGCTATGGACGGGCAATTTCGTTCAATGCCTGGGGCCCTGACGGCCAGAAGACGAGAATGATAAAGAATCCGAGCATTGCCTCGGAGACGACAACCACCTTCACGAGAAGTGTGGTTGAAACGCCTGTGACGGAAACGAAGAGTGGCTGGCCCAAGATTGTAAGTAATCACTCCCCTAACCAGACGGCTCGACGCTAACACTGTGATCAGCCTGGGCGGAAGCACCCTCCCCAGCTTCCGGACTACCTTCGGTTCCGTTCTAGTACTATTGACGAGAACACCGCTATGATTGGCGAACATGCCGCCGATCAATGGTAAAGTCGTCTGCTGTGATGATAGGGTCAAGCCCTCGAGCATGCCATGGATCATCCTCTCTTGCAGATTCCCTCTCCTTTCCAATTGCCTTGCATTATCACCTCAGACTGGACAACAAGCACCACATTTCACATACTGGCCTAGATAGCGGGCAATTTTCAGAAAAACACAAAAACAAAGACGGCAGCTTTTCCTATGTTCATAGCGCAGATTTCCAGGAGTCCGCAGACGGACCCTATCCCACATGATAGTTATAGATAAAATACCAGCGAGAAGTTTCTTAATTTAACCACGAGCCTCTGCTAGTTGATGTACGTTTGTAGTCTGGAGCCTTGTCAGAATGGTCGGGCAGTTATGGGCAATGGAGCCACCTGGATGTCCCTCGCTCTCTGCGTCACGCTGAGTTGCGAGTCAAGAACAGGTTTCACATTGCTGCTCATCGATAAAAAACCGCCAGGGTTATCCCAGATATAACACTACTATTCTTTGTATGCCAATGAACCGCTGTGATGAAGCAACGCAATTAAGCCCGAGTCGTATGCATTGTACTTGATGCGCGTCGCCAAAAAGCATATGGGTGCATATATGTTCCCAGGGACATGATAAGTAACCGGTCTTGGAGTCCTGCTAGCTGGGACCGGTAACGTAGCGATCAATGTTCAACGCCTCTGTGACACGGATTAGTAAAGGCACCGGCACCAGCACGAGGAGCAGAGCTGCTTGGTCCACATGGAGCGAGGTGCTTACGGCAGAGGGCCTTGGTCCATGTGGAGCGAGTAGTGCGGAAGGGGGGCGGGGAATGTACATACCAACAACCTGGTGGGGGAGGAATTGGAAACCCTTGGAGGCGCGAGGGGTGAGGGTCATCTTGTAAGGGCTCTTTTATTGTACCCTAAACGTTTGCGAAAAAGTTCGTCTAAAATCTAGTGCAAGTGCGCTGACAGTACACGTTCACTTGTCTCAATCCGTGAGTGAAGTAAGTTTGGATCTGACCATACAGGGACAGATTCTGTGTAGGATGACAAGTAGTTAGTGCGGCAGTAGCTCGCTGTTGGCGCTTCAAGCTTTGTCTCGGCAAAGCTTTAACAGCACCATCTTGATGCACTAACGCTATTAGCTCACGATGCACACTCTCACGAATGCTTGGGCGACAGCGGACGACTAACGTCATCCCCTCCCCTTCCAAAACCTCTTTTCCCCTCCCCGTCGTGCCGTACTTTCGCACCACCAACTGTCGATCACCAGAACCCTTTCAAAGAAACAGACTTGATACCACAGTAGAAGACGCTGTCAGTCGTTTTACGGATATCTCGCCGATTGAACCGACGGGTTGGAGCTGGAAGGCCCAACCTGAAATCCTAGTGGTGCGCCGAGCTTCCGAAATTCGTCCACGAATATGACGTCGTTTCGGCACCTTTTCGTTGACTTTCTTCTCCACGCTCCGCGCTGCGACAACCCCGCGCTCCACCATGGGCCCTGAGATCGAGCTTCAAACGGGGGATTAGCTGCCAAATCTAGCAACTTGGTGCGAGGTTGGGCTGTCAGCCTCTTAAGCAAAAGCCATGCAAGCCATGCAAGAAGCGGTAGTGTGACTACCATCTCTACAACCTTTAGTGTAGTTCAGACATGGTGTGTGTGCCGGATCGACGGGCAGACTGTCGTTCCTGGGGTCGGTCAAGGACTAACAACTTTCTTTTACATCATGTGTCATATAGTCATTGAAGCTCAAGGTTTGGCAACCTTGGATAAAACAGCTGGGACAGCGGGAGTATATAAGTCCAACTCTTCCAGTCTTTCTCCAAAATACACTCTAGTTCTTCAACCCCTTTCCTTATTCTCAAGGCCCTTTTCCATGAGCACATGCTTTGCGTGGACTCCTGCCTACTTCTTCCCATAACCTCTTGAACTTTTAAGGACAGGTCTCCAGTGAGACGACAAAGGACAAGCAAAATGGCGACCAATCTACCAAAGGCGGACCCCGTTCAGACGGAAAAGGACGGCCGGAATAGCTCATCACATGGCTCAGTCACCCTCGCCGAGCACATCTCCCATGCTGGCCCATCAAACGAGGGTGTGTTGGACCGAAAGGACGCCTCTCAAAAGCTGGCCAACCCTCTTGCCGGTCTTAGTCAAACACAGCTGGGTACCCTTGGGGAAGAGTATGCCCGTCAGGCCGGGTTGACCAGCGACGAAGACCTCCGCGCATTCCGTCTGGGTGCGATGATTGCGGGCAACGAAAACAAGTTCGACACTATCGCTGAGTTACCCCCCCGGGAGCGGGAAGTTTTGGAGCGCGAGACGACGCACAAGTGGTCCAACCCGAGTATGCTGTACTGGGTCATCGTTAGTACGTTTCCCCCCCTTTTTTCACACCCCGGCCTCCTTTTACTCACCCATGTACAACCCACCCCCCCTTAACACATTTGGTTTTAACACGCGCGCGCGCGTGTGTGTGTAGTCTGTTCATTATGTGCAGCAGTGCAAGGGATGGACGAGACCGTCGTCAACGGCGCGCAGTCCTTCTATAAAGTGCAGTTCGGCATCGGTGCAAAAGACCCCCGGGACACCTGGCTTCTCGGGCTGGTCAACAGCGCCCCTTACCTCTGCTGTGCTTTTCTTGGGTGCTGGTTGACCGACCCCATGAACAAGATCTTTGGCCGCAGGGGCACGATATTCGTCAGCTGTCTGATCAGCGCAGCTGCATGTTTCTGGCAGGCGTTTACCAATAACTGGTGGCACATGTTCATCGCGAGGTTCTTTCTGGGGCTGGGCATTGGGCCGAAGAGCGCGACGACACCGATATTTGCTGCTGAATGTTCACCGCCGAAGCTGAGGGGTGCTTTGGTCATGGTAAGCCCCCTCCTCCTCTCCAACCCCCCCGGAAAAAAGGGGTAGTATGGTAAAAGAACAGTGCTAACAACGGTGATGTGACGGTTAGCAATGGCAAATGTGGACAGCGTTCGGCATCATGGTGGGCTATATTGCCGACTTGGCATTCTACTTTGTGCCCGACCGAGGAATCCAGCTGGGTCTGAACTGGCGGCTCATGATGGGTAGCGCAATGTTGCCAGCCGTGTTGGTCTGCTTCTTGGTCTACCTCTGCCCGGAATCGCCCAGGTGGTACCTTTCGAAAGATCAACACCAAAAAGCATACGACGCCGTGCGACAACTCCGATACGAAAAGGTCCAGGCTGCTCGCGACTTGTTTTATATGCATACGCTACTGCAAGCAGAGAAGGAGGTTATGAAAGTCGGCAAGACCAACCGTCTCGAGGAGCTATTGACCGTTCGACGCAACAGGAACGCGATGATCGCCAGCGAAGTGGTCATGTTTATGCAGCAATTCTGCGGCGTCAACGTCATTGCCTATTACTCTTCGGAGATATTCTTGGACGCCGGGTTCTCGGAAGTATCTGCCCTGGCAGCTTCGTTGGGATTCGGGGTCATCAACTGGTTATTCGCGCTGCCGGCATTCTACACGATCGATACCTTTGGCAGACGGAATTTGTTGTTGACGACGTTTCCGCTGATGGCCCTGTTCATGTTATTCACGGGCTTTTCCTTCTGGATCCCGGACACCAACCCGGCGCATATCGGGTGCATCGCTCTCGGTATTTACCTGTTCGGGATCGTGTACAGTCCCGGAGAAGGACCGGTGCCGTTTACGTACTCAGCGGAGGCGTACCCCTTATACATACGGCCGATAGGGATGAGCCTGGCGACGGCTACCACCTGGTTCTTTAATTTCGTGCTTTCGGTCACCTGGCCGTCACTGCTGAACGCGTTCAAACCGCAGGGAGCGTTCGGGTGGTATGCTGGGTGGAACATCGTGGGGTTTTTTGCCGTGCTCTTCTTGGTGCCGGAGACGAAGGAGAAGACGCTGGAAGAACTGGATTCCGTCTTTGACGTCCCGCTACGCAGTCAGGTTAGATATGGGGCGCAGCAGGCGGTGTACTTTTGGAGGAGGTGTCTGGGTGGGAAAAGGGGGGTTGGGAAACCAAGCCCACCGCGGGGGGAAGAGGAGGTCGAGTATGCTGAACGGACGTTTTCCAAGGAGAGGGAGGTGGATCCTACTAAGAGGGTTTAACTTTAACGGCACCCAGGCACCCAGGATGGTTCGGGCTTTGGCTTTTTTATATCATGATACCTCGTTCTGTCTTTTCTGGAGTTATAGGGGATTTCATAAAGTATCCTGGTGGTACATTACTAAGACATGTTCTCGGGTGTGCGTGATATAAACTCGGTGGGACTTGTGCTTGATCGTGTGTGTGCGTAAAACCCGTCATGTAAATAAACTCCACATGAAACAAAAAAGTTTCACTCTGTATGTTTGTGCTTGACTAGACCTGATAATACAAACGCGGAACTGACCAGGGAACTTATTATGTTGTCCAATGTCTCTTCTTGCGTTTCCCCCCCCCGGGGTGATAGATGTACATACAAACCCCTCCATTACTAACCAAAAAAAAAAAAAAAATCCCAATTATGCAATGCTATAACCACCGGGGTATCAATACTACCTGTAACATAAAAACACATTTTTAACGCATAATACACACATTCCTTAGCTTACAGCATTCTCATGTCGTCCGTCTTTACTTTTTGGCGGCCTCGATGGCCTCTGAAATCTGTTGTTGGTCGGTGTCTGAAACCTGTTATTCGTAGGTGTCTGATAGTGCGGGTTAGGAAACCCCGTCTGGGTAGTCATGCTGGTAACCGTCGTATCCTTTTCCGGCGGGGTCCCCTCTTTGTCAGGTCTCGACCTGCGAGGGGTTCTTTGGGTAGACATCTTCTCCCTAAGCCGTGCCCAGTCCGCCTTCCAATTCTCGATGCTCTCTACCAGATCTGGATCCCCTCCTGTAGGGGGTGCCGAGTCATGGTAGAGCGTCTCCACCGCTCGGAGCTGGAGACGCAAGTGTTTCAACTCGGATTCGTTTGAAGCTAACTCCTCCTCCCTAACACCACCGCCACAGTTAGCACACACACGAACAATGGGGGGCGGGGGGGACAGAAGGTGGGGAACGTACAAATCAGCTACCTCCTTCTCAAGCTCCAGTATCCGTGCGGCAGCTGCTTCTGCTCTGTCTACCATGATCTCATGTAGATGGTCAGATTCTTCTCGTCGTTGTTCCAGTCTCTCCAAAACGGCGACAAGTTCGGCGTTGAGCTGTTCCGCTTCTTCCATCACTCGTTCCACGGCCTCGTCATTCTGCCGCTTCTGTGCCTTGGTCTTTTCGCACTCGGCGCACACGCTTTTGGTCGCCGAAACATTTTGCAGCTGGTGTGGTGCTGGGAGGGTTTCCTCGGGTTGCTCGCCCTCGTCCTGCCAGGATCCATGTTCAGAACCTTCCTGCATTGGCTGTTCCTGGGTTCCCGCGATGCTGCCCCCTGCTAAGAGCTCCTCCATCTCGTCAACCTTGGCATGCAACTCGCTAATCATCTCAGCCTCATGAAGCAAGCCGGCAACCCGACCTCCAGGAGTGGGGCGTGACAGACGTTCCATCAAGTCGCTCAGACGGTCTAACAGGACATCTCGACTGTCCTGTGTGAGCCCGCTGAGCTCGTTGAGTTCCGGATCCTCCTCTGGGCGCTCCCCCTCCGGCTCCTGCTCCGGCTCGTGTTCGTCGTAGGTCTCTGCTGCATGATGCTGCCGGTCATGATACTGCTGCCGGTGTGCATCCGTCTCATAATTCTCTTCATCATCGCCATCCTGGTGTTGATGTTGATGTTCATCCAGCTCATAGTATTGGCCATCATCTTGGCGATGGCTTTGTTGTTGACGTTCATCCGACCCGTCAAAACCAGGGTGGTCACCACCATACCGCTCTTCATCGTCAATGCCATCTTCACGTTCTTCGACCTCCTCCTCCTCACTTAGCTCATCGTCAGCATAGCCAAGGGTGCTGTACGGAGTGCGTTCAAGGCCTCTCGGGGGTGATCTCATCAGCGGCGTTGAGAACTGTCTCGCAAGGGGGAACAGAGGCGACGGAGGTCCGATGCCTAGGTGATGGATGTTGATTGGTGAGGGGAGGGTTGGTGATGTGAGTGATGATGACCGGCTGTGGCCTTGTCGGTGATGAGGAGATACATATTGGTGTTGTTGATAAGGGCCATGAAAAGATCGAGGTCTTCGGTTTGGTGGTGTGTGAGGACGTCTAGCGGTGGCGGGTCCTGGTGACACGCCAAGTTCTGCAGCTATCTCATGGTGCTGCTGCTCTGCTAGCTCCCATGTTGAGGAGGGCTCCGAGTCCCCTGTTCCCTCTTCCTCTTCAGGCATCATGAGAAGCCACAAGTGGCGCCCGAATCATCAGAGACATGCAAATCTCGTAAAATCCCGGGACCCAGATGTATGCACCTTGAATAGTGGAGCACAGCGGTGGAGGTGAGGCCCAAGGTGTCGGGCTCCGAATGTTTAGGTCAAGCCGTTTGCTGTCGACCGTCGCCCGGCACTTTCCGAACGTCCGGGCGCAGAACCGAGCGATTCCCGTCGGTACGATGATGGTACGAGTGTCTCGCGCCGGCCGCGTTCAGCTGCTGCATTCACGTGCCAATCCGGCCGTTTCGCTTTCTCGTTGCAATTTGTCTTGTGTTTTAGTGTTTCATATGCCGTTCGTCTCGTGTCAACGTGGAGACACAAAGACTCAAACGTCCTTTTCTAGATCGAGAGCTGCGGGACGGCAGTTTGGTAGGTTGGTCTTAGCGCCTGCAAGTCCCGTTATGGGAAGCTCTGGTTCTGCAGGCTACAGCCGCACCACCGAGGAGGACTGCTCCGACGGGTAACTGTCGGTAGGTATGTGGAATGCGCGAGAGGGGAAGAGCATCTGCGTGCACACCGTAGCCCACATGGATCACACGAGCCAGCCACAGGGCGTGTGCAACTGTGGGGTAAAGCAACAAGGGCTAAGTTTCTTTGCTTGTGCTAGGTCATGCATTCGGCTTGGAGGGGCGCGGGCTGGAGCCGCTGGAGCGAAGCAGCTAGGAAGAGTCACCACCTCCACTATTCCTCTCCCCTTCCCCGGAAAAGCACATGAGCAACAGGCACCGAACAATCCAGGCTTTCTCCCTTTTGTGTTTTTTGCGCTCTATATTTACTTTTCTCTCAATGTCGAGCAGGACGCAATTGATTCCGCATTGTTGGCGGCGTACTTAACAAAGAAACCGTGGACCTGAGAAGTGATCTCTCGTTTTGCACCCCAGTTGCGTCATTCTTCGCCGGGCCCGCCCTTGCCTCGGCTTCACCGCAGCTACGTCGAGCACAAGCCGTTACATCAGCAGCGTCAGTGGGCAGCCGATACAGAGCTGCATTGCTCGATAGCGACCTCGAGACACGAAACGATACCCCATGGTGCACAAGAGTCGGCGGACACACACTTTCGAGACCAATTGGCGGAGAGCTGACCGGCCATGATGTCGTGGAAAAAGAGCGAGAAGCTGATGGACACCATCAGACACTATGCAAGCTTCCCTGCGACGGGTGTAAGCTTGCGTCAGATGGTCCAATTCGGTGAGAAGCCTTCAATCGGTGAGTCGTTTAACCCAATGGCCCAGCTCCGCCCAAAAACCGTTTCTAACGGGTTTGTGAAGGGACGTTGTTCCGTGCTTCGCAGTTCCTCGCCGAGGAGCTTCCTATCAGACTGGCCCACCGGGTGGAGGAGCTCGACAACCTGCCCGATGGACTCAATGATATGCCCTCAGTGAAGAAGGTGCAGGATTGGTATGCGCAGTCGTTCGAGGTATGCTAGCCCGCAACCCGCATAAAATCCCGCTCGGGCGGACGGATGACTCACGTGAGGTGCTCAACAGGAAATCACAACACTACCTAGACCAGAGCTCGACAAGGATGTGCGGGAACGGTTAATGAGACCGGCCAGGGCATCGGGTAAGGGCTCTGCAATGCTGTCGGAAGCGATCCCGAACCCCAGCATCGAGGAAGGCCAGTACAACTCGTGGACCGGCGTGCAGGGGAGCAACGGCAGCAATGGCAGCTTGTCCAAGAAATACAGTGCAACCAGGAGGTACTTCGCGATGGTGGACGACAACGGTAACTGGCCGCCCGAGCTGCAGCTCTACAACCAAAAGTTCGCCCAGACGCTGCATAAAATCAAGCGGAGGCACGACGGCGTTGTCACGACCATGGCCCAGGGCATCCTCGAGTACAAACGCAAACGGCAGCGGATGCAGATCGACAACAACATCCAGTCCTTCCTCGACCGCTTCTACATGTCCCGCATAGGCATACGCATGCTTATTGGGCAGCACATCGCCTTGACGGACCAGAGCCACTACCGCGACCCCACCTACGTCGGTATTATTTGCACCAAGACGAACGTCCAGGATCTCGCGCAGGAGGCCATCGAGAATGCGCGGTTTGTCTGCGAGGACCACTACGGCCTGTTCGAGGCACCCAAGATTCAGCTCGTGTGCAACCCCAACATCAACTTCATGTACGTTCCGGGGCATTTGTCGCACATGCTGTTCGAGACGCTCAAGAACTCGCTGCGTGCCGTTGTCGAGACGCACGGGCAGGACAAGCAAGAGTTCCCTGTCACCAAGGTGATTGTCGCCGAGGGCAAGGAGGACATTACCATCAAGATCTCGGACGAGGGAGGGGGGATCCGACGAAGCGCCATCCCGCTCGTGTGGACCTACATGTACACCACTGTCGACAGGACACCAAACTTGGACCCCGACTTCGACAAGAGCGACTTCAAGGCGCCAATGGCCGGTTTTGGATACGGTTTGCCGATATCGCGTCTGTATGCGAGGTACTTTGGCGGCGATCTTAAGCTGATCAGTATGGAGGGGTAGGCCTTCTTTTCTCTCCCTGGCAATCCATTCCCAGCTATGTTACTAACAGGCAACACACAGATACGGCACAGATGTCTACCTGCATCTCAACCGGTTGTCCAGCTCATCGGAGCCTCTCCAATAGCAATCAGCAGTCATGAGGGGTAGGAAGGGGACAACACCATCCCAAGGATTGACGCTGCCGTTGAGATTTATACACAGGAAGCGGCTTAAGGAGCCCATGGAAGTGACAGAGCGGCGACAGGTCGGAGATGTCGAGAGCACGGTAAATGCTCCTCCGAAGAGTTCCTCTTCTTCAGGAAGTAAAGGAAGAGGAGATGATAATGAGTTTTAGGTAATGATGAGCGCCTTTTCCCTGACACTGTCGCTCTCTCTTCTCTGGACCTCGACGCTGTCGCTCTGTCTTCTATGGGGCTCGACTCTGTCGCAGTCCGTCTCACTCTTTTGTCCGGAGTAAATAAATATATATACCACGGGGTATAAGAAAGCTTGTAAGCTTTGAAAGCAAATGGAAAACTAAACTGGCGCCACGCAATATGAAGAAGCGAATGGAACTGAAGAGGTACCAGGTATATGGAACCACTGGGAATGGGCCGAAACTTTCTAGGCTTGGATGGGATTGGGGAAGGGAAAGGTGGTAACTCTGCTGTCTTTTTTTTTTTGAGAGAGCGTGTCTCTCTCTCTCTCTTGTATTTTATTATATATACCAGCGATTACGTAGTAGTTGGATATTACATGTCAGCTGTAAGATTTGTTTGTGATATGATACCTCCCCCTCCCTCTCTCACGCTCCTTTCACAATTTTTCAGTTACCGTTGCACACACGGGGGACGTACAAGCGGCAAGAAGAGTAAAGCAGCTCGTATCCAAAAAATGCTGAGGTGCTTCTTCGAATGGTAACGCTAAAAATACCACAAAATAATTTTACAATCTGCCATGCTTCGCTCGCTCGTCTAAGGTATGTAGGGTGGGTGGCGGTATGTTTTAAGCCTTGTACAGCAAATCCAAGAACCCGGTTGCCAAGTCCACCACTATACTCTTGTTCGGCAGGCTACCAGCGACGCCGTATAACGCAGCTGCGTCCCCGCCAGGTTGTTTCTTGCTATTCGTTGGCGCCTTCCCCTCGACTATTCTGACTCTCTCCTTTTCCCTCTCTGCTTCGATAACGGCCTCCAGATCTGACGCAAGCTTCTCCCACACCTTGGTCAGGGGTAGCGTCATGGCGACGTGTATGGCCGGCGGATTTTGCAAGGCGTTGAGGTGCCACCCCTTGGCAGACATGCCGTCTGCGATATCGTAGATGTTTAGGTTTATCGCGCGGAACGCCAGGACGGAGACCAGCGGTTTCCCGAGGATTTCCAGCTCTGCTGCGAGGACGGGAGACTCAACCTTTATTCTATCGGCAAGCTTCTTCGTAGTCCCGACGATCTGCTCGCAGGAGCTGAGGTACCCGGACTCGCCGACGCTCATGAGGCTGGCCCAGCATCCCGCAATGAGCGCCCCGGGTCGGCTGCCGGCGATCCCTGGTGATGCGTACACACCACCGCTCCAGCTCGGGTCGACGAAATACTGGTAGGATCTGAGTTGTTCGGTACGGTAGAGAACGGTGCTGTTGCCCTTGGGCGCGAAGCCGTATTTATGCGTATCGCAGGAGATGGAAGTGACGCCTTTTAGACGGAAGTCGAACGGTTCTGTTTCGAAACCGGCCCTCTCTAAAAAGGGGACGAGGAAAGAGCCGAGACAGCAGTCGACATGTAAAGGGAGACGGCGTTTGAGGGCGAGCTTGCTGAGGGCGGAAATGTCGTCGATGATCCCGTGGGGAAAATTCGGTGCGGAGCCGACTAGCAGGATAGTGTTTGCGTTGATCAAACGGCTCACGCGACGGACATCGACCTGGTGAGAGGGAGCAGGGCAGCTGACGATGTGGATCTTGATCTTGAAATATTCACCGGCCTTGCGGAAGGCTGTGTGGGCTGTCTCTGGCAAAATCCTGCAACATCTTACGTTAAACACCGCACTCGGAGAGGGGGCGGGGAACACACAACATATAAAAAAAAAAAAAGGGGGGGGGGGGGGGGGGGCTTAAAACACAGGTTAAATGACCCCACACACAAAAAAACACTACAGGAGAGCGAGGCGAACACACATGATGAAAGAAACACTCCCCCCACAGGA